>JACEFZ010026980.1:0-530000 GCA_014155875.1 Cepaea nemoralis | reverse complement strand
GGGTGCAGGATGTGACTGATGATCTCCAGATGGGTGCAGGATGTGACTGATGATCTCCAGATGGGTGCAGGATGTGACTGATGATCTCCAGATGGGTGTATCGGACCCGTGACATCTTACTTATGACCGAGAAGTTTTTAGGAAGGTTGTTATGGGAGCGAGGTTCTGCAAAGGACATGCTACTGAATGAATGATGAATGCAACGATACAGAACACAATTATGGAAAACACAGAATGGTGGGGCGACTAGCCTTTATCACCAAAAAACAAACTCATACACAAAACAAAACATATGATCACGGAGAAGACCCTCCAATGACTACATTAAGACATAAGAAAGCGTGAGAAGAATGACAAGATGAAAAAAAAGATGAGAAAAATGAAAAGAAAATGAAAAATTGAAAAGAAATAAAAATTGCTACTTATCTCTAAATCACAAGCTGTGAGTATCACTGCTTTACCGCAGTTCCAGTAATTTTAACCTAAATTAGAACCGCTGCTAGCGTTACATTTGTTGAAATGATTATTTTGGAGCTTGGAACATTAGGCGTCATTAGGTCGCATAGCTGAAATGTGATTGTTTCCTTGGTTGTTGGGTTGTTTCATTGCTGTTGAGCGAGAGGTGCAGAAGAGGTTGACCACATCTGACGCGTTCACATCATCATTGACAAGGGATGGGGTGTAATTATGTGATTATGCCATACCCAGGAACGTAATAAATGAACTTTTGAAATGTGACGGTGTAAA
Source organism: Cepaea nemoralis (assembly GCA_014155875.1). NCBI lineage: Eukaryota > Metazoa > Mollusca > Gastropoda > Stylommatophora > Helicidae > Cepaea > Cepaea nemoralis. The sequence continues at coordinate 529,253 of JACEFZ010026980.1, read as the reverse complement.
CATATAAATTAGGTTCTTAAATTTATCCTTCGGGCGACTAACAAAGATATATAGTCTTGAATACTTTATGATATGAGGAGTATTATATGCATCTTAGAAAGAACAGGTTGGAACAGGAAAGGAATAGAGTGTATATACACAGCCGTACGTAACAAGTGACTTCCTGTTCTATTTTTGTAACAATCTGCTCCAGCAATTGAAAATTGCATTCAGTAGTACGTTATTTACAGTAGAACTGCAAATATTTGAAGGAAAAAAAACCATCATCAAATACTTGCAAATTTATAGCTTGCTAATCTTATATGTGTGTGCAGAACTGAATGAGAAAACATCACATCACAGGATAATTTTACGGGCTTAACAAAATGTCTTGTGGAATGACAGGCTCGAAAGAGGTGTGACATGCACGAAAGAAAGCCCAAACAGAACAGTTGGGATTTCGAACAGCTTGGAAATAGTACTCGTTGGTGTAGCGGTTAGGATACAAGGCTGACAATGGCATCAGCGTTGTCGGACGAAGGTTCAATTCTTGGGCTCGTCGTTCGCCATGGGAGGAAAAGCCTGGTCGCCTATTCCTCCACGCACTCAGGCCTACAACATGTGATGGTCCAAGCACTTCCCATACCCACTGTAGATTCCTGCTAGGGGGTTTGGTTCTAACAAACTCGAAAAGTCCTGAAGTTTCCGAAGTAAAGAACCTCCCGTGACATGATGGGCATCCCAACTGAACAGTAGCCCAACTCTGCGGGGCTGCATGGTCTCGAGGTATGGTGTCCGCCTCGAGTGGCCCGATGAGGGCCGGGATTTTTTCACGTGGACTTCTAGTAAATTATAAATATTCATTAATTGATGCTTGGGCAGAATAGTGGAACATAAATAGTATAACAGAATCTACAAGGTAGAGCTCATGGAAAGAGCTAAACAAATTCCAGTCAATTAAGAGGTGAGGAAAAGATGTCAGTGCAGGACAGGACATACATTGAGAAAACCTGAGGATAGCTTGACTAGACGCTCTCTTGTCTGGAACCCACAGTGTGAACAGAATAGTGGGATACCTAACACCACATGGAGAAGGTAATTACATGGATAAATAATATGGGGCAATCATGGACAGAACTGCAGGAGACAGCAAAAGAATGGACGGCTTGGCTTGAGTTGATTGAGACCCTAGACCCCAAGAGGGAAACAAAGGGCAAAAGAAGAAGACGTTGATATGCGATGAGCTGCCTGACTCCTGGCATGACTACGTCATCTTCTGGCTATCTGCTACTAAGAAAAGAAGTTGATATGAGATGAGGTGCCTGACTCTTGGAGTGACTACCTCATCATTGAGCTATCTGCTACCAACGAAAGGTGCACTAGGTATTTGGTGCTAGCCCCATATTATTGTGGACCAGTCTGCACTCAATGGATGATGTGGTCGGTATCAGGCTGGCTGCCTTGACTTATTAGAACACTTCCGGTATTCATTTATGCTTTGTTGACCTGGATTCGAAACACAAATCCACACCTTAAAGGGGGTGTGAACACATGACCACCAGACCGTCAGGCAAGTGTGCTAACTACTACACTTCCCCATCTCCCATCTTCTACTGGTATTATACAAACCACTATGCTAACTTTTTGTGTTGTGTGTTTATGTGCATACCTTGTGTGCGTGTGTTTTTTCTCCAACAGTCACAAAACGTATCTTTACAAGATTTACTAATCCTTCCTTGTTTCTTCCATAGGATGTGTTTCTTATCTGTTTCTCATTGATAAACCCAAACAGCTTTGAGAATGTTCGCGCTAAGGTAAGCATTGTACAACTTACTGTAAATTTATAGACATTTGAATGACACTAGTAAAACATGGTGATAGTAATCCTATGACATGAACTGGTGTAAAATGCTGAACCTAACTCATACACAAGATCCCAACATTATAAATTGAGAAAAGCAGCTTGTCAAAAGATCTGAATTGAGGTGGACTGCTCCTGTGTGCTCTTTCCAAATAAAAACTTGTCAGTGTTAATAGTTAGTTAAATCAAAAGATGCTGCAAGGAAACAGGCTTGAGACATATCCACCACTTACTAACATAAAAAATAACAATGAGTTTATTAAACTATAAATCAACACCATTGGATATAATGACAAATAAGATTTGTGCGCATTAAACACCACATTTTTTCCTTTCTGTGATCACTTGCTTTTAACTCAAGCGTAGATCAACTAGCAGTTGCCACTACAGGAGAGTGTAGTGGGCTGACTGTTTGCCTGTGTATTAGCTTTCCCTATTACCAGTGTCCCTGGCCATCAGGTGAATCCCATCCGACTTCTGAGGTATTTGTAATTTACGTCCCCAAGTCAAGGATAAGAAGTCAACATTTTAGTCCAACTTTTCGCTGTAGGGGTTGAACCCGCTTCCTCGGTATCAGTACACAGGAAGTTTAAGAGCAAGCGCTCTGACTAATTCAGCCTCTTTGAACTCCAACCACATATCTAAACTATGTAAACACTATCATCATGTGCCATACCGATAAGCATGGGCAGCCATGGTTTGCTATCTGACGTGATCGGTCTTGGATCAGGTCTGTGTTCTCGTCCCGATTATGCCATGTGACCAAGCCACCCTGGTATTTATCTCTTTGTCCTTCCCCTTACGCTTCTCCCTTCCACTTCTGAAAGGATAATTACTTTTAATAATCACTGGAACAGGCTAATCATTCTCTGGTCCTGACTTCACGTTTGGCGTCAGAACACAACTGCGCCTACTATTATTCACTTTCTTCATATTACAAATGTACCTAATTTTGAATGCAAGCACTCTTGAGACCTAGAATCGGAGTAGTTGACAATGAAATACGTGTAATCCCTGCAGGAGTCATTACTAACCTAGACCTAATCCCAGCCTGAATCATGACCTGGTTAAGTCATAATATTCCTCTTCATTGATATGACATTCTAGTAGACTGATATGAAATTCTAGTAGACAAACAAACTCAAGCCCTGTCAAAAATCCTTAATTATGTAGCTGTCAAAATGTTAATGACATTAGCAAGGTAAAAGTAAATATAATCTCATTAGGGCATACTGCAGTATGACAATGAAATGTTAAGCGTTCACGCAAGTCACAACACAATGAGCAGGATTGACAAGTTCACTTTCTTGCCACCTTTTCTACCCAGAACATTATCTGGTACCCATTTTACAGTTGTGTATAGCTTAGGGGATTATGAGACGTGCAATTTCACAATTCTCCAAAATACCGAGTCAAGGGTTCGAAATCAGCTGCGGACAAGTAGAGAGCAGACTGGCCTGCGTTGATTTCTGGCCCTTAAGAAAGCAATGGCAGAATACTGAACTAAGAATGGCCAGTACATCATAAAAAGCCAACAAATGCTTTGGTTGATTGCAAATCCCGAAAAAAGAACACACAATTAACTTTTAACCCATTTTATAAGACTAGGTCCACCTCAAGGCCGTACTGGTTTCAAATGAATCGTGTCACTGCTGAGGCTTTGAACCTGGTACGTGTCTCTGTAAACAAGAGCAACAACAAATATGCACTCCAGCTCCTACTGACATTAATAAAAGTAATGGACCCTTTTACACTGCTTTTAGCTGTATATGGTGCGATCTTCATATGTGTGTAAACCATTCGGCACTTGATAGGTGGTGTGGTCAATATCATTCTGGCTGCCTTTACTTGCCAGGAAGTTTCTTGGTGCCCATTTTAGGCTGGATTGACTTGGAAGCCCAGTTCAGTTTTAAAACACCCGCTTCGATGGGGATTTAAACACAATACCACCGCACCAGCAGGCAGACACACTAAATACTGCCACATCAATGTATGACATCAGTGTTTAGCATAAGTAGTAACTGGTACATTTTCATAGAGTACATCATACATTTTTTACATTCCAATAGAGTAAATTGTAATTGGTCAGTATTTCTACAGAGTAAATGTCATTCGTAATTAAGTATATTTCGTAGGCAAAGAATATCAGACATCACAGCATCCGCCATTGGCTTAATCAGATCAGGTGCACATTGCACACAACATTTATAGCATATGTGATTCAACTATACACACATCTGGATCCCTGCTAGTGCTGCAGATCTCGTGCACAGTGCAGAGACTAAAAATGCTGCAGGGACTCAGGATGGCTGAATGGCTGCGAGCGCCCATTCTTAAACATCCAGTGTGCTGATGCCGAGGTAGCGGCTCACCGGTCAGTTGGACTAAAATCTTGACTCGGTGGCGTAAATTACAAGTACCTCTGAAGTTGGAGTGGGTTCGCCTGATGGCAAGGAACACTGGTAATAGGATAAAACTAATTCACTCACAAAATTCAGTTCAGTGCCCTAGAAGTATTTGCACGTTAATGGACTACGCTTGAGTTCAAAGTGAGCAGACGCAAACAACAGGATGCTGTACAATATGCTTTATCACCCAAGGCAGCTTTGTGACCATTAAGCCATTCTTCTGTCATGCCTAACTCATGAATATCTGTCCAGTTTAGTGGTCATACACTTGAAGTATCCCTAGTATCTCCAGTCACAGGGGAGCCAAAGGTATGGTTCAGTGGATCCGCTATATTGGTCATACACTTGAAGTATCCCTAGTATCTCCAGTCACAGGGGAGCCAAAGGTATGGTTCAGTGGATCCGCTATATTGGTCATACACTTGAAGTATCCCTAGTATCTCCAGTCACAGGGGAGCCAAAGGTATGGTTCAGTGGATCCGCTATATTGTTCATACACTTGAAGTATCCCTGGATCTCCAGTCACAGGGGAGCCAAAGGTATGGTTCAGTGGATCCGCTATATTGTTCATCACACTTGAAGTATCCCTGGTATCTCCAGTCCACAGGGGAGCCAAAGGTATGGTTCAGTGGATCCGCTATATTGTTCATACACTTGAAGTATCCCTGGTATCTCCAGTCACAGGGGAGCCAAAGGTATGGTTCAGTGGATCCGCTATATTGTTCATACACTTGAAGTATCCCTGGTATCTCCAGTCACAGGGGAGCCAAAGGTATGGTTCAGTGGATCCGCTATATTGTCATACACTTGAAGTATCCCTGGTATCTCCAGTCACAGGGGAGCCAAGGGTATGGTTCAGTGGATCCGCTATATTGTTCATACACTTGAAGTATCCCTGGTATCTCCAGTCACAGGGGAGCCAAAGGTATGGTTCAGTGGATCCGCTATATTGTTCATACACTTGAAGTATCCCTGGTATCTCCAGTCACAGGGGAGCCAAAGGTATGGTTCAGTGGATCCGCTATATTGTTCATACACTTGAAGTACCCTGGTATCTCCAAGTCACAGGGGAGCCAAAGGTATGGTTCAGTGGATCCGCTATATTGGTCATACACTTGAAGTATCCCTGGTATCTCCAGTCACAGGGGAGCCAAAGGTATGGTTTCAGTGGATCCGCTATATTGTTCATACACTTGAAGTATCCCTGGTATCTCCAGTCACAGGGGAGCCAAAGGTATGGTTCAGTGGATCCGCTATATTGGTCATGAATGAATCACACAAAAAACGAGAAGTAGATTGTCAGCTTTACTAAAACACGACTACAAGAGACAAATTGAACGTTGCGGCCAAAGTCTATGTCAGCACAGGACAAACAAACACAAACAGACACAAAACTACATGAAACACATGACAATATTAAACTAATTAAAGGTACTTATCTGAGTCTGTATCCTTTCTAGCAGAGATTGATACGCGTTGGGCTGTCAGTGGATTAATAGACCGGATGTATGGTAAACGGGTCAAAGGTCAAGCGGGAGGGGAGTGGGGGTGGAGAAGCGCCCATGTGGGCGAAATAGTGAAAATTAGGACCGGCAAAGATGTCGCGGACGCAGTTCACAATTGGAAATTCTCGTTAAGCGCTCGAAACACAGCTGCGGAAGATTACATTGTGTTAGTCCTCACAGAGGGGCATGAGTAGCGGTCGTTCAGAAAACGATAACAAAACACCGAACGCAAACCTGCCAAGAAAGTTGACTGCGACGTCCTGTAAAGGACCTGCACGTGTTTGTTGTTTGTCCATCAAGAATGATGATGACCATTCATTTCATCCAGTGGGGTTGAAAGTATGGAGCCGTGAGTTCTAAGATGGCTGATAAGGCCTATTTTGGCTCGAAATGTTCTTTGACAATGTGGACAAAGAATGATTGACGTTTCTGGAGGAGGATTTTCTGCAGTGGTTTTTCTGTTCTGTCTTTTCTTCACAGCTCTTGCAGTCCTGGTTGCCTCACAAGTGACTGCACCCTTGCGTAATGATGTACGCCACGAATTTCGGTCTCTGGCTGCAGTCTCCCAGGTGTCATGATTAATTCCAAAAGCATTCAGTGAGATTTTCAGAGTGTCTTTAAAGCGTTTCCTCTGGCCGCCTTGGGAGCGTTTACCACAACGCAACTCGCCGTAAAAAAATTCGTTTAGGGAGCCTGTGATCTGGCATGCGAGTTAAGTGACCAGCCCATCGAATCTGATTCTTCATCAGTAGAGTGTGGATACTGGGGACGCTCTGTCTAGGACTTCAGTGTCTGGGATCTTGTCTTGCCATTTAATCTTCTGTAACTTTCTAAGGCAGACTGTGTGGAAGTGGTTTAATTTCCTAGCGTGTCGCTGATAAACAGTCCAGGTTTCACAAGCATATAGAAGTGTGGATAATACAACTGCTTTGTAGACTTTTCAGCTTTGTTTGCAGGCTTATTCCATTTCTGTCCCATACATTCTTGTACAGTCTGCCAAAGACCGCGTGGCCTTGGAGATTGTTGCATTCACTTCATCATCAATTATGGCAGCTTGTGACACAGTTCTGCCAAGATAGGTGAATTTGTCCACAACACTTAGACTATGATCATTCACTTTGATATTCGGCACAGTGTGATTATTCCCTGGAGCTGGCTGGTACATAACTACAGTTTTCTCCAAATTGATATTGAGCCCAAAGTTGGCACAGGCATGTGAGAAAGCTGAAACATTGTTGCATGTCCGTCTCTGAGTTGGCGTACAGAGCGCAATCATCAGCAAACAGGAGCTCTCTGACGGTGTCGCTGTCAATTTTGGTTTTAGCTTTCAGCCTTCTGAGATTGAATAACTTTCCATCCATGCGGTAGTTGATGTCTATTCCAATGTCGTTCTCGAAGGCATTCGTCAACATATCTGAAAACATGAGGCTGAACAGTGTTGGTGCCAGAACACATCCTTATTTCACTCCATTGGTGACAGGAAAGGGCTCAGACAGTTCACCATTTTCCTGTACTCTTGCCAGCATGCCATCATGAAATAGCCGCACTATTTGGACAAACTGTCTTGGACAGCCATATTTTGCCATAATCTTCCACAGTCCTTCTCTGCTGACTGTATCAAAAGCCTTTGTAAGGTCAATGAAAGTGGAGAACATTTCGCAGTTCTGTTCCTGACATTTCTCTTGCAGCTGCCTTGCAGCGAAAATCATGTCAACAGTTCCACGTTCTTTTCTGAAGCCACACTGGCTCTCTGGAAGAAGACCTTGATCGAGATGGTCCTTGAGGCGATTGAGAAGAATTCTGGGGAGTATCTTCCTGCAATTGAAAGCAAGGAGATTGTGGGATGTGGATTTTAATTTATGAGAATATTATGTTAAGTTGTCTAGGGGTTTTTATTGATTCTCTGGTCACTGGTTAGAATGCAGGGTGGTCAGGGATATTTACCACAAATCCCAGGAGAAAATAGTTCAATCCTTGAAATAATAACATCTGTGTGTAGGTTTCCCTTCCCACTTCATCACCCTTTAAATTTACTATAGTGCTAGAAGGATATTGATTACTCACAACATATAAACAACCACTGTTGGACATCACATTTACTTGACGTACACAACACTTTTGGACAACCAGTTCAAGTATTAACTCAAGATCTGCAGTTACATATATATATATATATATATATATATATATATATATATATATATATATATATATATATATATATATATATATATATATATATATATATATATATATAATAAACACTATGCATTTTCAGACAGGCATGGGAATAATTTGCATTATCTTACTACATTTACACCCTTTTTGCCCAAGAAAACAACAATGTTATTACAAACAACACAACAACCACAAATTGGGTCTACTTTCATTTACCCTCATAATTAAGGCAAATAAAGATCTAATTAAATAGAACCAAACATATCAACATTTGTTTCTGACACCTTTTACCATTCTCTCATTTTAAACATAATGAGTTGGTGTCAAAATACTATACATATATACCATAACATAACCCTTTAGTTGTACACCATTACCAAATAAAACACTCTTTATACATGGCATACAAAAACACCCACATAAAAGCAGTTGATACTAATAATTAAATTAATTAATTATAGTGTTCATTTAGGCATTACGGGTGGATATTCCTCTCCAGTGCTAAGCTGTTAATGTCCATAATTATCCGGGACAGCAATAAATACTCACAGTCATGTGTTATTGTCCACTGCAAGTTTGTTGCGGAAACTACTTATAATCCCTATTAGGAAATAAATTCACCACATATACATATCTCCTCCATGGAGCTGAATTCAAGAATACTCTGTTGCCATTGAGTTGTGTTCCAAATGAAATTGGTGCCTAGGTCTGTCATACTTTCAGGAGATGCAACTTAAGCTCTTGCAGAAGGTTCTTCCCTATATCATCTTATCGATGAAAAGATGACGACTGTCCAACAGCTCGGTTTACGTTAACCGTTTCCCAATTTAGTTCAAGAGGTTTTGTCACATACTCGGTTCATGTTGATAGGCCATCCCACACTTGATGATGGGGCAGTTAGGCCGACATGGGACCAGCATAGAGTTCTGATTCATTATTAATTTTCAGTGTAGACATTCAATTCTGCTTGTTATTCATTTGGTTCATCTGGAATTAATTCCAGGATTCTGCTGCAGGCATGAGACTGAAGAATATTATTCCACCACATATCCAGGGTTGCAAGCCATCAGGTGATTCCTGGGGTTGCAGGCGTAAAGGCATTTACTCCGCTAGCTGCTTTCATACGGTCTTTTTTATGTGTTCAGGTTTTGGAACCTTGAGATAATCTGGTGTCGTTATGGTTCAGAGGTTCTGAAGTTGGTACATTTGTTTGTATTGGCTATAATGTTGTTTCAGTGTCTCTTCCCATTTGTTTGCGTTGGTGTCTAGTATTCTAGAACTTGGTGTTTGAGTGTCTGGAACATTATGTTGACTTTTGCTGCTTTGTGACTTTTCTTTCGAAGGAGGATACTTGGAGGCATCCTTTGAACTTGGGAGTCCAACAGACAGATGGAGGGTTCTTACTGCTGTTAGTTTTATTACACGTAGTATAACTCCCATAGTTTAGTTGACCTCGACGATTGATGGTTCCTCAGGCGGTACCTCCCAGAAGGAAAACAGGTTATCCTTTTGTGGTATCTGTGTACTAGGCATATCACTATTAACTTTCTGATAAGGAAGTCCATCCTGGGTATTCGGACAGGAGAATATCAACGCTGAGTGTCTACCATCTTCGATTCGAATGTGTCTTTCGCTTGCTATGGCAGCTAATGATTGCAGCAGTCAACATTGATGTATTTCTAGATCCAGAACATGGTTAAGCCATTTAGTCCTGACTCACCTTCACCAGGCTTTTAACCCAGGATCCTGATGATAGTTATGGAATGCAGTTCCACCAAAACCACCACTCGCTTCTCTTCTATAGATAAGGGATGACAAGAATACAACACGAGCATTAACCTACTGTGTTATGGTAAAAAGTTTACAACACAATTACAAACAAAAATACAAAACAACAAGGGGAGAAGGGGAAAGGAGTGGGTGTCCACGTTCCACTGTCCCTCATTGCTGAGTAGAGTCATTCTGACTCTTAATAGTGAGTAAGGTATTTTCTCACTTATATGTTGTTCTGTTGTTACTGGGACTATTAGATGAGTGAAGTCATTCTCTCCATCCAACATGTTGATATTGTCTCTCTCATTCTTGAAGAGAATAGCCTATACAGAATCTCTGTGGTTTCTAATGCCACGTCTTCATTCCTTCGCTATGATCAGCATTAGGCCAAGACTAATGACCATACGGTTCACCTTTTGTGTACTGATATGCTCAAGGTTTCTTACATCAACATCCTCTAATCCCCAGGGGCAACATTAAATTGTATATTCCCACAGGAAAAAGTAACAATCATTACAGAGAAAAATTCTCATACCAGAAAAAAACATACATGTACATTTCTCTGATATTAAGTACATGATAATCATACATAATAATTAATCATAATGATGATGCAGGGAGCCTAGGTTTTTGAATTTTCTTCAGGGGTTAATCCATAAACTAAAACATCCATTGTTTTCCTCCACTGCGCACAGCACATGAGGATAGTAATCGCTGTGATATATTTTGTCAATGACTGCTATTATTCGGAGGGTATTTATTAGAATAACTTATGCCGCCATGGTCCAGTCTTCTGAATATTGCAAGCAATTTATTCACATCAATCTTTCGCTTCTGTTCCTACTACAGTGAGGTGATGCTGGATTGAAGGTACATCCTATCCGAACATTCATTTACTATCACGCGTTTAATTTACTTTGTTCATGAATTTATATTCTCAAACATGGCATTATCCTAGCACTATTTTATGAAATGATTACATGTCCCTCCTCATATGGAGTGGTTACTAATCTGTTAACAAAAGGATGGTACTAAAATTTAGCACTATAGTTCCAAGTTACAGATTATGAATTAGGAAAACAATTTATCCAAAATGAACTGAGTCCATGATATGCGTACTCATGTGTATGTCTCCGCATGGATACAATTTCCTTTCTATAGTACATAGATTATTTGCAGATTTCTAAGCATAGATAGTGAGATATAGTTCACAATGCATAGACGTTTTAACATAGGAATATGAAATTGACAGACACGAGTTCTCTACTGAAGTATGAATCCTGAGTCTGCTCCTACATTGAGAAAATCTCTAGAATGTGTTTCGGACATGAGAGTTGATACTCTATAGTACACATATTTATAGGTTATAAGCACTATTAGTTAGATATAAGTTCATAATGCCTATAAAAGGTTTTAACATATGGATTTGAAATTGTAAAACAGGAAAAATTACAGCGTGGCGCCCACATGTGTTTCATTGGTAATCATCCAGCCTGATTTAAGAGAATTGTTGACTTATTATTCTAACTAATTCTTAATTAAACATACTGGTCTATGTAATACATAAATACATCTTAATAATGTAGATATAACATACCAATCGCTGAAGAGAATAATGGTTTTAAAAGGCAAAAATACCTTTCCCCACACGGGGAAGAAAACCCCACACGGGGAACGCACGTCTGTTTCTTTCTGTAGTACTGACCAAAAAATGGCTACACTGGGTCTTTGTTTTTCAATCAGTCCCGGTCTTGCCAGGTACGTGAAAAAAAAATAAAACCAAATAAATTAAGCTGCCACGGTCAGTCTATCGATGTTTTATTTTCTCCTACATTAAGTAAGTTACTTAAACAGTAATTGAAAGGGGTTGTTTATTTTTAAGGGAGTCAATAAATAGGAAAGGGTAAGGACGTTTTATTATATCACAGAGATGCCTCGGTGGTTGTCACAGGATTGGCGGTTTCCTTTTCGTTTGTAAAGATGGACTATTGACGCGTCCTTGAAATCTTGTGGCATGGTCTCGTTCACCCATATGTTTGTAAAGACTTGGTGAAGCTGCTCTGTTAGGACCGGCCCACCTGCCTTGTATATCTCTGCCGGGATGGAGTCCGGACCAGGTGCCTTGCCGCTGGAGAGTTGCTGGATGGCTTTGTTTACTTCCACTATGGTTGGCAGGTCATCAAGTGTATCATTGATGGGAACTTGAGGAAGGCAGTTGATGGTTTCATCATCGAAGGAGGAGGTTGCATTTAAGATGTTGCTGAAATGTTCTGCCCAGCGTTGAAGGATGTCTTTCTTATCGGTGACCAATGTTCCCCCATCTGCACTGAGGATGGGAGCTGTGCCTGGTGATGTAGGACCATAGACCGCTTTCAGTGAGACATAGAAGTCTTTCATATCATGTCTGTCAGCAAAGCCTAGAATTTCATCAGCTTTGCTGCTCAACCAGGAGTCCCGCATGTGCCGAAGTTTCTGCTGCACTACTCTCTGAATGTTCTTGAAGGCATCTTTTTTTATGTTGACTTCGGGTCATTCAAATGTGCCTTGAGGAGAAGATGTATCTCGGCCAGCAGTTGGTTGATGTCTTCGGAATTTTCATCAAACCAGTCTTTATGCTTTCGGGGGGTTGGACCCAGGATTTCCATAGCAGTGTTGTAAATTATGTCCTTTAGGGCTCTCCACTCTGTTTCTGTATCCTGTTTAGCTGCAGCATTGGGCTTGAGGCGGTCTTCCAGCATATTTTCAAACGACAGCTGCACTTTTCTTGCTGTTTAGGCAGGTGACATCTAGTTTTTTTTTTTGTTTTTTTTTTGGTTTTTTTTTTTTTCTTGCATTTTCACCCTTTGAGGACGCCGTGGTGGTTTGATGTGAATATTTATTTTCGAGGTAATGAGACGATGGTCTGTCCAACATTCCCACCTGCACGTACCTAGATGGTGGACTGTAAACTATGGGGTGGGAGGGGGTGGGGTTAGGAAATTAAATGAAACTGTGTTGGACATTGAGGCCGTGAGGGGAAGTGCCCAACTGGAGGATGAGACGGTGTTCCAATGTCTTCCGATCCCGTTCGTAGGAAGCGCCTGATTTTATGGCCGTGACCTGTATGTCGGCCACGCCACGGTGGTCAGGACTGTTGAAATGCATGGATACTAGTTTGTGGGCACCACTGGTGATGTCAGAAAGATGTTGTCTAAATCTGTCACCAAGACGTAAGCCTATCTCACCGACATATCTCATGTCGCAACGTGTGCAGGTAATCGCATAGCTGACGTTGCGACTGATGACTGTTGACTGTTGACTATATTGGGCATGGCACATTAATTATAATGATAAATGTGGTCATTATATTCTCAGATATGAGACGATATATATATATATATATATATATATATATATATATATATATATATATATATATATATATATATATATATATATATATATATATATATATCATCTCATCTCTCATCATGTTCCTCTTGTACCTTGCGGTGTCGAGGTGAAGTATAAACATCGTGAGAGTGCCCGATTATGGGCTTCATATATCGATATTCTAATGGAATATGCTATTCCCTCCGTCCAACGTTTACGTGGTCGGCCTCTTCCTCTGTTTCCATCTGGTCTGTACATCATTGCTTGTTGTGGTATGCTGCTGACTGGTAACCTACTTGCATGGCCAAACCATTTGACTTTCTGCTTTCTAATAAAATCTAGTGCTGCTTTAACCGCCACTTTAGTACTGATTTCTTCATTTCTGATCTTATCTCTTCTTGATGCATTGAGTATTCTTCTCAGGAACCTCATTTCTGTTTTTGTGATTTTTCTTTTCTCTTTTTCTATCATTGTCCACGTTTGGCATTGGTAGCATAGAGTTGGTAGGAAGATTGTGTTGTAAAGTGCTTTCTTAGTAGTTATTGATACATGTTTGTTCTTTAGTATTGGTGCCATTTGTCCAATGCGTTGATTTGCCTTATTGCACCTATTTTCGATCTCGTCTTCTGATCTGCCATTTGATGATATTATACTTCTTAGGTACTTGAAACTCTTTACTTGTTTTAAAGGGATGTTCGTTTAGGTGAATTTTGTTGTTTGTTCTTCTTTAGTTATAGTCATTACCTCTGTTTTGCTTGTGCTAATTTTCATGATAAGTTCCCTACACATTTCATTTAGACTATTCATGTGGTCTTGTAATGCAGCATCTGATTTTGCTATTAGTGCTTGGTCGTCCACAAACAGGAGTTCTCTAATGGTTAGATTTGCAGATGGTTCTTCTTCTGTGTTTTCGTCATGCGGTAGTCTTGCTGTCTCTGCTTGATTGGTTTCTTTACATATGTTGTCTATATATGTTATGAACAAGAGAGGGGACAGGACACTACCTTGTTGTACTCCAGATCTTATGTTGAAGGGTTCTGAGTGTCCTCCAGTTGCTCTCACTGTGCATTCACTGTTGCTGTATAAACTTCTACATAGGTTTGTTAGATGTGTACTCACACCATATTGTTTAAGGATTTCCCACAGTTTGTTTCTATCTACTCTATCGAATGCCTTTTCTTGGTCGACAAAGGCTAAGTAGAGTGTTTCATTGAATTCGATTGATTTTTCTATAAGTTGTCTAAGAGCAAAAATGGCATCTGTACATCCTTTGTTTTTCCTAAATCCAAGTTGTTTGTCGCTTGGCTGGGGTTGTAAAGTAGTTCGTAATCTTTTTTCAAGAATGTTGAAAAATATTTTCCCAGTATGACTCAACAGTGAAATGCCTCTGTATTGTGTGCAGTCTCTTTTGCTGCCGTTTTTTTTTTTTTCAAAATGGGATAATTATGTTGTTTCCCCAGTCTCGTGGTGTCTGTTGTTCTACCCAAACATGGTTGAATAGTCTATGTAGCCAAGCTGTTCCCACTTCTCTTGCTGCTTTAATTAGTTCATTTGGTATTTCATCCTGTCCCGGTGATTTGTTCGATGGGGCTAATCTGATGGCTTCTGTAATTTCTTCTTTTAGTATGTCTGGTTCTAGTTCTTCGGTGACATCTGTGTAGGTCTCTTGAATTCCTGTGACATCTGATGGGATGTTGAGAAGTTGTTCGAAATACTGCTTCCATCTTATTAGGATTTATTTTTGTTCACTTATTGGTTCTCCATATTCGCTGTTAATTATTTCAGTTGGGTGAAAGGGTTCTCCTCTGGTTCGCATTGCACCTATCTTTTTGTAGAAGTTTCTAGTTGCCTCCTTGTAGTATTTATTTTCTCCATACTTTTCCCAGTCTTTTTGTTTTTCCCTCTTTACTATTGTACTCACACAGGTGCATATATATATATATATATATATATATATATATATATATATATATATATATATATATATATATATATATATATGCACCTGTGTGATACCGGAGCCCATAAGAGAAGCAAACAATACTAACACTGTAACCTGTCATGCGTGTCTTAAAGGCAACTAAGGAGGGTTGGGTTGAGACTGGCTAACTCATCCCATATGTGACTTTAGCTGAAAGCCAAAGCAATCATGAGCAAGCCTACAAAGTGCTTGGCCTGACTTGGTGGCGACATTAGTTAATGACAGGTTGAAGAAGATGTTGTACATAATTGATCACAGAAGCAGAGGTTTTTTCTTCTTTTCACAGTGGTTTCCTGAAGTTAGCCATCACTGTCCCATTACACCTATAATTTTAGTTGGCACTAAACTAGATCTAAGGGAAGACAAGGAGACAATCAATAAGCTTCGTGAGAAGAAGCTGTCTCCAATTACCTACCCACAGGGTCTAGCAATGGCTAAGGAAATTGGTGCTGTCAAATACCTGGAATGTTCAGCTCTCACACAGAAGGGCCTCAAGAATGTATTTGATGAAGCCATCCGTGCTGCTGTGGACCCAAAGCCAGAGCCAAAGAAGAAATCCAAATGCAGAATATTGTGAGTCTGGTGTACAAGGTGTGCCCACAGCGATGTGTATTTTAACTTCTAACTGGATACAAATCAAAGCCGTTACACAAATGTGGGAGATATTGTATTTTGTATTTGCTTTGCACTTTCATTTGTGCTGTCATCTTTTTCCAATAGTTTCAGATAATTTGTATCATAGTAATACTATAAAACAAGTGGCATCATCACAATAAATCTGCTGAATATGTAGACTAAGGGACATATTGGATGTCAAAACAATTGTCAGGATCTTCTATTAGGCTCGTTGGCTAACACATGTGAGACAGTACAAGTACAACGTGATTCGACGTAAGACACAGCAACACAAGTTCTATGGATTTATTGCCACATTAAATACATAACGATAATTACAGCAATGTACAACATATAACTCACAACCACAATACAGCTCATAGGTCTGACGCTCACGATATCAGTCGTTCAGCTCACAACCACGGAGATTCACACAAACGCCTTGCTCTCGACACACACGTCCTTTCAGAGTCCTGTCCCAGCTTGGTCTGAGATTATCACGCACACTGCCCACTGCCTCTGGTGGGGTCACGTGGCTTTGCGTGCGTCTGTCGTCAGCGCTGGTCGCGTGTCAGGTAAGAATCTCGCCAGCCGACAACTCTTGTCCGCCGGGTGCCGTAACGATGTTGCTGCGTAGCTAGGCTCTGACATTCTCCCCGGGTACCTCAATGAAAGATGCCATCTTTCATTCATGATGTATGTATATACTGGGGTAGTGTTAATTTCATGTCAGAGACTACTTTTTCCCAGTGTTATGCATGAAAATACATATAAGGCATAGAAATATATACAAAAAAAAATGTAAGTTGCATTGAAATGACAAATGAAGTACAACTGTTAACACAATTCAGGTTTCATCCCCCTGATGCCTGGTTACCTTCATTGCAATAATACCCAGTCAGATCAGTAGCACCAGCTTCACGCATCTACCTCGCAGCTATTTGAAAAAAACGTAATAATATGATTGTTTTGCAACAACCATCTAGCCAGACTGAAATACGGCTTTGTATTTAGTCGTATTAAACACTTAAACTCTGCCCTCATTTGGTCAGGAGTTCTTATGTTGGTTTGCAATGTTGGCAGCTCTATGACATGCTTGGTGGACGCCTACCTGCTGTGCCAACTATTTGAGCAACAAAATGTCTATCTATACAATATACATTAATGAATATGTTTCAAATTATGGCCCTTGATGTAATTCACAAATGCAAGGGAAGTAATTTTGACATTCAAGAAATTCCATACATTATAATAATTATTTAATTTCTTAGCGTCATTGCTTGACGTTTCTTCATATTAACGAGAAAAAGTCGGTAATATGAATACATTAATCAAGATATGATTCTAAGATTACACTAATCAAAATAAATAAGTACCAAATTGGTATATTATATTTTATAGATTCAAAAGGATTTTACAAGTGTCATAAATTTTTGAAATTTTGTATGTCGTCTGCTAATTTTGCTAGACTTTTTAAATTACACCGGAAATATATACGAAACGCAAAATTTGGTTGATGTTACACTGTCTGAACACAAATGATCCGGTTTTATTTCGGAACGGATAGTAAAATGTTCTCACAGTTCGTGTCTGATGTTATAGTATCACAACGGATTCTGATGGAATGTTCTTATTTCCGATGTGTTCACAAATTCTGGATAAAGATCGACTGTTCTTATTTGTGATGTTCAAACGTCGAACAATTTGGATTAAATTTGCTGCAGAGGTGGTGTAGGAGTCAATGTTCGGTCCACATTTGCACATGTTAAAATATCACGGTGAAGAAAATCACTCACAGATGTCACAATGGTAAAGTTCGCTTCTGGTAAGTGGTTAAGCGTCTGTGACATTGTTCTTGGTGTATATATACAATTAATATTGTTCTCATTCTAACACACACTACACAATTATACTACACTCATTACATGACTTGTTTAAAATAAGTATATTATACATGTCGGTTTCTAAACCGTATCACAATTTTAATTATAGACCTTACACAGTAGGTGAATGGAAAAAATTCACACATTGGTGGCTGTGTTGGGCTGAGTGTAATATTACACAGTGCACTCAGACATTGCTTACTGGGTCTGTCGGACAACGGGACAAAAGGTCGGCGATTGTATTCATTCTGCCGGGAATATGGCGAACTTCAAAACTGAAATTCTGAAGCTTCAAGGACCAGCGAGCAATCATATTATTTGATGGTACTGCGGAATTTATATACCTTAATGGACTGTTGTCAGTTTCGATGATAAAGTGACGTCCTAGAAGATATCTGGACAGCTTCGTCACACTTTCTACTAAGGCCAATGCTTCTAATTGCGGAATGGACCATGCCCGCTCTCGGGGCCTTAGTTTTCTTGATAGAAAACAAACGGGATGCAGGATGTCGTTGTATTCCTGCAATAGGACTGCACCGATCGCAATGGAGCTAGCATCTGTTCTCAATCTGAAAGGTAAACGAATGTTGGGCAATTTAAGGATGAGATTAGGTGAATTCTTATCAGAAAAGTGTGCCAAAACTTTATCAAATGCATTTCGTAGGCATTCATCGTTTACAACTTTTTCGGGTTTATTCTTGGTTAGTAAGTTAGAAAAAACCTCAGTTAGCTCTGAAAAATCAGGAATAAAGTTTCTGTAATAATTAATAAGTCCTAACAAACTGCGGACTTGTTTCTTATTTGTTGGAAGTGACAGTTTTAGAATTTT
Organism: Cepaea nemoralis; assembly: GCA_014155875.1. NCBI lineage: Eukaryota > Metazoa > Mollusca > Gastropoda > Stylommatophora > Helicidae > Cepaea > Cepaea nemoralis. The sequence continues at coordinate 510,869 of JACEFZ010026980.1, read as the reverse complement.
GGAGACAATTTTGTTGTCTGTCATGACAAAGCCATTGGATATTCTGTACCCCAAAAATGATATCTCTTGGTAAGCCATGCTCACCTTTGAAGGCTTCACTGTTAGTCAGTGCTGTCTGATACTAGGTAGTAGTAGTAGAACGTCTTGTCCAGGTGTCAATGTTATAGTTCCGTCGTTGTCTCTGTATGGACACAGATGTCGTCAGTATAGTGAATGATATTAGGAATGTCAGATAGGAGGAGTCGTATAGCAGACAAGGCCAGTCTGGAGTTACTGGATCTAAGGATATAAGTGGGTTACGGTTAAAATCTTCCAAAAGGATTTTCAAATTTCATGTTGAGATCATTTTGAGTGCTATCTCCAAACCTGCACTCGTACATGTGTGTATACATTCAATAGTTCAAACAATAATAATACACCATGTATCGTTGTGAAATGTAATCGTGCATGTTTGTATGATCTTTTGCAATTTGTGTATATTTTCCACAATATGTAGGGTAATTTGTTGCTGATTTTTGTCAGTAATTCCACCGACTGATGTTTTACATTGTTCAGCATAGGATATTCGTATGCGTTGATTTAACATAGAGCTTATGAGTGGCAGTAACAAAATTTGGTTCAACAGTAATGACATAAGTAACAAAGTCTGCTGGTTTGTCATGAGTAATATCATCTGTGTTGTGTCATGATGATGTGGAAATATAACTGTTTGTGAAGACATTTGTTTTGTATTTACAATCAGTAGTGCAAGTATAACTATCCACTGTGTGCACTTGGTTATGTGTGTAGTTAACAGAGAGTATAGGAGGTATAGTATATACCATGATGATTTGTGATCTTTCATCGCTGTTGTGAACTGTTTGTTTTCTGCACCTTTTTCTTTGTGCTGATACACACCAGTTTCTGTTTCTTCTTGTTCTGAGATGGTAATCACGTTGGTATGGTGTGGTATCTTGGTCTGTTCATCATGTTGTTGTATGATGAGTGGGGTAGTTAAGGCAGTATTTGTTGTGGTGTTAACTTTTTCCTCTGTGTGATTTTTGGACTCTGTGTAGTCTGTCACATTTAATACATTTCCAATTAATAAATCACAACATGGATTGTCTAATAAAGCACAAGTTACTCTGCCTGATAGGAAAGGTGATTTTATATTGGCCCATGCCATGGGATATTTCTCTACTGTCCCTGAAACAGTTTTGCAATAGATGTACTCATCTAGGTAGTCTTTAGGATCAGCTAAGGTCTTTCGAAGACCGATAAGACAGGACCCTGTGTCGCGTACACATGTGCATACTGTGTCATTGATGTAACCTTTATGGAATGTTAATTTTCCTAACGACAGTTTTGAGGTTTTGTTCAATTCCTCACTTTCTTGTTGAGCATTGACCTCTTTATATAAAGAATGAGGTTGAGTGATGTTAACAACATTATTACAATATGGTACAAAGTCTGGTGTTGTCTTCATGTCTGTGATGTTCACTTTTCTTACATTCTTTGCTGAACTGCATTTTGAGTCTATTGCCAAGTTAGCTTCCTCATTGGCAATAGGGACGGCGTGCCCGCATGTTAAGGTACCATTTTCATTGAAGGTATTACAGACAGTGCATTTGTTGGCACTAAATACATCACAAGCCTGTGCTGCATGTACAGGATGTTTTTCTGGATTTTCGTCTTCTGACGTTGAGCTATCGAACAAGGCGGCATTGGCTTTGTTGGTCATATGCCTGCCTCTACAATCCATACGATAGTGACCGTAAGCCTTGCAGAGAAAACATTTACGTGCAATTTTTGAACGATTTACGTTCTATGTCTTGTCTGTTTACCATATTTTGCAAGTATGTTAGGTACCCTGGGTTTTTATCGCACATCTCGTTCAAATGGTGAGACAATTTACAGTGAGTGCATTGTCTAACTCTATCAGAGGTAGGCCTGTGTGGTTTTTGCCTACTATAGTTGTTCTCATAGTTGGCTGCTGCTACCCAGTTACTGTCAGTAGCTTCAATGGCAAAACACTGTTTATTTGCCGTATAATAGGCCGACCCACGTTTTTCCATTTCTTCCACACTTGTGCATTCATTCTCCTGCAAGAACTTAGAAAAAGATGCTGGGATAGAAGAAATAACTTTATCTCGAATAATGAGATCTTCTAATTTATCATAATTTTTGTTAATTTTGGCTGATGACGTCCATTTGCTGAAAATGTCTCGGACTAAACAGAGGTAGTCAGAGAACGTTTGAGTTGATTTTGGACTCAATTTACTGAATTGTTCTCTGTACCCTGCCTCATCTAACATGAAATGTGCCATTATTTTGGATTTAATGTAATGGTACTCTTTTCTGAGGTCTTTGGGGATGGTTTCAATGACTTTCAGAGGTTCCCCAGATAGACTCCTCATATATAAAATATTCCATTCCGAAAGTGGAACTTGGTAATGTTCCATTAATGTCTCAAAATTTTGGGTAAAGGCTGCTATGCAGTCACCCGAGGTATAGTTACGAACGATACCTTGATACTTCTTATACTGGTTTTCTTTTTCCAGTCTTTCAGATTTCTTTGATTCTTTATTCATTGCAGTCTCAGTGTCGAGTTGTTTCATTTTCAACTGTAATTCAAGTTCTTCTCTCTTACTCTGAGCTGCTATTTCTGCCTTTTTCAGCTCTGTTTCCTTCTCGATCTCGGCCCTTTTCAATGCACTATCTATCTCAGCTTGCTTTAATGCTGTTTCTATCTCTGCCTGTTTTAAGGCTGTTTCTGCCTCTGCTTGTTTGGCAGCTTTTTCAATCTCTGCCTGTTTTAAGGCTGTTTCTGCCTCTGCTTGTTTGGCAGCTTTTTCAATCTCTGCCTGTTTTAAGGCTGTTTCTGCCTCTGCTTGCTTGGCAGCTCGTTCTGCTGCCCTTTCATCGCGTTCAGCAGCTTTTTCCTGAACAAGTAGGTATTCTGCGTATTTATTCTCACTCCATTTTGTTAATTCATCACCTTGTAACTTTAATTTTAACCCCATATCGATGAAATCAAATAATGACGACATGATGGAGAAAATACGTCAATGAAAATCAACTACACAAAATATGTTGTAAATGGTTAGTAGAAAAACAATTTACAATTGATTTGATTATACGATGCGTGCCCACTAATGCATACGTAAAGTTAGAGTAAAGAAAAATATACTCAAGTGCCCTTGGATACGGTGACGAATGGTTGGACAATCGGGCTAGGAAAACTGTAGGGTCGTACTTCGGAACCTCTAATGACCTCTACGGCAGGGTTATGGATGGTACGCAAAAACCCTGCTTTGTTTTTGGAGAGAAATAAGTTAGCGTGTGTTTGTTGGTGTGTGCCTGTAAGTCACTAAGTGTTGATTTGGTTTGGATGGTGTTGAGTATAATTGTATGTCGTAAATTTGTCGTCAACAGTTTTCTTTCAACAGAAGTTACACTCTTTCCAAAACTCTTTGCGTTCCAAAAACTCAATACACAAAAACAATCTATGTATTTGAACACTCAATAACATTGATGACACATCACTTACATCAAGATGACATTCAGTAAGGACAAAGACATCAAGTTTACAAGATGGCGACAAGGTCAAAATGGCGGCAAAATCACAATGTTGACAAGGTCAAACGATGACAATTTTCACAAATCACAAATGTTTAACACGTTTACAGGATCAAACAATATGTACTGTACATTTACCTAATGATCTTAAACATATTTAGACAATGTAGTAATGGATCACACTGAGACTTTTCCGATCACATGTACATCACTATAACCTTGACAAATTTTACAAGTACAAGAATTATAGTTTTAAATCACAAAGACGAACAACACACGTCTAAATATATTAGGTTCTTAAATAAAGACGAGCAACCCACGTCCACACATGTCAGGATCTTCTATTAGGCTCGTTGGCTAACACATGTGAGACAGTACAAGTACAACGTGATTCGACGTAAGACACAGCAACACAAGTTCTATGGATTTATTGCCACATTAAATACATAACGATAATTACAGCAATGTACAACATATAACTCACAACCACAATACAGCTCATAGGTCTGACGCTCACGATATCAGTCGTTCAGCTCACAACCACGGAGATTCACACAAACGCCTTGCTCTCGACACACACGTCCGTTCAGAGTCCTGTCCCAGCTTGGTCTGAGATTATCACGCACACTGCCCACTGCCTCTGGTGGGGTCACGTGGCTTTGCGTGCGTCTGTCGTCAGCGCTGGTCGCGTGTCAGGTAAGAATCTCGCCAGCCGACAACTCTTGTCCGCCGGGTGCCGTAACGATGTTGCTGCGTAGCTAGGCTCTGACAACAATGGTTGGCTGAGTCACGATTGTTAGATTCCTGAGTTGCAGACACTATATGCAGAAAGGAAGGGAGCTGATCACTTGATAAAGTTTTAACCTAGTGTAGATAAAACTACATTAGGCCTACTTTGTTGTAAGTTTAGCTGTAACTCTTTTTGGCTGTGTTCTTGTCTACAGCAGTGATGTACTGATTACTTTTTAACCTTGATTTAAAATTGTTGCTCATATTCTTTGAATCTCTAAACTTATTTTCATACCATAAGATAGCAATGAATTGTCTGTTTAATATATTAAAATGTTTGCTTGTTGCTCCAAGAGACATGCACTGTTCAGTCTCAATTTCTTGACTATTTAACTGTTGTTGCTTGATTTATCAAAAAGTAAACAGTGTGTATGTGTAACCACTTGATAACATTTCGTGTACGCAAGGAGCAATAGATGGCCAACCTTTCCTTGTTTTAGCGGATGAAAAACTCAGGTGTCCGATCGCGCTCATGACATTACAAGTGTAGTCGCCCAGCAGTTACACCGACTTGCCCTCTTTTATATAGGAGGTTGAAGTTACGCGGGTCTCTTATTTAGATGTGATTTTATTGATAACTACTGTATTTGCTTCAACACTTCTTAAATAAGTGTTATTCTTCTATAATGTACTAGCAGTAGTATATCCATGCCAGGGAGCACCTAGGCAAAACACACACAAACACCCACCCCCAACACACAATGCCACCTAGGTACTATTTATTGTACAACAAGACCACTGTGCACTGGTTGTTCATTACCTAAATCTAACATATTTTAACATAACAGTATGGACATATTTCATTCTTCTTCAGACAATTTTCTCTTCTTTAAAGTTTCTTTATCTGAGAAAACATGAGCAGTGTAATTGCATTGGCTAGCATTCATGCCGGTCAGTCTAGTGGTCATTGTTGCAGGATCTTCACTTATTGAAAGAAATCCTCACAAACAAAACAGAAGACATAAAGACCAAGCCTTAAGCAAGTCAGTCCACTATAGGAAACGAAGACCGTGTTGGCTCGTTGATTAGGGGTATGGGATTATGGCAAAGAAAATGTCAACTTTCCTAACAATGGCACAGGCACCAGAAGGTAAAACTTGAAGCTGAACAACTGGTAAAGGCAGACGTTTAAGTATCTGGACTACTTTTGCCTGTTATAGAATTACAGCCCTCAGAGAATTATCATCCACTCAAGTAATGTATTCTCAAAAATAAACAAATATCAATATTACTTTCACGCTCATCTAATGTAGCGTCTAAAATCAAAGCGTCAAATTCATAAAATAAAAGTGTATTTGTTTCTCAACTGCTGACAGAAAACTGTATGTGCTCTGTGAGCCATTGGAGTGGCCTAGAGCTCCTTATGTGTTCAGCATGGGTGTTTTACCTGAATACTTTGTCCCATAGATAGATCAGAGCGGTCTGTGGATCAGTTAGGATAGTTAGTTAGTTAGTTAGTCGAAAGATCATCCTCATTGCACATCGAACCATTCATTCCATAAGTGCTCGGATCCCCTCCTCAGCAAATCCCGCAGCGTGTAGCGGCTAACGACACCAGTTCTGTGTTGGTTTATCAATCTTCTTTGGCTTCCTGCGTAGTGTTCCTGTTTGGCCACCCCTCTTTTAATTTGCTGTTATCGCAGTCTGGCCATGGTTGTGGATTCACAGTCATCACTTCTCTTCTACTTCTCGTAGAGCATTCAGAATGTCAGCCTGGTCCATGGCGCGTCCGCCCTTCACCGTAGCCTCACCTGCGAGCTTGTCAGCCCGCTCATTTCCTTGTACCCCCGCATGCCCTGGCACAAAAAATGAAACTAATCTTTGCCAGCCGAGACCGCTCCAGGGGCAGCAACCATTCTCTTCGGATCGACCCCTCCTCTATCCTCTTGATCATGTTCATTGAGTCGCTAAGGAAACATGCCCTAGTGAATGTCTGTGTCTCGAGCCATGTTATTGCTTTACTTACTGCCATGACTTCCATAGTCAGGCTACTTGTGGTTTCAGTGAAAGCACCAGATTCCTCCTTGACAATTCTCCCTCCGGCCCCAGCCGTAAAGGCCCATAAGCTTCTCACATGTCGGATTACTTTCACTGAAACCACAAGTTGCCTGACTATGGAAGTCATGGCAGTAAGTAAAGCAATAACATGGCTCTAGTTAGGATAGTTCTTAGCACTTAACTTAATTCTGCCTGCCTTGACTGGGCCTGTAGGGACTAACACACCGTCCTGTCTCACTACTGTGCTGACTGGTACAAGACTCTGCACTGCTTGGTGGGTCAGACACTCACTTGCGATTCTCGTCGTTAGGTCGGTGGTGGAAGCGTGGTGGAGTAGTCTGCAACTCTGGTAGTTTCTCAAGCCTATCAACCACTTTTCTAGCTACAAGATTTCTAGCTACAAGATACTAGCCTTGATTTCTTGACAAATTTGGTCTGTTTCAAACTTTATCAGTGGCGCCTTATCTCTCCCGCTGACGTGAAGTAAAAAGAACCGGACCTCTTAGCCATACGCCGGAGCTATTCCCTCGTAGCCTGGTGGCATTCTCATTGGTTGATAGCTACAATTTCATTGGTCAACATTTGATCCCACTGTCACGTTGCTGGCTGTATCATGACTAGGCAATTTTTGGGCCGGTGTCCTACCCAAGTTTTCCCCGAAAATAATTTCCTCAAAGGCATGCCTATCCATAGTTATAAAAATAATGTTAAGAGTATACATCAATAAAAATTCCATCAATAATACTCGACTGTTTGCATAAGCAATTGAGAAGCTTTTCAAGTACACCACGACATATGCCCCTGATGAAAAAAGAAGTACGAGAATAGAACTTTTTAGTCTACTTGGACAGCCTTCTCATTTGCTAGCTCTGGGGCCCATATGGTGGTGACTCTACGGAGTCCTCCTCCGTTGAAAGATGTTTGCTTAACACATCTTCGCTTCTTTGGCCAGGAATCTCATAAGAGACCGTCTCATCTGATGTTTTTTCCACGGAGCCTCCCCCTCCCCTCTTAGACCTTATGATATTTTAAGATTCCACCTGTCCTTTCGAAATCCAAATTCTACACCATCAAAGTAAAACGATCAATCCAGTTGTCTAATTGGTCTGTTTTCTCGTCAAATGGCAACAGTGGGAAATCCATATCCCCCACATAAAGATTCTGGCTTGATCGTGTATCTGCGCTGTGAGTTGGGGAGCTTGACAAATTGAATCTTAAAGTGTCTTGACTTTGTAATTCACGTTTTCTTAATTCCAGTTCATTTTGTCTTTCTCCCTCTCTTCGGTCAGTTTAATCTCCTTGTCCAATTCGGCTATTTGCATTCTCTCTCTTGATTCTATTTCGGTCATTTTGATTCTTTCATCTCTTTCACTGTCATCTTTATCCTTGGCTATTATCTCTCTGTTCCTTCCGCCATTCCGTTTCGCAGTCATTGATATATCTTTTTAGCTCCAATCCAGAGTAATCTATCTGAATACTCTTATCCCTCCACTCACTCTTAGTGGGTTGTATTTCATCCTGATATGGTGAAGAATTATCTCAATAGTATTGCACTGCACTCGACTAAGTTACACTTCCCTTAAGTTTGTCAATAATTCCCCACACCTTACCCTTTTTGAAGACGAAATACAATCACTAGTTTACCTATATTCTTAAGTACTTATGGTTAATATATATGTCAAAAACAACATTTCACTCCTTTGTCATTTCCACTTTGACCTTGGCCCTATTGTTTACTTATATGTTGTGTTGTGTATTATGGTGTAAATACTACTCTGACTGTACTCCCTATCACTAATCACTAATCACTAAATAAAAGAAATTTATTTACTATGTGACACACTGATTATTAGTAGAGTTACTAAGTAGAACAAAAATCTATACCAATAATAGCACTGAAAGACTTACTGTGATCTAACAGACTTACAACTATTAACAGACCTATAGAGAGTAAATGAAGATGTTTATACCCTCAGACTCAGGGACACTAATATATAGTATTATCTCACTGACTGAGTTAACAATATCTAAGATTGGTTAACATTAGAATCCTGGAAATGAGACACCCATGTGTAAGATTGGTTAAGACTATCTCACGGACGAGCAACCCAATGTGTAGCAGGGTCTTCACTTATTGAAATAAATCCTCACAAAAAAAAAGCATAAGACACAAAGACCAACCCTTAAGAAAGTCTTGCCACAAGAAAACAAAGACCGTTTTGGCTCGTAGATTAGGGGTATGGGTTTTCGACCCAGAAAATGTCAACTTACCTAACAATGGCACAGGCACCAGAAGGTAAACTTGAAGCTGAACAGCTGGGAAAAGACAGTAGGTTTAGGTATCTGGGCTACTTTTGCCTGTGATAGAAAGAATTACATCCCCCATAGAATTATCATCAACTCAAGTAATGTATTCTCAAAAATACACAAACATCACTATTACATTCACTCTCCTAGTGTAATAATAGAAAAGTCTAAAGATCAAAGTGTCAAATTCATAAAATAAAAGTTTATTTGTTTATCAACTGCTGAAAGAAAAATGTAAGTGCTCTGTGAGCGGTCGGAGTGGCCTAGGGCTGTTTCTGTGCTCAGCATTGGTGTTAGACCTGAATACTTGGTACCATAGATAGATCAGAGCGGTCAGTGGACCAGCTAGGGTGATTCTTAGCACTTAGCTGAGTTATGCCTGCCTCAACTGCGCCTGTAGGGTTTATCAGACCGTCCTGTCTCACTACTGTGCTGACTAGTACAAGACTCTGCACTGCTTATGACTGGTGGGTCAGACGCTCACATGCTATTTTCGTCGTTAGCTCGGTGTTGGAAGCGTGGTGGAGCAGTCTGCAACTCTGGTAGCCTCCCAAGCCTACGAACCACTTTTCTAGCTGCAAGGTATGGGCCTTGATTTCTTGACACATTTGGTCTGTTTCAAACTTTATCAGTTGCGCCCTATCTCTCCCGCTGACGTGAAGTAAAAAGAACCGGATCTCTTAGCCATGCGCCGGAGCTATTCCCTCGTGGTCAGGTGGCATTCTCATTGGTCGATGACTGCAACTTTATTGGTCAACCTTTGACCCCACTGCCACGCTGCTGGCTGTTTCATGACTAGGCAATTTTTGGGCCGGTGTCCTACCCAAGTTTTCTCCGAAAATAATTTCCTGAAAGGCATGCCCATGCATAGTTATAAAAATAAGGTTAAGAGTATACATCAATTATAATTCCGTCAATAATACTCAACTGTTTGCATAAGAAATTGGAGAGACTTTTCAAGTACACCACGACAGTCACATTTCCATTGAGGCAGACTTGTTTGTTTATTGTCATGGATTGCCGGGTTGACCCAGTCTAAAATGGGTTCCAAGAAATGTCTGAGAAGTAGAAGATGACCACTGTGATATTGACCACATCACCCTTCGGCCAAATGGTCTATAAAAATAACAGGCTAGCATCATAAACGCAATAGGTCTTTAGACATGTAAAAGGGCATGTTGAAAACAGAAACATGTCTGCCATATAGTGCCAGAACCACTAAATTATTAATTGTCATAATTTGTTAGCTAAACTGCTCATGGTAGCCTTTTATTTAATGTTTTGTGATATTTCTGTGATACCGATCTTAAATTATCATCAGTTTGTCACATTTTAAAGTTTGCATTGTATTTCCATTTCCCGCATGTTTAAATTATAATGTACTTGAACATTTTATTTCCATTTCATATAATTAAATTATAATGCACTTGATCATCTTGTTTCCTTATCATGTATGCTTAAATTATAATGTACTTCAATATTATATTTCCATTTATAATGCACCATTTTCCAAAAGTAATTTTCTTTCGTGGCTTTGAGAGCAATTTTTATCTGAGAATAAGGACGTCAGCTTGGACGAATGGATAAGAATGCTCGCTCTAAAACTTCTGGCGTGCTGATGGCGAGGTAGCGGGTTTAACCCCTACACCGGTCAGTTGAAATAAAATGTTGACTTCTTGTCCTTGAGTTAGGGACATAAATTATAAGGAGTCAGAAATCGAGGTGAGTTCGTCTTATGGTGAGTGACACTAGTAATAGGAAAAGCTAACCCGCATGCAAACATCAGTCCAGCTTGGACTACGCTGGAGTTCAAAGTGAACGGAAAAAAAATAAATCAATATCTGAGAATAAAGTCATAGAACTTGTCTACCAGTGTGGCATTTAACATAGAACTTGTCTACCAGTGTAGCATTTAACATAGAACTTGTCTACCAGTGTAGCATTTAACATAGAACTTGTCTACCAGTGTAGCATTTAACATAGAACTTGTCTACCAGTGTAGCATTTAACATAGAATTTGTCTACCAGTGTGGCATTTAACATAGAACTTGTCTACCAGTGTGGCATTTAACATATAACTTGTCTACCAGTGTAGCATTTAACATAGAACTTGTCTACCAGTGTAGCATTTAACAGGCTTGCAGTTGTGTAAGCTGTTGTCCTCTTGGTGTGCCAGATCAATGGGAGAAATATTTTGAATTATCAAACAACTAGAGTGTTTGACATCATGTAGTGAATTGCTTTGCACTGTTTTGTCAATTAGTAGCCAAACGAGGAATTATATGGAGGGTGCGGAAATACGGTTTTATAGAAAAATGATGTGAACACCATGGATGGATAGAAAGAGCATTGAAGATATCTTGAAAGAAGTTAACTCAGAAAGAGAACTGTTACTCGCATCAGAAAATGACAGTCCACAGTCTTTGGCCATGTCATGAGAAGAGGCAAGATGGAGTATGTCATCGCAACAGGAACTCAGGAGGGAAAGAGAGGCAGGGGAATTCCAAGAGAGAAGATGCTGGACAGTTTGACGTCGTGGTGTTGAGGAACAACAGTATCAGCAATTATTGGTAGTACACAAGACTGAGAGCTGGACAGACATGACCACCAACACCACAATGCGTGAACTGAAAGAAGAATAAGAAGTTTCGTTAACTGATTCAGTGCTAAATAAAAAGTAGGTTTGAACCAAACATGGTACACAATTAGGTGAACAAGTATTGCAATGTACATTTCCGTTCAAAGAGCATTCAAAATGTGGAAGTTACCATGAAACAAAACAAATAACTTGGTGACTATAGTATCACGATATATCTTCCTTCTGTCAAAATGGGGCATGTAGCCATATATTATCATTCAGCACTGAATCAGTTAAGCCTGTGGCTCAGTACATTCAAACTCGATAAGCATTTTGTTGTTTGATTTGCTTTCCTTAACCTTTGACAGCTTCCAGTCTGCCTGTAAGGCAGCAGGTTTGTGTCTCTCTTCGTCTACTTGCTATCCTTTGACACGTTTGACAATGGAGATCATATCAGTAGCTGCACTACTGTCGGCATAGCTCTTTGGGGTAATTTAAACACGCAAGCCCCTTTACCTGTTCAAGATGGAGAAAAATTAAGAGTGTTCACATTAGTGTTTTATGTTGTGTGACTTCTACAATGTTTGCTTGCCGAGGGCAGCAAAATATGTCAGGCAATAAATTGTGCAACCCATTGTTTGTGTCTTCGTTATTCAGTCATGTTATATATATATATATATATATATATATATATATATATATATATATATATATATATAAGGCGATGTATGTATGTATTGATGGATGGATGTGGGTACGTTCTTTATGCGTTCGCGAACGGTCCATCCGATTGAGATGAAATTTTCTACACATCTTCTTCTCATTCCAGTGCAACCAACTGTCATAGTTTTTTTTAGTGCACTATCAGCTATTTACTTACTAAAATTTAATTTTGTAATTGCATGACTGAACATAAGAAATAATAAAACAAGAGACATAACTTTTAGTAGCATTGTTATATCTTAAGTTAAGTCCCCTTGCTACAGACAGATAGACAGACAGACAGAGAGACAGACAGACAGACAGACAGACAGACAGACAGACAGACAGACAGACAGACAGACAGACAGACAGACAGACAGACAGACAGACAGACAGACAGACAGACAGACAGATAGATAGATAGATAGATAGATAGATAGATAGATAGATAGATAGATAGATAGATAGATAGATAGATAGATAGATAGATAGATAGATAGATAGATAGATAGATAGATAGATAGAAATTGGACACCGTGTATAATGTCGAGACGACCCAATGTTCAACAACGCAAAACAATCTGACTCCTCAGCTGCCTCTCAACAACATACAATGTGCACCCAGAAAAATTACCTTTGACTTGTCTCACGCACTCCACGAAACAATGCAAAAGTATCCTACTTATTACGAACACTGGACCACATACAAATAATTGCGTAACACACAACAACAATACTTAGTACGATGAGAGCAGCGGAAACAAAAAGGGTAGCCGACAACAATGCGATGGTAGAATCTCACAAAAGTCCTTAGTTTGTTTCCAATAGTCTCCGAAAATCGCCTGGAAATGTCTGTCGATTACTGTTTTGAAAAGATTACGACGTTAGATTCCAATAATGAATTACTGTTCTGATGCGTTGTCATTTTTTTAAAACGATTTTCGACTGTCGTAAAAGTTGAAGATGATAGTAATTATCCCAACGCCTTGAAGTGATGTTATGGCTTCACTGTTGCTGACAAGGTTAAACCAAAGAATGGCAGTAAATGATCCTGCGCTTTAAAACTGTTTAGAGAAGTCCTTTTTATTCAAAGAAATGCGACCATACTTGTGATGACGACCTCTGATTGTCTGTTGTGGATTTGTTTCCCAATGACTCGATGATGACACACACACAAAGACGTTAAACGTAAATCCTAGTTTGAGTGCAAAAACAACTTGTTTATCTCGTTCTAATATGGACAATTTTTTAGTAACTTTCCGTTGTCCACGGCATTGACCACGCAGGTCATCTCAGTTTCTCTTTATCACAATAATACATGCAGAAACTTTTCCTTTTCTGTGGAGCAACAATTGTCACTTCTGTGTGTGCTCCACACTTTTCTCCTATAACTCCCCTTTCCGGGCGAGTTTTTTTTTTAAACCATGAATTACACTAGTAACTCCTCTGGCGCACCCTTCCGTCCTATTATCTGCGCCGAACTCTGAAAACGCCGTACACAAAAACTCGCTGTCCTCAAGTTCACCTGAACTCACAAAATTATCGTGTACAAAATAATCCGACCTGTAAACGGCTGTCTGTGTTTCACCTGTCCTTAACAGCGCCGACTTTTTGTCAACCCGACTTTTTCGCCCGCTTTCCGCCAGACAACTCTCTCAGCAGCGCAAACCTTGTCTGTGTACTGTGAGTAACCCCTATTGTCCACTCTCCCTCTCCGGGTGGGCAATGGTATATTTACCATTGGTGGTGGCTTTCTCGTGAACTAGCTTTGATTTGGAATACTGTCTTCGTCGTTGTCTACTCGCTTTCACTGGGTTGAACTTGGAAAACCATGTTGTTACGCTTAAGAAAACTGATTCGTACTGATGTAAATCCAAATACCGAGTTCTTTGATCAGAGAGCCCTCACTTCATCGTCTGTCACAAAGTGAATGATGATAGAGTGACAGATGGAGTGTCTATAGTTATGTCTAGGGTATGTCCGTGTAAATGTTATGTTGAACAACTGATTAACCACGATGCATCAAAACCAAAACCCAGAATGCGTACACAATACTTTTATTTGAACATCGGGATACAACATTATTCCTCAGGAATGTTCATTGTATATATATATATATATATATATATATATATATATATATATATATATATATATATATATATATATATATATATATATATATATCCATACATTGCATAGGCACAGGCACAGTACACGTAATCCCAAACACTCACGCTGCTGACACTTAGGCTCAGTCTTTAATACTTCGTCTCCGAATTGCTTTCCCTGAAGCACACAGCACGGAGTTCTCTACTTAACTCCCTCACTATTCGAATTACTCTCATTGAAACACACAGCACGGAGTTCTCTACTTAAATCCGTCACTATTCGAATTCCTCCGACAGCTGATCTACACTGGTTGAGTCTCCACACTCGACTCCCTGAAACGATCCGACCCTCTCAGGATCTCCACTTCAACTCCCAAAACGATCCGACCCTCAGTCGGTCTCAGCTTCAACTCCCCCCTACAATGTTTTCCACTGTCTTTTAACCCTTCTATGAATCCCTCACAATGCTCCACACAAACACTACCTCATCGCTCAAACTGTCTGCCCCTTCTTGCAGCCCCTCTGCCTTACACCCTTCCCCGTTTATCTTCTTATATTTTCTTTCCGGTGAATGCCCTTTCACCTCGTGAACTGTTTATATTGTACGGACACTCACCTTAATGTCAATGACCCAAAGCATGTGTTATATATATATATATATAACACTACGTCACAATGAAGAATTAGTTCAATAATCTGTCGCTTTTCATCGGAACTCATACCCAACATACTTTTTAAACAACTACAAAGAAAAAACTTTTCACGTGGAAGTCCCCGGACAGCACTACCAGAATCAAGATAGATTATATTTTAATACAAATAAGATCAAGAACAAGCATAACATCAGCAAAAACCCTACGAAGTGCAGACTGTGATAAGATCATCAGTTATTAGAAGCAGATGTGAAAGTAAATCTCATAAAGTTTACCCGAGGACAAAGGTCACTTCGATTTGATCTCACAAAACTACTAGATGCATACAGCACAGAAGTGAAAAATCGGTTTAAGGTCTTGATGTCTATACAGGAAGAAATGACACCTGGTGAATTGACAGTACACGCAAGAGATATCTTAATAACAGCAGCCACAGATTTAATTAATGGATTACATCAGACACGTTAAAATTAATAAAACAACGAAGGGAACTGAAACAGCTTGATTGATTGGTTGATTTAGGAACCGACATCACAGCATTCGGGGCATTCCCATAAACGCTCTGTCCCCATCCTCAGCAGCCAGCAAAGAGTTCCAACACTAATAGTTCCAGTAGCAATCTGATTATATGTCCGTCTCTCCTTTCCTCTGAGCGTCGAGCGTCGGCCAGATCCCCTCGTCACTCCTCGCTGCCTCATTCTTGACAGACTATGGTGATCCATTTGCTCCTCCGAGGTGTACACGTGCAACAAGGCTGTAACCACGTTTGCCTTGTCATGCATAAATGCTCCACCAAGTTTTGCCGAGCCAGCCAATCTGTCCGCCTGTTCATTCCCCAGCACACCGGCATGCCCCGGAGAAAAAATCCAGGCGATGCTTGGCACCCGTGACTGAAATAGAAAGGATGAGAAACCGATAACAGCAGGATAAAAGTATAAATCTTTAACACGAGAAATAAGAAAGAACACAAGAAAGGACAAAAATCAATATATACACAATTGTTGTACTAGAATGGAGCAATATCATAAGAAGGAAGAGATTACGAAATGTTCACAGAAATGAAGTAATTGACACGAAATGTTCATCCTTACTTAAATGTTATATGTGACAAGCTGGGAAATACCCTAACAGAATCTAGAACAATTCTAGAACGATGGCAGGAATACTGCAGTGGAATGTATGATAAGAATGACTGTGAGCATATGAATAAGTTACTTTGAACCAATGACAGCTGAGGCAGAACTTGAACCCTCAGTAGACGATATCGATGTGCAATAAAGATCCTAAAGAATGGTAAACCATCAGGATGTGGTGAGATACCATCTGAACTAAATAAAGTGGGAGGAGAAGAAAACACACAAATCTATCACGCATTATGTAAAAAGATATAGAAATTTTGTATAAGGCCAAATGTTGGGAAGAGAACTAGCTTCATTCCAATACCAAACTACGCCATTTTGAAATTATGCACCAACTATAGAACTGTTGCCCTTATCAGTCAAGCAAGTAAAATTCAATTAAAAATCATAATGAGAAGACTTCGTGAGAAAATGGAAGAAGAGATTAACGTGGTTCAAGTTGGATTTAGACAAGAAAGAGGAACAAGAGATCACATACTCAACATGAGTTTAATAATAGAGAAGTGTAGAGAATTTAAAGTAAACCTACTCCCATGTTTTGTGGAATATTCAAAAGTATTTGACTGTGTACACCATCAGAAACTTTGGGAAATCATTTGGAAAATGGACTTTTCATCACATTTAGTATATACTGACACCTTGCCGTCTTGACAGACGATAGTTTGTGCTTCAATAAGGCATAATAACTATTACCCATGGCGGTAGCGAATGTGACTGATAAGGCCAATTCGCGCTGTAAATGTTCGTCCACAGTGGGTGCATGTGAACATCGTGGTCATTTCCACCATCATGCACCATCTTACGTCTCACACGCTCGGTGTGTGACTTATCTGCAATAATTTTCTCCTTTGTCTTTATTCCATTTCTGATGTTTGCCCTCCATGCTACACGTTCAGCGGCGACTTGCTTCCAATGTGCATTATCAACGCCTGTATCAATCAAGTCCCGCTTACACACATCTTTGTATCGTAGTAAAGGCCGACCCTGAGATCTCCTACCCATCTGTAATTCATCAACAAAGATGTTTTTTGGTATTCTACCATCATCCATCCTCCTAAGTTGTCCTATCCATCTAAGTCTGCGAAGACTGAGCATGGAATAAACCGTCACACAACCTATATTTCCAACACTTCAGTATTTGTGATTTTGTCTTGCCACTTAATACCAAGAATTCTTCGCAGACACCGCATATGAAAGCTGTTTAAACGTTTATCACATTTAGTACAATTCATACACATGCTTTGTCTATATCAACAAGCAGCGGTTAGAATAGATGGCCCCCTCTGCCGTGTGTCATCCTTGACGAGGTAGAGGGACTTGAGCGTTCCAATGACCCCAAGAGCTATGCCGACGGTAGCACAGCTACTGGTAGGGTCACCCATGTCGGACAGGTCAATGGAGAGGGACCAGACCAAGCGACACACAAACCTGCTGCCTTGTAGGTAGACTGGGGACAGTCAAAGGCTAGGAAAAATGCTTGTCGAAATCGGATGTACTGAGCCACAGGCTTGACAAAGTAGTGCAACGTAACTTAACCAATTCATGATGCCACAGATGAAAATTAATTGTTATGGTGCTAATCCAGCGAAGTCCCATCAGGCGGTGATAGTGCCTCGAGGGGGTCCACCCATGACTACTGGTGGTCACCTCCCCCTGTGCTGTGGAGTCAAGGCACAGAGGAGGAGTAAGTTAAGAGCTATTGACCAAACACCCAGGACACTCAACATACTACAGTAGAATGCCGAAGGAGTTTATAACAAGAAAGTCTCCCTAAAAAGCGTCTTCATAAAGATAGTATAGATGTGGCATGCATTCAAGAGACACACCTCAACGCCAATCGCAAGTTCTCAATCAGAGGATATCAGGCTACACGTTTCGACCCCGAAGGACATAAAGAAAGAGTTCTAATACTTACACGAAATACAATACCTTGCAGTGAAGTATCTGTGATCTCTGACAACCAAACGGAAATTATAGGTGTTGATATAATGATCAAGGACGTGAAAATAAGAATTTACAATCTGTATAGCTGTCATATATTTTTGAAGGGAGTGGGAGATCACTGTAGTGCGTGCCCCATTTCTAACAAAAAATCCTCTTCTATCTCCCTCCTCTTCTATCTTCAATAACCCCAGAATATGAACCTTGAGTTATCTGCAGGCCTCGTTCTATTAAGTAGTCTAGGAGATATAGATTATGGCCCTGGTGAGAATAATGATTACTAACTGGGATTCTGCCCCTTCTCCAAGGATTCTGTATCTCTGGAGCCCCCTTTTATTGGTTATCAAATCTGAGGAAAGTCTGGAGAATTTTCTCAGCCTGATTTAGATGAAGAAATCATGGATGTTGAGCAGTTGATAGATCTAGAGTCTTCTCTCCCCCATTTTAGTAAGTCATTATGAGTGGATTTATTGTTAAACAATCAAACACATAATCAATCACATTAGATTCTGACAACATGATGTACAAAGAAGCTGGTGACTCACAGATAGGTTTGAACTGATAAATTAACAGAAGGTCAATTCATGTTAATCATTTATTGACTGGGCCTGAGCCTTCTGGTCAGTACATACATCTCCATTGTGATTTACACAAGATATTAGAAAAGTTGCATATTGGACCAGTTACACAGACCATCAATAAACAAGCATCAATACATGAGAGGTCAACAAGTGTGAAAACATATTAAACATTTTGATGTTGCACATGTTAAGTGTGATGGTAATTCAACAATTAACTATCAGTTTCCTGAAATTGGGTGTGGTGTGTACCAATGAGAAAGGTAACCTGGTGACTGGAAGATTAGGTAAGCCAGGGTCCATTGACTGATGGATCCACTTCAGGTCTGCCCGTATAGCTCCTCTGAAGGCCTCCCCATACTCTGCTCATGGCCAAGTCATCCTCCATCTCACTTGTGGTTCATCTCTTTCTCTCGGCTTCCCTCTTTCAGGTCTGATTTAGGTGGTTAGTTTGCTGATGTGTTGGGTGGTTGTTGGTATGTAGCCACCACGATCACTGATGAATATTCACATAAATATATACATTCCTACCAATACAATATTCTAGAAGTAGGTCGGAAGAAATCTAAATTCCTGAAGTAGGAACTAGTTCCCCTCCCCTCTTTTTTTCTCTAATCTAGTGTTGGGTTAATTAGGGGTGGTCAGAGTTTGTCACACTGTGTACGCCTTGTATCAACTAGTTCCTGTATGTAAGTTCTCATTTGACCTGGGGTCAGTGAACGTGTACAGTAAGACAGTGACAAGAGTGAGAATCTGTCAAGATGCATGTAAATAAATGACATACATTTATAACATTTCTTCCACACAATGGTGTTTATCGCGTGTATAAATAATTCTCTGGTGTTTTCCCAATTAACTTCTTCTTCTTCTTCTTGTGTCTAATAACTCTCTCCCATTATCTGTTGTTGTTGTGATGTTGAGTAATGAGTTAAGTTCACTGCGCGTGATGGTGTTCCGCGAAGCACAACTTTCTCATGTAATGCAGTTCATGTGTGCCCTTATCTAATTAAAATTTGACAAAAATATAAATATTTATTCCGTCAAACCCTATTGATTCAATAGATGAAGGAGAAAGGAAAGATTGATTTCTCTTTCAGCTTTCTAGATTTTAAATAGGCATAGATAAGTCTGTTTTTAGAACAAAGCACTTGTTCTAGTACACGAACTGTCATTTCAGCTGTAGGTAGTGATAGCATCTTTTATCAGTGTTTCTGGTGAAATGCACAAGATTGCTTTAGAATTATCACTTCGTACAGTTGTTCAGAATAGAATGGAGTAGTATAATGCACTTCTTAAAGTTAATAATTATCTCTAAGAATATCAGAGATTGCAGTTTCATCGAAGAGAGTATTGGAGTGTCATTTTGCCCGGGAACGGCTCTGCGTCGTTAGAATCTACAGTCGAGCATTTTACATTTCAGAGGTTTTAATTAATAATAATACATTTCAATTGACATTACAAACACGGGTTACCATTACTTGATACCTGATACATCGGGTTCTTAGTCTAATCTCGGGAATTACAAGCTTACCTCAGATCTAGACACCCCGCAATTCCATGTTTGAAAATTTGGTCACACCAGCTTCTCACATCTGTTTATCAGGCTGGTTGCAGGAAAAAGTGCGGGCTTACCAGATCTGATGACATATTAACATATGCAAATCCGGCGTTGGCGCGAAAGCGGTCACATGTCTCCTCCTATCCAATGGGTTTCCGAGCTTTGTCTGATGAAATCTTTCTAAGAATCCACGTCATCTGTCACTTATGCAGTTCCAGTTTCGATGTTAAGTTTTAAGTCCTAGTCTCCGTTTGCGGTTGTGAAGTCAATTTCTTTTAATGTTGTTTCCTCTTCTTGCGGCATGTTTTGGTAAATGAATAATGGTGGTTAGCGTTATGCCACATTGCCCCACTCCAGATTGTTCTATGGTATGGAACTATGTTTCCAACATTTTCAGTTATCAAGCTGTTCCCATTTTTCCTCCCTTGTATTCTCTTCTGCATCTGATTGACCTGGTTCATCAGGCACTGGGTGTCGACTCAGGAAGTCCGCTCCCACATTCATTTTCCCAGGAACATACTCAACCTGGAACGAGTAAGGTTGAAGAAGCAGCGACCACCTCATAAGTCGGGCATTCAGAGTCTTAGATGCTGCGAGAAACATGAGTGGTTGATGGTCACATTGCATTGTGAAGTGTTTGCCATATAGGTATGCCTGAAATTTCTGTACACTCCATACGAGCGCAAGACATTCTCTCTCGATAGTACTGTAATTTCTCTCTGCTGCATTCAATTTCCTGCTAGCATAGGCTACAGGGAATAGCTCTCATGGTACATCTCCCTTTCTCTGCTACAGCGTTGCCCCAATTCCTATGTTACTGGCATCGGTGCGCAGCACAAATGGTTGGTCGAGGTCTGGTAGATGTAAGACTGGATGAGCAGTTAAGGCCTGCTTTAGTGCTGTGAAAGCTCTCTCACAGTCAGATGACCAAGTGACTTTCTCTGGTTTCCCCTTTTTGGTAAGATCCGTTAAAGGTGCAGACAGAGTATTGAAGTCCCTGATGTATTTTTGATAGAATCCACATAAGGATACAAATGATCTTACATCCTTCTTTGTTTTTGGACGAGGTGCTCTCTGGAGTTTGTCCACATTTCCCTCTTGTGGAGTTATCAGTCCATGAGATATCTTATGACCTAGAAAGTCCAATTCTTGGAATCCTATCTGACACTTCTTTGGTCTAGCCGTCAATCCAGTTTCTCTGAGGCGCCTGAACAGAAGATGCAGGATTTCTACATGCTCTTCAAATGTTTCAGTGGCGATCAGGATGTCATCCATGAAGTGACTGATGTCTGGATGCTGTAGTGGGTCAAGTAATTTTCTCATCATACGTGTAAAGACGCTGGGAGCATTACTTAATCCGAATGGAAGAACGTTGAACTCATAGTGTCCTTCAGGCGTGCTGAAAGCTAACCATGGTCTAACTTCCGGTTTTACGGGAATCTGGTAATATCCCTTATTGAGATCAATCCTAGTAAAGTACTTAGCTCGGTTGAGTGCTGTGAAGAGTTTATTCTGATCAGGCAGAGGTTCTGCTTGGAATTCAGTTATAGCATTGAGCTGTCGATAATCGATGCACAATCTATGTTCTCCACTTGGCTTTCTCAATAAGACGACGCTAGCACTGTAAGGTGATTCAGATGGTGAGATTATTCCTGCGGTGAGCAGCTGTTGTATTTCCTCCTCTAAAGTCTTTTGCTTTGCATAAGGAACTGGGTACGTCTTGACTCGCACAGGCACTGTGTCATTCAACTTCATGTCAAATTCCTCCAAATCAGTTCTTCCTGGCTTATCAGTAAGTACTTCTGCATATTTTGCCATAAGTTCCCTAATCTGCGTCGTTAGAATCTACAGTCGAGCATTTTTACATTTCAGAGGTTTTAATTAATAATAATACATTTCAATTGACATTACAAACACGGGTTACCATTACTTGATACCTGATACATCGGGTTCTTAGTCTAATCTCGGGAATTACAAGCTTACCTCAGATCTAGACACCCCGCAATTCCATGTTTGAAAATTTGGTCACACCAGCTTCTCACATCTGTTTATCAGGCTGGTTGCAGGAAAAAGTGCGGGCTTACCAGATCTGATGACATATTAACATATGCAAATCCGGCGTTGGCGCGAAAGCGGTCACATGTCTCCTCCTATCCAATGGGTTTCCGAGCTTTGTCTGATGAAATCTTTCTAAGAATCCACGTCATCTGTCACTTATGCAGTTCCAGTTTCGATGTTAAGTTTTAAGTCCTAGTCTCCGTTTGCGGTTGTGAAGTCAATTTCTTTTAATGTTGTTTCGTCTTCTTGCGGCATGTTTTGGTAAATGAATAATGGTGGTTAGCGTTATGCCACAATAGCCCAGCAGATAAGGACCTTACACTCTCAAACAATAAAATAACTGACACAAACTGCATTATTGTCGAAGACTTTAATAGCCGTTCAGAAAGATGGGAATACCCAGATACTGACAAAAGAGGAGATGAAGTGGAGGACTGGGAAATAGACTCAAATCTCCATCTACTCAACAAAGCGGATGACATGCCAAGCTTCTACTCCAGAAGATGGTTTACCAATTCTACTCCAGACTTAGCTTTCTGCACAGGAGACATCATCTACAAAATCGATCGCCATGTGCTTGACCAATTAGCAGGTAGTGACCACAGACCAATCAAGCTTGTAATGAATATGGAGTATGTTCCACAGGAGCAAAAGCCTTTGCCCCGCTGGAATTACAAACGAGCAGATTGGGACAAATTTGCCATAGTAACAGACATATATTCTGAAAACATAAATACACGATATGGCAACATGAAGGAAATGGTGGAAAGTCTAACTAGAGCAATAATACAGGCAGCCACTGAGTCTATTCCAAGAGGAGCGAGGAAAAATTACAAACCATACTGGACTGAAGAACTAAAAATTTTGGAGGACAATGTTGAAGACAGCAGAGAGAGAGAGAACAAACAACTGAAGCGAACATCTCTCTCAAAGCCATCTCAGCAAGATATAAAAGAACAGTAAATCAAACAACAAGAAATTGTTGGAGGGAAAAAGCAGAAAACCTGAACTTTGACAGGGATGGAAACAAACTATAGAAACTAGTGAAAGCCATGAACAATGAAGGACCTAGAAACAAACAAATAACTATTAAACAAGGAAATGCCTTGCTTACAGGGAAAAAGGCTGCAAATGCACTAATGGAACACTGTGGCATAACCACTATCCACCATTATTCAGTTGCCAAGAATGCACGCCAAGAAGAGGGGAAAATGTAAAACAATTGACGGCGCAAAACTCAAAACTGAAACCAGAGCTTAAAACTAACGCACCATCAAAACTGGAACTGAACAAGTGACAGATGACGTCAATTCTGGGAAAGATTTCATCAGCCAAGGCACAAGAGATCAATGGATAAAAAGAGACACGTGACAACGCCTCCATTTGAAAACCCGCGTATAATATGTTAATCGCGCACTCTTTCTGCAAACTGCCTGATGAACAGACGTGAAAGCTAGTGTGACCGATTTTCAAATAGGGAAGGCAGAATGTCTGAATCCGAGGTAGAGCTTGTAATTCCTTAGATTAGACTGATGACCAGATTTATCAAGTATCAAGTAATGGTATCCAGTGTTTGTAATGTCAATTGAAATGTATTATTATTAATTAAAACCTCTGAAATGTAAAATGATCGACTGTAGATTCTGACGACGCAGAGCCGATTCCCGGGCAAACTGACAATCTACTACTCTCTTCGAATACTGCAATCTCTGATATTCTTAAAGATAATTATTAACTTTAAGAAGTGCATAATACTACTACATTCTATTCTGGACAACTGTACGAAGTGATGATTCTAAAGCAATCTTGTGCCTTTCATCAGAAACACTGCTAAATATGCTATCACTATCTACAGCTAAAATGACAGTTCGTGTACTAGAATGAGTGCCTTGTTCTAAAACAGACTTATCTATGTCTATTTTCAATTTAGAAAGCTGAAAGAGAAATCAAATCTTCCCTTTCTCCTTCATCTATTGAATAAATAGGGTTTGATGGAATAAATATTTATATTTGTGACAAATTTTAATTAGATAAGGGCACTTATGAACTGCATTATATCAGAAAAGTTGTGCTTCGCGGAACTCCACCACCAGAAGTTGACTTAACTCATTACTCAACACAACTTACAAACACAACCCCACACCACCCAACACTCAACACCACACCACCCAACACTCAACACAACAACAACAGATAATGGGAAAGGAGTTATTATACACAGAAGAAGAAGAAGTTGGTTAATTGGGAAAACACAGAGAATCATTTATACACACTACAAACCCAATTGAGTGATAGAAATGTTATAAATGTATGTCATTTATTTACATGCATCTTGACACCTCCTCACTCTTGTCACTGTCTTACTGTACACGTCTCACTGACCCCAGGTCCAATGAGAACTTACATACAGCAGGAACCAACTGAGACAAGGCGTACACAGTGTGATAAACTCTGACCACCCCAAATTAACCCAACACTAGATTAGAGAAAAGAAGAGGAGGGGGGGGGGGGGGGGGGAAACTAGTTCCTACTTCAGGAATTTAGGTTTCTTCCGACCTACTTCTAGAATATTGCATTGGTAGGATTGTATATGTTTATGTGAATTTTACACAGTGAAGTCTTGGTGGCAACCCATTGGCATCCAACTGGCAACCAACTGGCCAACCAACCAAACCAGACCCGAGAGAGAAAGAGATGAACAGCACTTGACATGGAGGATGACTTGGCCATGAGCAGAGTATGGGGAGGCCTTCAGAGGAGCTACACGGGCAGACCTGAAGTGGATCCATCAGTCAATGGACCCAGGCCTATCCTAATCCTCCAAATCATAAGGTTATCTCTCTCTTAGAAAGAAAACACACAACACTCAGTTTTCAAGAACTGATACCTAAATGTAGATTCATCATCTTCACACTTAACATGTACAACATTCAAATGTATACCATGTTTCCACTCTTATTGACATCTCATGTATTGATGCTTATTTGTTGATGGTCTGTGACATTGGTCCTATATGCATTTTTCTAATTTATCTTGTGCAAACCACAAGAGAAAGTGTATTTACCAGGCCAGAAGACACAGGCCCATTCAATAAATAATTAACTGTCACTGATCTTATGTTGATTTATTAGTTCAACCTATCTGTGATTCATCATTTAATGTGTACATCATGTGGTCAAGATCTATTGTGATTGGTTATGTGTTTAATTGTTTAAAAACAAATTCAATCATGAGGAAATACTAAAAATGGGGAGGAAATACTAGGTCTATCAACTGCTCAATATCCATGCTTTCTTAACATAAATCAGGCTGAGAGAATTCTCCAGACTTTCCTTAGATTTGATAAACAAAAGGGGGGCTCAAGAGCTATAAGAATCTTTGGAGAAGGGGCAGAATCCCAGTTGGTATTTATTATTCTCACCAGGGCCATAATCTATATCTCCTAGACTAAATTAAATAAGACGAGGCCTGCAGATAACTCGAGGGTCATATTCTGGGGTTATTGAAGATAGAAGAGGATGGGGCCCAACTTCTTTGATTAGAAATGGGGCATGCACCACAGTGATTTCCCACTCCCTTCAGAATATATGACAAACACTATGCCTGTGCAAAACACATGGATATTACAATCGAACAGAAGAAAGAAATTAAAGACAAACAGATACATTATAGTAATTCAGAGGCAGCGGCAGAATATATGATGGCAAATCTAACAATGGCAGAAATGGAACAGGCAATGAATACCCTAAAATTAAAGAAATCACCAGGAAAGGATGGAACCACAAATGAAATGCTAATAGGACTAGGCACGTAAGGCAAAAAAAGAAACTACTAGCAGTCCTAAATTACAGCTGGAGGAGAGGAATAGTCCCACAGGTATGGACGGAAGCTATACTAATACCAGTCCCAAAAAAAGGAAAAGACCTGGAAGAACCAAATGGCTATCGACCTATCAGTCTACTTAGCTGTGTAGGAAAATTAATGGAACGCATTATCAATGGCAGGCTGACGTGGCATCTGGAAGAAAACCAACTTTTAACACCACACCAAGCATGATTCAGAAAGTACAGATCAAATAACCTATATAGCTAAGGAAATAGAGAATGCTTTCCAAGAGAAAAAGCACACACTAGCGGTCTGGATAGATTTAGAAAAAGCATTTGATAAAATATGGAAGGAAGGACTGAGTGTGAAACTGCAAAAAAATGCAAGTTTGTGGGAAAATGTACAAATGGATCAGCCACTACCTTGAGAACAGAACTGCAGGACAAAAGTACAAGGACAAACCAGCAAAATGATGCTGTTGGAGCAAGGTGTCCCCCAAGGAGGAATTCTTTCACCAACATTATTACTAGCATATACAAATGACATCACGGAAAATTTTCCAGCCAGAGTACACACATCCTCCTTTGCAGATGACCTAGCCATATGGACATATGAAGAATATATTAGTACAGCTAACAGCATAATATAGCAAACCTTATTAGCGCTAGAGGACTGGTCAAAATCATGGCTAGTGAAGATAAGTGAGGAGAAAACAACATGCACGGTGTTCTCCCTCTCAAATAAAACTCAACAACCTAAGCTGGTATTGAATGGAAAAATATTCATATATATGAGATACCATACTCAATGACATAAATTATTAACTGCTGAAAGAGCCTGTACAGCATCCTCTGATCTACCCCGGTTGCTGCCATCGCCCTCAATGCATTAAGTCCCCTACCAGCCGTCACTACCAAAGCCTCCACATGATCCTTAAAAGACAATCACATGTCAAAGGTGATACCCAAGTACTTCAATTTATTCTCTCTACTAAGAGGACATCCATTCAACTTAAAACCTGGGACATCTGCCTTGACGATCCGGTTATCCAGGGAGTACCATACAACCGCCGGCTTCCTGGCATAGAGGTTAGCAACTTTCTCCGTAATCTCATATACTCTCGTAGGTAACGTGACGACGGTGAGTATCAGCAGTGGTTCGAATCGCGTCGGTAACTTACGGGGTATGTGAGCCGGCCGCTCAGAAAGCAATGGCAAACTACTGAGCGTAATCTCGCCAAGAAATCAATAATCAGCTGAAAGATGCTGATGTTGACAGCGATGTCCTGTAAAGGATATGCAAACAAAAAAAAAAACACACACACACAACCGATGCCCTGTCTGGGTTTATAACGGCCCCTGCGTCCCTGCACCACTCCGCCACCCTGTTTACTGCCACCTGTAAGTCTTCCGCCAAACTGGCCCTGTCTGTGCCTTGTCTGTACACCAGCACATCATCTGCAAATGTCAAGATTCTACCCACACCTGGAAGTGGAAGCAGTAACAGCGGCATTCCGTTGGTTAGAGGAGACTACTGCAACACACATTGTATTCATTACGGATTCAATGAGTATGCTTAGTAAGATGGAGAAAGGAATGTTTCGTGTGGAATGGCTATCGTCGCTTCATCGGTTACAGATTGTGAGAATTAATGGATATTTTGCCCTGGTCGTGCGGGGGTGCGGGGGAATAAACAGGCCGATAGGCTGGCAGGGAATGCACCTCTTGGTGGTAGATTTCCTATGGACAAGGGGAAGGTGATCATGCGTTTGTGGGACCAGGTGGAGAAGGCGGGGAAACAGATTAAGAACCCGTATGTGGAAAGAATGAGATTCCGAGGGATCGGCAGGGGTTCTGTCAGAATCTCAAAACTGGGAGGGAAGACCAGGAGAACTTTAAATCAGATAGCAGTGGGAACGATTAGTAGTATATCTCTTCGTTGGCTGTTGAAAGAAGGAGCGGAGCACATATGGGAATGTCCTTTGGCAGTGATGTCGGTTCTTAACTCAACTCAGCTCAACTCAACTCAATATAAGTCACTCTAATTAAATATCAGAAATGTGCACTGAAATGTTATACAGAAGCTTTCTGCTGTATGGTTGTGAATCTTGGAATCTTTAACGGACAAATTAGAAAGATCTTTGAAGCAACGGAGATACGGCTTTTGAGGCGAATTTAGCGACAACCTTGGACTATCGTAGTAACTAGCAACGAGTGCCCAGAAGGGTCTAATGAAAGTATAACATTATATACAGCTATAGGAAAGAGACCATTTCCTTTGGTCACGTAATGAGAAGAGAAACATTGTAAAACATCGTGGCGAAAGAGTAATGGCTAGACGCCGGTAGTCATGGGCTCGATTCCATACTGGCGAGAATTTTTAGGTTGCCAGGTCGACCACACCTTAAATAGATGCCAGGAAATTACTTGGCAAGTAAAGATATGACTGGCACCTTGCCGTCTTGACAGACGATAGTATGTAAAATGGAGTTATACCTCTCCATAACACAAAGCTTGGGCTGAATTTAGAGACCATGTGTTGCCCATGCAGCATGATCCCTCTCTCGACCTGTCTAGTGTACTCCAGAGGAAAGGTAAACCAATACGTCTGGAACAGGACAAGCTGCAGAAGCTGCCGAATCAGTAAAGCAATGTTCTAACTGTCCTCCTGTCGGAGCTTCAATCCCACACCAATTGCCAGCCAAGGCTTAGGGCCTGGTCTGCCCTGCCATGACATTAGTCTTAGGTTGCATTTCCTCGCATTAGTATAAGGCTTGTACCCTCCCAATTGCGCTCCTCCGCCCGAAGCCGTTGGCACAATGTGGGGTGTCGGGTTTTGTAAGCGTCGCCCAACATTCGGCGCCAACATAAGCAGGTAATACCGTCTACTTTCATACGGTAGCTCAGTCCTATCTAACTAAGACCTGACATCAAGTAAAGATAAATGCAGGGGATACTGACCACATTACCCATCTACGGCTGGCTGGTCTGTAAACCTGTGGGTTTGGCACCGTATGCCATGTGTGTAAAAGGGTCCTTTACTTACTTTACTTTGGACTCCAGGCGCCGAGGTCTGTGGAGATACTTGAAAGCACGCACCATTTTGCAGGCACAGGATGACGATTGTGATAACGAGATTAATCAGTGGACAGAAAAAACAGCACCATCATTATTTCTATCTTATGGGCTCCGACAGATTGCATTTCGTTGCCATTGACACCATCAGCATGTGGAAACCTTTGTTGGCTACTAAAGAAGGGTAGGGAACAGTGCCGGAATGTCCAGAATGCAATGATAGAGTGAATAAGAAGCAATGTCCAGATTCCACATAGGACATACGAGGGGGCTTCAAATACAAACCTTAAAAGTGTGATAGGAATTACAATAACCATGTCATTGTCTTGTAACCTGTCAGTATTGTTGTTAAGGATGACAAGAGTGTTGAGTACGTGACATCACGTGCAGACGAGTACGGTGAAGTCATACGGACAGTTTAAAGATGGCCGCCCCACTGTTGACATGGACCAAAAACGAGCAGCATTCTGTTATCCGTTTCTTTTAAATCAGTGAAGGGGTGAAACCTAAAGACATTCATGAGCGAATGAAGGTCCAGTATGGTGATGCATGTCTGTCAGTCCACCAAGTGTTTGAGTGGAGTAGGCAGCTTCAAAACGGCTTGACTTCTATGATAGACTGTTCAGGGGTCAGGGACACGGAGTAGTAACCCCAGAGTCGATTTTTCTACAGGAATCCAGGCACTTTAGCGGAGCTGGAGGACTTGCATTGAACACAGTGGTGACTACATCGGAAAAAAATGTACTTTTCAGAATATATTCACACACACACACACACACACACACACACACACACACACACACACACTTTTAAGATTTTCTTTTGAAGCCCACTCGTATTAATGGCTAAAATACCACTTGTTAAATAAACTAAGGATAGGAGACACAGAAAAATATAACTGTGGGGTTGGTAAAATTGCAGCTAACCATCTGCTACACGTGTCCAATATATACTCAGAACAGACAATTAGTATTAGACTATCAGTTTGGTCTACACCCTATCCATTTGAGGACAAACTCGATGGAGATGCTTGTTCGTGTTCGCTGGCTGTGACCTCCAGCGTGAAGTTCTGTATGTTGGGTGAAGGCATCCTGTTGTCCAACATCAGTGTGATGTCATACAGGACCTGAGGTTTGCGTGAGTATCCGTTGTCCCATGTCTGGCTTATTGTTGTGCAGACTGGTCATTCCTCTCTGTGCAGGCAGATACTCTCCGACTTCGGAAGAATTAGCGATCCTACTAGTACTACGTTAGCCAGGACTCCAAAGGAACCTGTTGCCCAGGACGTGCTAGTTAGTAGGTCTTGGCCAGTATAGAACCTGGCCCTGGTGCCTTGGAAACACCTCTGCGTCCCACTAGATGGAGACAACAACAACCTCAAGTTGGCTGCTGCTTTCTTTAAACATATTCAGGTTGACATCTGAAAGTGTACGAAGAAGAATATTGTTGATTTCATATTGTATGTATTTGGTACGGTTTTTGCGACAAATGATGTAGTAATAACAAACACTCCACCGTGGAGCAAACTTAAAACTAATAAATATTAATTAATACAGAGCTGAGAGGTACAATCATGATATGAAAGCCACGATAGCTTTTACAATTAAATAATACTTAACACACATCCTTAATTTATAAATAATTAATTAATTAATAGGGCTTTAAATGTTGTATTACATGTAAATACTAAAATAATAAAAATGGGCGAATCTATAACATTATATTCAGTGTCTTCATGTTTGTGTTTGCTGTAAGCGTCACAGACTTTTGATGACCTACGGCAGGTCCTACGCCTACTTCTAATTTTAGAACATCCTGTATCGGCTACTATCTGGCTAATGTAGGAAGTAATTGTAAAATTGTTTGAATCGTTGAATAATATCTGAGAGTTGTTCGCTGTCTTTCTGGTCTCCTTTAACTGTAAATTGTACATTTTCGTGAAGAGATGCAAGCTATCAAGTGTGTGGTAGTTGGAGATGGGTAAGTCATTTCCTGCATGTTATCTCTAAAAACGACAACACAAAACTGGCTCAAAACTTCAACTTCCTAAACCTGCCTTGTCCTGGTCTGTCTGTCTATCAGTCCAGGACCACCACCACCGCCAAAAAACAACCAAAATTATATTTATTGTTATAAAACATTCACGCCACTATTTAACTGAAAGCAACCCTTTAATATTTACTATTTTGTTTAAGATTCTTATCACATATTTAACCACACACATTCTCCTCCAGTAGGCAAAGTTCTCTTTTATTTTAATATATCCATATCCTGTACTCTGTACTCATGTACTGTTTGAGACTAGACTGCTGGCTGGCTGTAGCTGTAGTCTACTACTAGCAAGTACGATTATGATTTTAAAATTGATTATTTACTAATAAGACTGCCACAGATAGATGAGCCTTGAAAAACCAAATCTAATGGTACCTCAGTGATGCCTGTGTGTAATTTCTAAGCGGAGATATCCACATATGAGTGTCCGTGTCTGGGGCCATAACTTTAACAATGATACCCATAATTTTAGAACTTTTCAGTGTGTCAATTATCTCCACTACCGGTTTGTGCATGTGACATTGTCTCAAATGGGTCATAGAGAGTAAGAGACGGATGTGAAAACTGACTTCGAAAATATATTCTGTCACGTTCTTCTTCTTCAGCGTTCTGAGCCATTGAGATTCTTTGCTGCAGATACAATCCGTCTCCATTCGTCTCTCTGGTTGACCTTCTCTTGCCAGTTGTTGATTCCAAGTGCTTGTAGGTCTGTATATATATTATCTCTCCACCGTCTTCTTGGTCTACCTTGGAGTCTACGGTCATTTATTTCCTGAGTGTAAGCAAGTTTTGTTTCCCTATTCTCTTCCATTCTTTCTATATGCCCCAGCCATTGTAGTCTATTAGCCTTCATGATACCAGTGATTAGCGGGGACTTAGACAGATCATAAATGTCTTTGTTACTTCTTCTTTTCCACTCTCCACTTTGTGTATCCCTAGTGGGTCCAAAGATGCGTCTTAAAACTTTGTTCTCAAAGGTTTGTAGCAAGGCTACGTCCCCTTTCATTGTACTCCAGGTTTCAGAGCCATACAGCACAACTGGACTGATCAGTGTTTTGTATATTGTGATTTTGGTGTTACGAGATAAAGCATTTGATTTTAGTATATGTTGTAGTGCATAGTATATCTTATTTCCAGAATTGATTCTAGTTTGTATTTCTTCCCTTATGATGTTGGAGCAGTTGAAGATTGTACCCAGGTATTTGTATGTTTCCGTTCTTTTAATGGTCATATTATCTATTAGTATGTGGCCAGAGTTTTTAGCCATTCCTTTTCTTGAAATTACCATATATTCTGTCTTATCTTGGTTGATAACCAGCCCCATCTTTTGGGCTTTTTCCTTTAAGTTCAATATTTCTAATGTCTTTTGTTCATTTTCCCCTATAATATCTATATCATCTGCATAACCAAGCAGCTTGGATGTTCCTCCAATATCACATTCCTCCTTTACCTTCCTTACAACTTTCTCTAGAGCAAGATTGAAGAGTAGCGGCGATAGTGCATCACCCTGTTTATTCTGTCATGTTAAATGATAAAAAAAAAAAATAGTAAATGTATACAAAAAAATTATTAATATTCTTTAAACTTGTATTCTCTTTAAATTTAGTAGGTCAAATTGCTAGTTTTGAGTCTGTCCGATCGATATTTGCGTCTGCCGCCATCTTGGTTTTCCATTTATAAAGTTGAAACATCCCCGCATAAATATGTTTTTAATACCAGAAATGGAAGTTGATTGGTGATGAAACTCTCCAAATATATGTAAAAATGGGTGCAGAATTTGAAAATCCATCTCAAAATATTCAAAAATGTACAAAAACACCTCAAGAAAATAAAATTACTTACTGTGTATCAAATAATTACATTTATTTAAAAGCCAAGATAATTTCAACCAGTTGCTAAGCATAGAATATTAGACTGACCTATCCTGCAGAAACTAAGATGGCGTCTGTTATTGTCACATGATATTTGTATTAATGAATGATGTCAGAAGCATGCATGATCTTTACATCAGCTATTTTTGGGGACACAATGGATCATTCTGGGGTGGCACAGTATATCATTTCTGTTTTCAGTTTGGGTCGCGGCACGGTCGAACCCGCTACTACTAGGCCAACCTACTCCCATTGATACAGTTCCCTCCCAGGGCTTATACAACCTGAACATCAATTCATTGCACATGAGAGTTAAAATTGATTGTCTTTCAGAGGATTAACAGCCTATTAAGCCAATTATTAGATGTTATTCATTATCTGCCTCAGTTTTTATACTCTCTCTCTCTCTCTCTCTCTCTCTCTCTCTCTCTCTCTCTCTCTCTCTCTCTCTCTCTCTCTCTCTCTCTCTCTCTCTCTCTCTCTATCTCTCTCTCTCACACACACACACACATTCAATCTTCCATTTAGTTTTTAGTAAAAGATATTTAACAAGTTTCTCCTATCTTAGACATGTAATAACAGATGATGGCAGAAGTGAAATAGAAATCAAAAAGAGAATAGAAATGGCCAAAAATACTTTCAGCAGCATGAAATCAGTATTAACATCTAGAGAGATTAACAACACATTAAAAATGAGAATTGTCAAATGCTACGTATATTCAACACTACTATATGGCGCTGAAGCCTGGGTATTGAACAAGCAACTAGAAAGTCAAATAGATGCCCTGGAGATTTGGATATACTGAAGAATATGTCATATTTCATGGTAACGAAAACAATCAAATACAGAGGTTCTAGGAAAACCTGGGAATGAAAAGAGAGTTGATGAAAGAAATAAAAAAGAGGCAAGTTAAATATTTTGGCCACGTTAAAAGACATAACACTCTTATAAAAACCATACTGGAGGGCAAGGTTGAAGGCTAGTGAGCAAGAGGTAGGTAACAATACAAGTAGGAAGATGACAGCAAGAGATGGACCAACATCAGTCTGACAGAATGTGTTGGAGATCCATTGCAGCCAACCTTCATTGTGGAGACGGCACTTGATTTATTGATTTAACTCTTGATGTATATGTGCAAAAACTGCCATTTCATAAGCTCAATTTTGTGAGTTATATTAGTAAAAGTAATCAGAAGCAAATTGGTTGAGATTGACTTTACTTCTATCATAACATATGCCACATACCAACACACTCATGTTATCAGAAGTCACTTGTAGAAATACTGGGCTGGAATATGAGTCATAACAAATATTTTGCACTCACACACACAGACACACATACACAAAGCTACTGGAGTAGTCTGAGATCCCCGAGAATCACCTTTGACAGAGGCTTGTTCAAGAATCACAAGGAGGGAGTCAGTACACTGAAGAATATGGCAGCTATTGAGATGGAGCAAAAAAATTTTTTCATACTCTGTTAACATCTGATTATCTCAATAAATTAGTATGGACTGGGACTGCTGACTGTGTCAAAGAGTCAGCTGGTGAACCTAGAGCACATACAGAATGAAGCTATGCAGAAGGGACACACTATCAGGGAGTATGAGATAAATTCTAGCTTTGACAATGATTGTGGACAGGCTAAAGATGCAGCAGGCTAATTTTATCTACGAGTGGCTGCGACAAGGAACCCCTGCAGCATGAAGTCCTAGACATAGATAAGGGCCTCATGCTGATGATAAGAGGTAAATCATGGGTGGCTCAGGCAGAGAACACAATCAGAGAAGTGCGTATGCTTGAAAACTTAGGGAGAGGAAAGGAGGGCATAAAAATACTAGAGCAGTGGTTTTCAACTGGCAGGGAATTCCCCCATGGGCCAAGAAAGGTTGAGAACCACTGTGCTAGAGGAAATATCGGACCTGTGCAGGGTCATAATCACATTGGACCAGGAGTGCAGGGATTGGCTAGCCTGCAGCGCTGATTGGGAGGTGCAACAATTGATTCACTTCAATTTACGCCCAGTTAGTGCAGTCATCTACATGGATGGCTCTGTGCTAAGAAGCAAAATAAGTGCTCTGAAAAATCTTAGCGAAGGTTAATGGGTGTTTTTTAGTGCGGGAGAGTCTGGCATATCATCTAGTCTGAGAATGGAGGTAGACATAGTTATTGTGGAATTCTCCTGGCTGGAGGACAAACAGCACATACGTCTTGATTGTAATGGACACACAGAGCATGATGAGAAGGGTCAAAACAAGTATGCTTCATATAGAGTGGCATGCTTCATGTAGAGTGGCATGCTTCATGTGGAGTGGCATGCTTCATGTAGAGTGGCATGCTTCATTTAGAGTGGCATGCTTCATGTAGAGTGGCATGCTTCATGTGGAGTGGCATGCTTCATTTAGAGTGGCATGCTTCATTTAGAGTGGCATGCTTCATGTAGAGTGGCATGCTTCATTTAGAGTGGCATGCTTCATGTAGAGTGGCATGCTTCATGTAAAGTGGCATGCTTCATGTAAAGTGGCATGCTTCATTTAGAGTGGCATGCTTCATGTAAAGTGGCATGCTTCATGTAGAGTGGCTTGCTTCAATTTTCAAAAAATATCAAAGATAGGAAGCATCTGTTGGATGGTTTCCCAAGACATGCTGGTGGCAGATATATTGGCTGGGTTAGCACCATTGGGTGGGATGTTGATGTATTATACAGCAGATGTGGTCAGGGCCCTTTGGGATCTTGCATATATGTTGTTGAACAGGTAAATCTATAGTCTAGTGAGAATGGTTCAAATGGGAGTGACCAGAGGATCTGGCCAACACTCACTACTTTGAGAAAAGACCAGATGGACACATAAAGACTTTAACTGGTACCATTAGTATTGGGACTCTTCGCTGGCTGTTGCAGATAAGGACGGAGCACGTGTGGGAATGTCCCGAGTGCTGTGATGTTGGTTCTTGACTCAACTCAAGTACTGGAGTCACTCGCAGTAGAGTTTAGTCAACTTGAGGCAATTGGTGAAGATTAAAAAAGTTTTCAATAGTTGACCGGGTTTTTGGCCAAAATAAGCTGTGACGTTACCACCGGTGGCCCCGAAGACTGATAGTCAAATTCTGCATGTGGGCTATTTTCAGTAGCTACATCATACATGGAGAATTGTTGCCAGCAGTTCCAAAAATAACAAAATAACAAAACATAAAATTTGGTGCAGGGCGTACTAATACTAAGGCTGAAGTTTCTAAAATTGTGGAGGTATCTGGTAGATGACGGGTAATCACCATTATCATGAATTAGACTGGTGGTTTGTCAGTAATACCAAACAAACAACAAAATAACAAAGCTAGCTTAGCATAGTTAAAAGTGAGCTGGTGTACTAGCACAGTTGTTCATTCTTCAGTTTAGTTTTTCTGGGTGTGTGGTCAAACACACATCTCAGATAGTCGATGAGACCAAAAGGATATTAATTCTGTAGCTCTTAAACTTCCTGTGCGCTGATTGTTGATCGGATTCACCTCTGCACCAGTCCATTGGACTTCTCATTCAGAAAGTAATGGCAATTTACTTACCTTAAAATTGCTTTGTAAATCATCCTGAGGTTGCAGAGAATATGCACCTGAATACACGTCTCTGGAGTTGACCTAACCTCATAAAATGGCCAACATAAATTTTACCAGCAAATGTCCTTCACCCACCGATTGCTGATTGGTCTATAAAACATACACCTTATGGCATGTAAAAGGGCCCTTGTTTGTTTTAAATATAGGGCACCGCAGGCGATAGAACAAAATAAGACGGTTTAGCCTGAGTTGGTAGAGGGTGAATGCCCCACTGAGGTATAAAAGGAAGAAGAAGAAATATTGATGAAAATTGTCAGCATTTCTTGAGATCTTTGGTTATGAAGTAGCATAGTGGTTCTCAACCTTTTTTGGCCCATGCACCCCTTCACCATATGTTCAGAATACCATCCCCCCCCCTGTCATATTTCCTCTCTTTTAATCCCCCCCCCCCCCACACACACACACACACACACACAGCATAAGTAAAAATGTAAGCTAAATTTAATAACATATATTAGAACAAGTCTAGACGTCTACATAAAACATGATTTGCGGGTCTACTTATGTCATAAAACAAATTTCAGAAGAGCGAGAAGTACAGAACTGTAAAGTATGGAAGGAAAAACATCATCAAGTAATCGGTTCTCGTATTAACGCGATCTTGAAATAATCTTAATTCCCCCTGGAAACCCTAAAATTTCCCCGGGGAGGGGAGGGGAAGAAAAATTCCCCACCGGTTGAGAACTACTGGAGTAGCAGAAGGGGAAATGGTGGAGGACTTTGAATGTTAAATAATCTGCAGCTGTAATGCATTATCTCAGACGGGAAATTACTGCCATGCTGAAACCTTGCTATCTCTATCTATATTGTTTCCCCCTACAATATTTACTTACTCCTTTAGAGTTTAGATAACCATGTTTGATCTGTGTTGCTGACGCCCATTCTTGTTCCCAGTCTGTTTATTTACAGTATTCTTCAAATTATTGAAGTTATCTTCATGTTTGGTCTTAATATGTTGTTACAATAATGTCTACTTTCTCTCATTCACAGAGCTGTTGGTAAAACATGCCTACTCATCAGCTATACAACAAATGCCTTCCCAGGGGAATACATTCCAACAGTGTAAGCAATGTCATTATTATAAGCATATAAGAATTCACCCTTTAAACCCCTTCGCACTGGTATACCGGCTTGACTTACTGTGTATCAGAGACCCAACGAGCCAGTATACCGGCTTCCACGTGTTTCCTGTTTACATCTCACTGTTAATCGGCAACCAGCCGACCAATAAGCATCCAGCTTACTTCTAGACATGGTTAACATGTTTGAGGTCACTCTCCTACTGAAGATTCAAAAAGTTTCGACAGTTGGTTTTTGACCAAAATAAGCTGTGACGTTACCACCGGTGGCCTCGAAGACTGATAGTCAAATTCTGCATGTGGGCTATTTTCAGTAGCTACATCATACATGGAGAATTGTTGCCAGCAGTTCCTGGGAAAAGGAAGACAACCTTCTATATGTACATTGAAACACTTTGCAAACTTGTCGGAAATTTCCATCATAATGCGCCAACCAAGACCGCCCACGCTTATTGGCATGACTTACAATGATGACGATGATGATGATGATGATTATGATGATGATGATGATGATGATGATGGAG
The DNA here is from genome assembly GCA_014155875.1 of Cepaea nemoralis. Lineage (NCBI taxonomy): Eukaryota > Metazoa > Mollusca > Gastropoda > Stylommatophora > Helicidae > Cepaea > Cepaea nemoralis. The sequence goes on along the minus strand of JACEFZ010026980.1, from coordinate 472,862 downwards.
AGATAAGAGATTCAGTAACAACATACATCCTTTTCTTATTTCTTGCTTTAACTATTTATTATTGCCCACTTTATTTCCTATTTCAAGTGCTTTTACTTTGTTTCCAGGATATTTTTTTAAATTCTGAGGCCAGTTTTAATAGCCTCCAATTTTCTGATTATTTAATTGAGCCCCACCTTATCAAATGCTTTGGTATAAGCGATAAAGCACAATTAAAGGTCATTGTGTGTCTCATCTGATCTCTCTTTTAGTGTTCAAAATACACATTTTGCATTATTTCTTTCCTTACTTTCCACAGATTCTGAGTAGAAGTTTGGTGACGTTTATGAAATTGATTTTATGAAATTCTTAACATCTGATTGTATCTGGTCTTTTGGGTAAAGCTATAACGATGTGTTGATGTAAAGCAACTAAACATGCCAGATAGTCTGGTGCCATGTCCAGGCACCATGGAACTTTAAAAAAAGAATAATATTGCAGCAGTTGCCTTTGCAGTAAAATGTTCATAATATACTACACCCAACATTACTGTCCAATGTGTTTGTTACTGACCTAGGTTTGGTTAATACACATTTCTGAGACCTGTGGTGTTTTAAGAAAGCAACGGTAAACTACTGAATGTAAATGTGCCTAGTAAATTATAAACAGCCAATACAGGGCTGGATGTGATTTCAACATCCTGCAAGGACATGTGATTTTTATTCTAGTGTTTTAAAAATAGTTGCGTGTGAATTCAGTCCATATTAGTGCCTTGATAATTTAGAAAACTGGATTAAAATGGACTTTCTTTTTGTATGATTATAAAATAATGTGTTTATATTCATATTAATATACTAGGTTTGATAACTACTCCGCTAATGTAATGGTGGATGGGAAGCCCATCAACTTGGGATTGTGGGACACAGCTGGGCAAGAGGACTATGACAGACTGCGACCTTTGTCCTACCCACAAACAGTAGGTTTATTTCCTTATAACATTTCATTGAAGGCTTGTTCATTTATAAAGTGGATTAAACCTAATTTATGTTATGCAATAAATGAATTCTGTGAATGAACGCTGATGGAGTATTAGTAAATGCTAAGTATCTGTACATAAAGAAGTCAGGGATGAATAACAGAACAAGAAATATGTTTAGACATTTTAGAAAATGCTGTTAATGGAATAGCAAAAGGTGATAATTAGTCTGATTATCAGAGACAGAATCGTAAATATATTAGTTGGTGAAGAATTAATCTTCAGAATAATATTACTGTAACATAGATGTGGTTTCTAATGTGACAGTTTCAGTGTTTCCAGTTGCCTGGAAGGATATCATCATTGAAATTGATTCAGAACACCAGGAACTGAAATCTGTGGAGATGCATGAACACCTGTGTCAGTTATGATGTTAATTTGTAAAACTACACATGTTAGTATAAATTAAATGTAGCAGAGAAACCAGACTAAAGAATGATGAACTATTATCATAAGTATCTTCATATGAGAAGCTAGAATAAGACAGTTTGTTAATGATGTTGTTACTTGTACTCTATTAATTTCCAGTATCTAGGAGTGTCTAAAATCAGTGGATAGTTGTTTGTTTGGATGTGTTTTCAGTAGTGAAGAATTATTAAATTGCATAGCTGGTGAAATCATGTTGAGGTCTGATTAAAGGTGTAATTCCTTCCACGTTCACTATTTGCCCCATGATTATTTGTGTATATCCAGTTTGGTCACTTAAACATAGAGTGTGAGCACATGGAGGTGGGAAGAGATATGTTTGTGTGTGTACGGGGAAATGTGAGGATATTTCCAAGGTTATATTTTTTAAAGTCATTGAGTATAGAACATGGCATTAAAAGAGGAGAGGTGTAGAGATATTTCTTAGATTATTTTTATTATTTACAATTACAATATACAGGTCATTTAAATTTAGGTTGAGGAAATTTATAGGTAAGTGGAGTGCAAAGGATATTTGCAAGATGATTGTTTATATACAGATAAGTCATTTGTGTGAGGGAATTAAAAGAAGACGGAATATTTTTAAGATAGTTGTTATAACATTGGTTGCTTGTATGTTACTGAGGCCCAGAAATAATGCAAAGAATAGTAACTCAACTACCATGTATGTCACAAGAGGCAACTAAAGAGGGCTGGAGTGAGATTGGCTACCTCATCTCATAGAAAACTTTAGCTACAAAATTCAAACAATCATGAACAAGTCTTCAAAGGGCTCAGCGTGAGATGGTTGGAGGATGCTGGTGTTTGAGCGTAGAATGGGTTTAACTTAGTGTTCTAAGTCCAAATTAACACCTTGGCAACAACTGTTTTTACTCTGCAGCAAGCTGACATGAAACAGTGTAGTCAAAAATTGGGGAACATTAGATATATTAAAGTAAGAATACAAAATGCAAGAAGAGCTTTCAGTGCACTAGAAAATGTGTGGAAATCAAAGGAAATTAAACTTTGAAAATATTTATGTCCTATGTTAAATCAGTACTACTGTATGGGAAACAAACATTAAGAACGACTAATCAATCAATCAGGTGCCGTCTCCACAATGAAGGTTGGTTGCAGTGGATATCCAACACTGTCTGTCTCTCGCCCTGACTGTACATTCTGTCAGGCTGATGTTCGTCCATCTCTTGATGTTATCTTCCCACTTGTATCATTGTCTGCCTCTTGCTCGCTTGCTCTCAACCTTGCCCTCAAGTATGGTTTTTATAAGAGTATCATGTTACAAACCTTTGAGAACAAAGTCTTAAGATGCATCTTTGGGCCCATTAGGGATACACAAAGTGGAGAGTGGAAAAGAAGAAGCAACAAAGACATTTATGGTCTGTTTAAGTCCCCTGCTAATCACTGGTATCATGAAGGCTAATAGACTGTAATGGCTGGGGCATATAGAAAGAATGGAAGATAATAGGGAAACAAAACTCGCTTACACTCAGGAAATAAATAACTGTAGACCCCGAGGTAGACCAAGAAGACGGTGGAGAGATAATATACATAGAGACCTACAAGCACTTGGTATCAGCGACTGGCAAGAGAAGGTCAACCAGAGAGACGAATGGAGACTGCTTGTATCTGCATCAAGTAACCTCAATGGCTCAGAATGCTGAAGAAGAAGAAGAAGAAGAAGAATCATGTCTTTTAACATGGCCGAAATATTTCACTTGCCTCCTTTATTTCTTTCATCAACTCTCTCTTCATTCCCAGTTTTTCTAGAACCTCTATTTTTGATTGTTTTTGTTTCCATGAAATACGACATATATGTTTCCATAATATACGACATATTTAAGAACAGCTAAAAGAATCACTAAATAAACTATTAAACTACTAAATAAACTACTAATTAGTCCCTGGGCAGAATAGTTGAACTAAAATAGCATGACAGAATCATGACTGTAGAGCTCATTAAAAGAGCTAAACAAATTCCAGTGATTCAAGAGGAGATGAATAGACGTCAGTGCTGGACATGACGCACATTGAGAAAACCTGAGGATAGGATAACTAGACACTCTCACCACAGGGAGATCATGGACAGAACTGCAGAAGACAGCAAAAGATAAGCTTGGCTTGAGTTGGTTGAGGTCCTAAACCCCAATGGGGGACAGTACAGAAAAAGAAGAAGTTAATATGAGATGAGGTGCCTGACTCTTGGAGTGACTACCTCATCATCCAGCTATCTGCTACCAACAAAAGGTGCACTGGGTATAAGGTGCTAGCCCCATATTATTGTAGACCCGTCTGCACTCAGTGGATGATGTGGTCGGTATCCCGCTGGCTGCCTTGACTTATTAGAACATTCCTGTATTCATTTATGCTTTGTTGACCTGGGTTTGAAACAAAAATCCACACCTTATAGGGGATTTGACCATATGGCCACCAGATTGATAGGCAAGTGTGCTAACCACTGCACTTCCCCATCTCCCATCTGTTATTGGTATTAAATAAACCACTGTGCTAACTTTGTGTGTTGTGTGTTTATGTGCATACCTTTGTGCATGTGTTTTTTCAAAAGTCACAAAGCTTATCTTTACAAGATTTACTAATCCTTCCTTATTTCTTCCACAGGATGTGTTTCTTATCTGTTTCTCATTGATAAGCCCAACTAGCTTTGAGAATGTTCGAGCTAAGGTAAACATTATAAAACTTACAGCATATTTGTAGACTTGTATAACACTAGTAAAACATGGTGATAGTAATCCTATGACATGAACTGCTGTAGAATGCTGAACGTTTCACTAACACAAGAACCCAACATTATAAATAGAAATACAGCCTGTCAAAAGATTTGAGTTGGTGTAGACTGCTTCTGTGTGGTCTTTCCAAATGAAAACTTGTCAGTGTTTATAGTTAGTTAAATCAAAAGATGCTGCAAGGAAACAGACTTGAGAAATATCCACCACTTATAAACATAACAATGAATTTATTAAAATATAAATTAACACCCTTAGATATAATGAAAAATAAAATTTGTGCACATTAAACTACACATCTGTTTCTTTTTTTCTTTTTTTATATTTGCGTTCGCTCGCTTAGAATGCAAACGTAGTCCATTTAAATGCTACTTTTACTTCAACTAGTAGTTACCAACACTGGTGATTGCACTGGCTTGATGTTTGCATGTGGATTAGCTTTCCCTGTTTCCAGTGTCCTTCACCTTCAGGTGAACCCATTCCGACTTCTGAGGTATTTGTAAATTACATCACCAAATGAAGAACGAGAAGTCAACATTTTAGTGCAATTGTCGGATGTTGAGGTTGAACCTGCTACCTCAGCATCAGTACACAGGAAGTTTAAGGCAAGCGCTGTGACTAATTCAGCCTCTTTGAACTCCAACCACACATCTAAACTCTGTCAACACTATCATCATGTGCCATACCGATAAGCATGAGCAGCCATAGTTTGCTATCTGACATGATTGGTCCTGGATCACGTCTGTGGTCCTGTCCCAATTATGCCATGTGACCAAGCCATCCTGATATTTATCTCCTTGCCTGACTTGGGGGCACAGATTATAAGTGCTTCTGAAGTCGGAGTGAGTTCGCCTGATGGCGAGGGAGATTAGTAATAGGGAAAGCTAATCCACACGCAAAATTCAGTCCAATGCTACTAGAAGCAGCGTGAATGGACTACACTCAAGTTCAAAGCGAGTGAGCACCCAAACAAGATACCTTTGCCTTCCCCTTACTTTTGTCACTTCCCCTTCTGTAAGGATAATTACTTTCAATAATCTTTGAAACATGCTAATCAATTCTTTGGTCCTGTCTCCACGTTATCTGTCAGACAACAACTGCACCTAATATTATTCACATTGTTCATATACAAATTTACTTAATTTGAATGCAAGCGCCCTTGATACCTTGGATCAGAGTTGTTAACAATAAAGTACATATAACCCCTGGAAGAAACATTACCAACCTAAATCTAATCCCAGTATGCCATAGCCTAAATGGTTGGTGCCGATGTGCAAGCACCCAGTATACTTCATAGACATAGTATAGAGCTTGTTATTGTCTTTCAGAAAACCACTAGTGATGATAATTGCTTTGCTATTCTGCGGCTACCGATGCAAGGAGGAGGAGGTTAAACTGCTGTATAATATGTGTTTTACCCAAGGCAGCTTTGTGACCATTAGAGCTATTATTCTGTCATACCTGCACCTGACAGCTTGTGACTGTGTGGTCTAATGCCAGAGTGACAATCTCTGTCACAATTTCTGCATCTGTAAGACGAAGCAGGTCTTGCAAGTGATTGCATTTTACACTTGTGCCTCTTATCCTCAGTTTGTTGGATCAGACTGCACTCAAAGAGCACCAGTCCGTTTTGTACTTCTTTTCTCCATGAACACTTGTTTGCTGCAACTCTTTCCCATGTGTCTGGATCTATGCCAAGGGCTTTCATATCTTGTTTACATACATCCTTATATCGCATATGGGGTCTTCCAGTTGGCATTTTCTCTGTGGCTAGTTCTCCGATCTTTGGGAATACATTCATCCTCCATTCGAGATATGTGGCCCAGCTACCAGAAGCGACTCTGCTTGAGGAGGGAGTGCACTGTGGTAATATGAATACATGTTCAGTTAAATGGTCATACACTTGAAGTATCACTGGTAGCAGCTCATCTCCAATCATTGAGGAGCCAAAAATTATGACTCAGTAGATCCATTATATTGTGCGTGGCACATTAATTATAACAATACATTTGGAAATGATATTGTCACTAGTTAAATATGCACCTGTGTGATATCAGAGCCCATAAGAGAAGCAAAGAATACTACAACTGTAATCTGCCATGCATGTCATAAAAGGCAACTAAGGAGGATTGGGTTGTGACTGACTACCTCATTCCATAGACGACTTCAGCTGAAAAATCCAAAAATTCATGAACAAGCCCATAAAGGGCTTGGCCTGAGTTGGTGGCCCCATTGGCTGATGAAAGGTGGAAGAAGTCGTACCATAATTGTTTACTGAAGTCAGCTCTATGGTGAAGGGGTTAAGGTCACAGTTCATAATCCCGCATACCGGCGTTCGTAACACAGCTGTGTTGGTTTTTTATGAAATGGTATGGGTGCCAGTAATTCAGAAAGCAATGGCAAACTACTGAATGTAAACATGCCCAGGAATCACGAACAGCCAAAAAATGCTGGGGTCGACTGCTACGTCCTGTAAAGGATAAGCAACAACTTTTTTCCGGTCTCTGTGGCAAAGGGGTTATGGATGTGATTCATAATCCCGTATACTCAGGTTCAAAACACAGCCGTGCTGGTTTTTTCGGAAAAGGTATAGATCCCGGTCATTCAGAAAGCAATGGCAAACTACTGAATGTAAAACTTGCCCAGGAATCATGAACAGCCAAAAGGCTGGGGTTGACTACTACGTCCTGTGAAGGACATGGAACTAAATTTAAAAAATTACTGAAACAGACGTATAATTTGTCCATATCTTTCCTTATCTTCACAGTGGTTTCCTGAAGTTAGCCATCACTGTCCCATTACACCTATAATTTTAGTTGGCACTAAACTTGATCTGAGGGAAGACAAGGAGACAATCGAGAAGCTCCGTGAGAAGAAGCTGTCTCCAATTACCTACCCACAGGGTCTAGCAATGGCTAAGGAAATTGGTGCTGTCAAATACCTGGAATGTTCAGCTCTCACACAGAAGGGTCTCAAGAATGTATTTGATGAAGCCATCCGTGCTGTTCTGATCCCCAAGCCAAAACCAAAGAAGAAGTCTAAATGCAGGATATTGTGAGTCTGGTGTATAAAGTGTGTCCCCAGCGTAGTGGAATTTAATTGTTAGCTGGATAAAAATCAAAGCTGTTACACAAATGTGGTAGATGTTTTATTTTGTATTTGAAATTTTACATATGCTTTGCAGTTTCATTTGTGCTGTCATCTTTTTCTAATAGTTTCAAATAATGCTTATGATACTGATACCATCACAAAAGTGGCATCATCACAATAGATAAAGCTGCTCAATATATAGAGTAAGATACCTGTTGGATGTCAAAACTCTGGTAGGATGAGTTATGATTGTTGGTTACCTGAGTTGGAGACAGTAAATAGAAGGGAGCTGATCAATTGATAAAGTTGTAACCTAGTGTAGATAAAACTACATGATTTTGTTGTAATTTTTGCTGTAATACTGTTTCTAGCTTCAGCTGTGTTCTTAACTACAACAGCCATGTACTGATTAGTTTTTGATCTTTATTTAAAATTGTTGCTGATATTCTTTGAACCTCTAAACTTCTTATCATGTTAGAAGATAGCAATGAATTGCCTGTTTAATGTATTACAGTGTTTGCTTGTTCCTCCAAGAGACATATACTGTTGAGTCTCATTTTCTTAACTATTTAACTGTTATTGCTTGATTTTTTTCAAACAGTAAGCTTTGCATATTTGTAATCACATGATAACATTTCTAAGTCTTTTCGGGAAAACAATTCTGCAATGGACAAGCCACTAGATGATGGTGAATAATTTAATAGAGAGAGAAAAGTCCCGAAGCAGGAGCCCGCTATGGTTCTGTGGTGAGCTGGGACTATCACATGTCGTAGGCCTGAACACAACGGAGGTATAGGTGTCCAGTCTTTCCCTGTCTTAGCGGATGACAAACTCAGGTGTCCAGTCTTTCCCTGTCTTAGCGGATGACAAACTCGGGTGTCCAGTCTTTCCCTGTCTTAGCGGATGACAAACTCAGATGTCCAGTCTTTCCCTGTCTTAGTGGATTACAAACTCAGGTGTCCAGTCTTTCCCTGTCTTAGTGGATGACAAACTCAGGTGTCCAGTCTTTCCCTAACTTAGCGGATTACAAACTCAGGTGTCCAATCTTTCCCTGTCTTAGCGGATGACAAACTCAGGTGTCCAGTCTTTCCCTGTCTTAGCCGATAACAAACTCAGGTGTCCGATTGTGCTTATGACATAAGTGTAGCCGCCTAATGATTACACTACATGCTCTCATTGATATAGAGCATGGACAGTTATATAGATCTGTTTAGATGTGAATTAAAGGAAAACCATAAACTGATTAGTGAAATTAGACAAGAGTCAAGAGATTTTGGGCACGTTATGAGAAGAAATAAATTAGAGAACTTGTTGACAACTGGCAAGATTTAGGGGGAAAAGAACAAGGAGAAGGCAGAGAAGTTAATATCTGGATGGCTTGGTCATATGGCATAGTCGAGACAAGAACACATAGCTGATCTATGACTCTGGTGATCGTGTGAGATGGCAAAACATGTCCGCCCATCCTTATCAGCATAGCACATAATGATGATGTTTAGATGTGATTTATAAAAATACAGGGCTATTCCATATGCTAATTCAGAGAACATGGACATGTCTCCCATAAATTGCCTGTTTAAAAAAAAAATAAGAGAATCCTTTTACACATTTAAAGTGCACTGGACACATATATAAAACCCACATTTGTATGGACCAGTCTGCACTTGGTGGGTCATGTGGTAGGCACTATGCTTGCGACTTTCCAAGACATTTCCTACATGGTGCAAGAACCAATAAATTAATTTGCATAAGTTATCTCAGTTCTGTGAATGTATCTATATGCTGACATTATATTTCATTGTATATGTAATTTCTGTGAGAATAATACAAGCATAGTGACTCGCAGTATTTTAGCTTATTAATAACTGCTGCCTACTAGTGAAGTATTTATCTGAATATTAAAAAAGTAAAGGAAATCCCAGTGCAGATATTGTCATGGTGTTGTGAAGTGTTGGTCTTCACATATACTAGATTACAGCATTTTGAGGTGAGGTGACTGACTCTTTTGCTTGCCACCTTTACCTGTCTAGAAAAACCTCAGGTGCACATATAACATGGCTTGGTCAGTCCTAGATCCATGCTGATGAGTGGGGAAAAAATGTCTCCCACTCCCAGAGATTGATCTTTAGCCCATTGTGTTGACAAGCTAGTGTGTTAACCACTTTGCTTTCACAAGTTAAAATAAACCTGGATATAGAATCACTAAAACTTCACACGTACGAAGAATTATGTACATTAGGGTTAGCAGCAAATGCTGGATTAGTTTACTGATTGGCTCTGAGGATGACCCACGGTGCTGAACTTATTAACGCTGCAAACTGTTCTGCATATTTTGTGCTTTATCCAAGGTGTGTTACAGTTAGTGGAGTGAAATAAGGGGCAAAAGGAGTAAGCACACGCAAGTATACTCAATAAGCAAGCATAGAAGTAATTGCAACTACATTGACTATTCTTGTTATTCACAACCGTCACATTATTTGATACTGGGGAAAGAGAAAACTGTCAGCTTTATGAAATCTGCCAACGGTTAACCTCAACAACAGCACTTAACCTCATACAGTGAAGTCAAGGGTGTCTCAGAAGTGAATTGGTCAAGCTACCTATCTTGTGCTTTGAAGGTAGTGGGTTCAATTTTGAGTTCCATCATTCAGTTCATGGGCGCAATTGTACGTAGCACTGTATGCCTCTTTGTTTGCCCCATGAATGTTGTAGGGAACATGTTTGCCCATATTACCTGGCATCGCAGATGATATTGACAACGGAAACCTTCAACGGTTAAATAGAATCTGCCGATCTGGTCAAACACAGTTTCCATTGGAGCAAAAGAAGACAATGGAAAATATGTTAAAGAAAGCCCTAGAAAACTGCAAAACGGAATTAAGCAAAACATCACAAGAGCAACAGTTCCTATATATTCCTCTTGTAAAATCAAACACAAGCTGTAAATATGAAATGAAGTATTGCAGGATTATATAACCTACAAGAAATGAAATAATAAAAATATAACACACCACATCCTTACAAGAAAGTTGAAAAGTAAACATTAATGTCATAATGATTGTAAAACCATAAATAAAAGACAATTATATGAAATATCAGTTAACACCATATATTCCAATCATAACCCAGAATGTTGACCAGGATATTACCTTGAAAAAGCTGATATACTGGCCTCTAAAACTCCCATAGTAGAGATATTGAAATTGGTTATGAGTGAGATATTATAATGAAATACATGACAGCTTTATATGAGTCTGCAGTTTATGAAACAATTAACTATTAAGCAAAATATATAACAAAACCGTTTCCTGTATAGAGAATCAATATTGCAAAGTAAAACACTAATAACCCCGGGAAGGTTAACATGTGTCTGCCTAACGGTGCTAGAACGCAGCTCTGCTGTAAACAGGCCCACTGCAATGTCTGAAAAAATTCTCCGGATGAACGCAGAAGAAGAAGAAGAAACACTAATAATGTAACTCACTTTTACCCCCCTACACGGCATTAAGTTACACTTAAACATTGCCTTCTCATTCAGAAAGCAATGGCACACTACTAAATGTACAATTGCCTAAAAATATCAACCTGGGGTTGATAGCAATGTCCTGCAAAGGACATGCAGCATATTTTTGTATTGAAAAGCCAGAGGTCAGCATGGCCGAGGGGTTTAATGCAGGCTTAAACCTCCTGTGTGCTGGTGGCGCGGGGATGGGATGATTCCACAAACCAGTCATTTGGACTTTAATGCCAGCTCCTTGTTCAGAAAGCAATGGCAAACTTTTTTTTTTTTCGCATATCCTTTACAGGACATCACTGTCAACAGCAGCATCTTTCAGCTGTCTGTTGATCTCTTGGCAAGATTACGCTCAGTAGTTTGCCATTGCTTTCTGAGCGGCCGGCTCAGTTATCCCACAAGTCACCAGCAGGGTTAGAACCGCTTCCAGCTCTCGCCCGCAACGAGACTCTGCGTGATAAACGGGATTATGGAATGGCAAACTACTAGATGTAAAAATTGTCTAGAAAATCAACCTAGGGTTGAAAGTCACGACTTGCCAAGTACATGCAACATTTGTTTGGTTATTGAAATTCTATACATATACTGTCAGAAGATGCTTACCACAATATGAATATCACAATTGTCTGACAGACATGATTATATCATCAATAAAATGTGAAATAGTAAAAATATCAATTAGAAAAGCATACACATCCATTATGCAATAGACATTATGTATTTCTTGATTAAGGCGTAGGCGGGTTAAATAGGATATTGTTGGTATAAATATAATACAATTAACATAAGGTGTCTGCAGTTTGGAAGGAATCATATGAGTAGCAGGAAGAAACATATGGTGAGATACGAGAGTACTGCCATTGTACATATTCTCTGTCATCTCATGAGGGAAACAAGTTTTCACTAACTACAGTGGCATCAGTTTTTACAAATAGTAACAATAATATTAAAAAGATCACATTTATCACTGACAAGTATACATTTTTATTTAAAGCACTGATGCAATTGAGAAAAAAAAGTATGTTTATGTATGAAAATTGTTTATAATTGCCCGAAGTTTCATAATGTGGTTTTTAGATGCTAGCAGGTTATCATGTCATGGTTTGAAATGTGACATGTAGAAAAGTTTGAAATATGACACGTAGAAAAGTTTGAAATATGACATGTAGAAAAGTTGTAAATGTGACATGTAGAAAAGTTGTAAATGTGACATGTAGAACAGTTGTAAATGTGACATGTAGAAAAGTTGTAAATGTGACATGTAGAAAAGTTTGAAATATGACGTGTAGGAAAGTTGTAAATGTGACATGTAGAAAAGTTGTAAATGTGACATGTAGAAAAGTTGTAAATGTGACATGTAGAAAAGTTGTAAATGTGACATGTAGAAAAGTTGTAAATGTGACATGTAGAAAAGTTGTAAATGTGACATGTAGAAAAGTTTGAAATATGATGTGTAGGAAAGTTGTAAATGTGACGTGTAGAAAAGTTGTAAATGTGACATGTAGAAAAGTTGTAAATGTGACATGTAGAAAAGTTGTATATGTGAAATGTAGAAAAGTTCTAAATGTGACATGTAGAAAAGTTGTAAATGTGACATGTAGAAAAGTTGTAAATGTGACATGTAGAAACATTTACTGGAGGTTGCATCAATTATGTTCTTGTAGATGAGCTGGACATTGTTGCTTCAGTGACTGTGTTTTCTTAAACTGCCTGCTCTGGGATGTTCAGGTATTTTTATTGGTTTGCAGCAATCTGTATTTAATGTAATGTAAAATGTCATGTATGATTTATGACATTCAGCATATAATTACCACACAGTTTGTGGTTGTCAGTATACATTTACTGCACATGATTCATGGTTTTCAGGTTATATTTACCACACAGTTTGTGGTTGTCAGTATACATTTACTGCACATGATTCATGGTTTTCAGGTTACATTTACCACACAGTTTGTGGTTGTCAGTATACATTTACCACACATGATTCATGGTTTTCAGGTTATATTTACCACAGTTTGTGGTTTTCAGTATACATTTACCACACATGATTCATGGTTTTCAGGTTATATTTACCACACAGTTTGTGGTTGTCAGTATACATTTACCACACATGATTCATGGTTTTCAGGTTACATTTACCACACAGTTTGTGGTTGTCAGTATACATTTACCACACATGATTCATGGTTTTCAGGTTATATTTACCACACAGTTTGTGGTTGTCAGTATACATTTACCACACATGATTCATGGTTTTCAGGTTATATTTACCACACAGTTTGTGGTTGTCAGTATACATTTACTACACATGATTGATGGTTTTCGGGTTTCAGTTACCACACATGATTCATGGTTTTTGGCGTACATTAACCACACACATTTCATGGTTTTCAACATACATTTACTACACACAGTCCGTGGTTTCCAGCATACATGTCCCACACCATTGATAGTTTTCAACATACATTTAACATACCTGATTCATAGTTTCAACATACATGCTATTCATGGTATCTTCTTCTTCGTGTTTGTGCGGAATGTTGTTTTAGGCGTAAATGCGTTGTTCCTGTTTACAGCAGAGCTGCGATATTTGTACCTTTCGGCCAACACATCCAACTTCATTCATTTGTTGACCGGTGATTTCTGGTTTCAACATACATTCTATTCATGGTTCCCAGTATGCATATATAACTAACAATAAAATTTTGTGCCGAGTCAGTTTCCTGCTATGGCTATGTGGTGTGATAGCTCCATCACATTTTGTAGGCCTAGATGCACGAAGGAATAGGTGGCCAGTTATTCCCTCACTTTTGCAGACGGCGAACATGTGTCCGACCATGCTCATGACACTACCAGCGCAATTCAATGTCAGCTACTCTAGCACACCCGCTAGTATTTATATATATATATATATATATATATATATATATATATATATATATATATATATAAGTTGCGGTTCCAACTTCACGGCAACGGGTCGTCCCCATTATGCTCTGTTACTGTGCCAGTGAATATCCCACAAAATGCTCCTCACTGCCCAATGTGAAAAGTGGAACAGACAGGAATCTCAGCAAGCCAACAGCCCGCACAGGTGCACTGTGCATAATGCCACCGCCAGAATGCCAACACAGAATTTCTCCACGAAAAATACAGTTCATCATCGAAGGAATTGGCAGTCACCAGAAAGATTTCATTGACTTGGGTTTTATCCCACATGGCTTGGTCTCTTTCCGCAGGGGCGACCCGCTGAAAGTGCTGCACAAAGCACAAACTTTGTAGCTCCAGTGGCAAATCCCAGGAGTCTCCTGAAAAATGCACTCGTGACCCGAAAAGGCAAATCAGTCAATTCTGCGACAGCCGGCCATTGTTCCGAACATGCAGTTCACTGTGCAAAAACAGCGGACAGATGTAAAAGTATCCACGCAAATTTCACAGCTCACAGTGTTGCCCACGCACTCACTCAGTAGCAGGGCGATGGAACTACTACCGGTCCAACATGAGGACAGTGCAAATGCAAACTGTAGCCACAGCTTTACCGGTTTACCGCCTAACCGCCATGTTGGGGACTGGAAGATATATATATATATATATATATCTACCGCACATGATGCCTAGTTGTCAGTTTACATCTGCCACGACTAACATTTTACATTACAGATTTGCCAAGTGTTACTCGTAGACACTGACACATTGTTGTGGTTTGTTCCACGTGTAATTTGTGATTTTAACTCGTATTTCATGTTTATATCTTCCACGATAGTACTATATTTTGTCACCTATTGGATATCTTTTCAGCCATTTTCTAATCTGTGAATTATGTTCTACCTTTGGGATTTCATCGATGAACAAAAGTTTACAGCCTTGTTGTTATTATGGTGTTCACTTATTTCAGAATTGTGTTGGGAAGTGTTAGTTTGTTGTGTCAAATGTTTCTTTTATGAGAAATTCCTTACTGCTCAATGACTTTCACATTTCCTATTACTCAAGCTTTTTTGAAATTGTTTGCAACATATTGGTTTCATGGGAGTAGTGGTAGAGCAGTGGCTGACATGCTTTCTTACCTGTTAAAAAGTTGTGGGTTTGTATTTACATTGAGGCATATTTTAAAAATGTACATGGGCTCCCTGGTCGGCAACCCTAAAATGGGTACCAAGAAATGTCTTGGGAAATAAAGGCAGCTGGCATGATACTGACCTCATCACTCAGCGATTGCCATTTGGTCTATACAAATCTGGGATTACTACCAATGTCAGTTATACCGAAGGGCATATAAAGAGTTCTTTACAATTGTTGTTTCATGTAGATTCATTTCATGACTGTCTAGAGTTAAATAAAGGGGTGTTAATGTAATTTTGTATGTGATGTAGTTACTATTATTGATTGACAGTCAGTCATAAAACTGCAGAGATACATATTAGAGTGAACACTTTGACGGAATGCATGCTATTTTGTCTGATTCTGGTCCCATTTTCGTCTTTATCACATTGACATGTATAAATGGATGTTCTCCTGATTATTTATTACTATGATTTTGGCTCAATGATCTGTATGTCTTTACAGTAAATTTAATTGTTAGTTTTAAATCCATGTAATTTGCGAAGGGGAGACTAGCACTGAAAGATTATGAAATGACTTCATTAGTATGCTCCCCTGCTACCTCCCTAAAAAAAAAAAAATCCCACAAGTACTTGTTGAATATATAATATAATAGTAACATTTAAACTTAGAATATTTGCTTAATGTGTTTCACTTGTTTTGTGAAGATTTCTGTGTTTTTGTAGGTTTATTTGCTGTGCCACAATTATTTTGTTTGTATGAAATGACAAAGTGTGTGTATACTTAGGTTCATGTACAGTAGGGCTAGTATCGTTTTTTGATTAAATACCAAAATTTTCATTAAATGCATTTAACTGTTAATTCACACAAACAATGAGAACAGTTGAAAAATGAAGGAAATGACAATTTTGCAAACATTTATTTTATTAAAACATTTTTGTCAGTTTCAAATCTTATTGTTTAAGAATTTCAGAATTTCTGATAATGCCAAAATACGAAATTATTCATGGCTGTGACTATTTATTTTGTAAACTGTGTCTGCTGGTGCCGAAGATTGAAGCCCAATGTGACATTTAGAGATAGAAGATATTGTCACATTTGATCTTAGCATTAAACTCTTGAATGGAACATACATGTTTTTGGATAGAATGCACAAAACCTGATATTATATTTAAAGAATGCAAATGCAGTTCCTGCCATGCAAGATTAGACTAGTGAGGCACAGTTCAGCCATTGAACACATTACAGAGATGAACTTTCTCTGGACATTGAACACATTACAGAGATGAATTTCCTCTGGATGTTGAACACATTACAGAGATGAACTTTCTCTGGACATTGAACACATTACAGAGATGAACTTTCTCTGGACATTGAACACATTACAGAGATGAACTTTCTCTGGACATTGAACACATTACAGAGATGAACTCCCTCTGGACATTGAACACATTACAGAGATGAACTTTCTCTGGACATTGAACACATTACAGAGATGAACTGTCTCTGGACATTGTGTCAGTGTGATGGCAATAATATCTCAAATCTCTGGAGAAAGCATTACCTGCCTAGGCCTAATCTCAGTCAGTCCTTAACCCTTTAATAACTAACAAAAGGGAAATAACTCCGCAAAATTAATGACTTTATATTTTGTAAAGTCATTATACACGAATTGGTTTGACATATAAATGTCCTAGATGACTAATAAACTAGAAAAATGGACACAGTTTAACATAAAGCAACATTAAAAACAATAAAACAAAAAGAAAGGTTAAAAAAACATTTTAACTGGGAAAAAAATGTGAAGAAAATTTTTTTTACTCACAAAATGATGTTGAAAGTGTCCCACACTATGTCTCCAAGTGCCCTGATAGCAGCAAATATCCTGCACTATATATCCATGTGCTTTGATACAAGTGATTCATGGTATTTTGTGAAGCATTCCCCCTTGCACAGCCATATCTGACGAAGACTGCATCCAAAAACAACCTCACTGGCTCTGCTCTTCTTACCAGACTTGGTGTTCATCTTGGCACACCAGTAGCAAGTTTTCCTTTTGCCATCCATACGAATTAGTCTGTGGTCCAAAAGATTGCTGGTACCCAGACCTACAGTTGTGGGGCAAGAAGAAGCTTTCCGTTTCCTCGAAATGTTACCCTTCAAGAGAGTAGAAACCAGGCGACGCCGAAAAGCGAGATGGCCAACATCACCAACCCTTGTGTGTGAGTTTGGGAGTTTGAACAAATTATCCAGCTGTTGACAATAGAGGTTTGCAGGAGAAAGGCAAAACATATATCTCCACCACTTCACAGATTTCCTACCAACAGGGTAATATGAGGACAGCTGGTCAAACCTGTCCACTCCACCCATTGATCTGTTGTAGGCGGCCACTGTTGTGGGTATCTGAACATCTTGTCTGCCACCGGGTGCCTTACGTGATGTCATCTTCTTCTTCTTCAGCGTTCCGAGCCATTGAACTTTAGTCTACCATTGTAGGCAATCATGGCTTCATCAATGCTGATATCTCTGCCAGCAGAAAAACATGAGGATATGTTTTTCCTCACCGTATCAAGGAACGGTCTTACCTTGTACAGTGGATCGTAATCTTTGTGGCCTATGGGCTTCTGCTTACTGGTGTCATTGAGATGAAAATATTGGGAGATTTTTTGCATATCTAGTTTTTCCCATGCACTGTGATACTCCGGGATGATAGAGATCTTCATCTGTGCTCCAATACATGGCAGTTTCAGGCAATTGAACATAGCCCATGAGTTATAGCAAGACGAATATAAATTTTATTTCCTGAGTGCTCACAGGTGACCAGTAAACATCCATTTTACCTGCCTTTTCTTGTCATTGAGTGGCATACAAATTAGTTTGTTCCATAGCAGACTGATAAAAGTCCTCATTTACAATGAGACTGAAGTAGTCAAAACGGTTCTGAACTCTCGAAGATCATGTACTGGCTGGCCCAGAATTCTCAAAAAACACCTTCAACGACTACAGGGGTTGTCTCAGGACTCCAAACATACATGTCTTTGTCTACAGTTTCACTGACACTACAGAAATCTGGGTCCTCTTCGTCAAAATTCCAGCCTGCCTCTGTAATCTTACAATCTATGTCACTTTCTGCATCACTATCTATATCCACAATAACACTGTCATAATCGGCAGACATACCTGCACAATCTTCAAGAAAATCGTGGCTGGATTCCATTTTGCGAATAGATTATACAATATTGAGAAGTCACGAAAAATTTATATTATTTCTGAACCGTTGAATGGATTTCAAAACAGGAAGAACAAGGGAAACGACTCTTCCTGTTTCCTAGGCCGTGATACAATCGTAGATTCATTCATTCGCATAATTATTATTCAGAAGCGCTTGGGACAAGACGTGTGTAAAAACGTGGATTTTGGGGGTAATAGTCGGGAAAGGGTTAAGAAGAGAAACAGATGATAGGTATCATTGGCAAGACCTGACTAGAATGATTTATAGCCATCCCATAGAAAATTTGGTTTCAACCAGGCAGAAAGATAAGGAACATGCTAGAGAGGACGAGGTCGGTCAATGAAGGAAATGGTTACTTACACATTCAGAGACCTGTCAGTAAGGACATATGCAGTGTTAAGGAGAGCAGCCAAAGACATGTAGCCCTGGTGGAACTTGATGGTGAAGCTTCACATCCAGCCCTAGGAATGACCTGTCTGACACAAAAAGATTCTTGTCTGATGCCTGGATTTTCACTTTGAAAGTAAAATGTCTGTCATAACTGTCCCTTACCTAACATGTTTATTGCTTGAAAATTCAGAATTGTTTCTGCCTAAATAATCTTTTTATTTTCTTTACAGGTTTGTGTATGAATTAAATTGTGTAGTTCACTTGTTGTTGCATTGTGTTTATTGTTTGGTTTCTTTGTTTCTAAGAATCAACACAATAGCATTATGGACAAAAACATAAACTGCCTACCTCCCTCAGCAGATGCCACAAGCTGTAGATGCCAACTATATCAGTAACACAATGGTTTCAGTATGTCAGTTCATCCCTTATACATTGTCACTGGCTAATACCACTCTTACTTCCACATTCAAGCATCCTTAAGCAGGTTTTTTTATTTTTTTTTTGGCGCTCGCTCACTTTGAAATCAAGCATAGTCCATACACTATTTATAGTAGTGATGGACTGATTTTGTGTGTGGATTAGCTTTTCCTATTAACTGTGTCCCTCGCCAACAGGCGAACCCACTCCGACTTCAGAGGCACTTGTAATTAGTTTAGTTTAGTCAATGGATCAACATTCCGGCACACGGATGCAACCCATAAGTGCTCCGTTCTCCTAACTCAAACCTGAGTCTGGAGAAACTCAGCTCAGTGCACGATCTCCGCAGCACCGGCAAGGATCCTGAAATATATTGGGTAGATTTTCAACTCGAAATTTTGCCCGGGTAGCACCGTTAGGCTACTCTTTTTCGATTTCCAATTGCCAAGGGATTTTTTATGTGCGCAACAATACACACGAGCGTCCGATCTCACTACCCAGAGACCAGGGGCCCAGAGGAAGTTCATCTCTTTTATTACTAGAAGTCCACAAGAAAAAATCCCAGTCATCACCAGGGCTTGAACCCGGGACCTCCAGCACACGAGACCAAAACTCGAGACCACGCATCCCTCTACTTGTAAATTTATGTCCTCAAGTCAAGGGCGACAGGTCAACATTTTAGTCCCGCTGTCAGGTGTAGGGGTTGAACTGCTTACCTCTGCATCAGCACACTGGATATTTAAGAACAACGTTCTTATCAATTTGGCCATGCGGACCTGCCTTAAACATGTTGTTTCATCTGTTAAAAGATTACTTCAGATTTGTCATCTAAAATTGTCCATACTTTTTTTTTAACACAGAAGCCACAAACAGTCTATTTTTTGCCTGGCATATTTCACTGCATCTCATCAGGTGCATACTGCAGAGTTATATATCATGTGAAGTGAATAAATGAATAATACTTTAGTTGAAACAATTAAAACATAGTCACAGGAATTGTTCGAATGTGGAACATCAATTATCCCCTCTGTAATTTTAAATTTACAATGAACTCTTTCTGTTTGCACAAAACTGACTAGAAATGCCTAATTTCTAATGCCTCACTATATTTGAGCAAATGTTTATTGTTCATTGAATTGTTTATTTTTTTTTAAATGTTGCATATCCCTTACAGGATGATGCAGTCAACAACAGCATTTTTAAGCTGCTGTCGATGTACTAGGCAAATTTTACGTTCAGTAGTTTGCCATTGCTTTCTGAATGACCGGCTGACATACCCCCTTAAGTTAACAGCACGGCGCGACAAGCTGCCAAATATCGCGCAGCTTTTTGCCCCACGTGGATATACGGGATTACGAACAACATTGTTAACTCCTTTGGCCAGGGAGACCGGCTTTCATTGAATACAGTATACAAAATGATTTTTTCTAGAAAACACTAGAGTATTTGAACTAGTTACCTGTCTAAAGAATGGACAGAATATTTGCATCAAAAACTGCACCAATAATGTCCTAGAAAATGGCAGCTGTGAACTGGAAGTGTATCACTCATCAAGAGTTCGATTAGTAGAGGGGACAAAATTACCTGACAAAGTAGCTGTTAACCTAAAAATTATCATTTAATGAAGTCGAGACAGATGACATCTGCCAATCATTCCTTCTGTGGTCTAGAGATTCCATCACATTATCTGATACTGTGAGAAGAGAAAACTGTCAGACATCAAATCTGGCAACTTGACCTTATACAGTGAAGTCAAGGGCATCTCAGAAGTGAATTGGTCAAGCTACCTACCTTGTGCTTTGAAGGTAGTGAGTTCGATTTTGAGCTCCATAATTCGGTTCGTGGGTGCAGTTGTTTTGGAGACCCCTGGGTGTCATCACTGGAGCTACAGAGTTTGAACTCTATGTGATGCTTTCAGCACGCAGATCTACAAGAAGAGACTGAGCCTTATAAAAAAAACAGTGCAATGATGTCAGCCCTTTTGCCTTTAAACCTTTTTTGTAATAAAAAAGTGAAGTCAAAACAACAATCAATATTGGAAACAGTGGTTCTATCAACATAATCCACCATCAAACGATCAGATGCCACCTTTTCTACATCAGAAATAAACCACCATCTTCAGCCTGTGCACATGATGTACCAACAAGCACACCTGTATTGCCTCAGCCTGCCTGACACACACCTCCCCACTGCACTTGCAAGACAGGACTCGCACATCCTTCAGATCTGTTCACTCTATAAAAGGAGGTACTGCTTCATCATCAAATAGGTCATACTGGACCACAAAGCAGGATCTCCGACAGAAAGAAGTTGTATCCAGAAAATAGATACTGAAGTCTGGGGCTAAAAAAAGCCACAGGACATGGAAGATAAATAATTATGAATTCTCATGAATGATAGCCTGACAGCAAGACATAAACATCTGGTTTGCAATGTTTCTTATTAAATCCTTGAAAATATGCTTATTCTAGACTTGGCTCCAACACCAAGATGGTGTTCACACAAATGCACTTCTGTTGTTTTGAAAGTGTTTGTTGAAACTGCTGCAGATGTTTTTGCTGCTGGTAGCAAGTCGTTGAGATGTTAGAATACATCTGTTTTGTTTTTCTTCAGTAACAATAGTTAATCTTAGGCTATCCTCAGTTCTGGTATGTGCACTTAATATTGCTGTGTATTGCTTCTTTTTGCTGCTAGAAGATAATTATGTGTCTTCTGTTGTTTGCCACTTCTGTTTATCTCACCTCTCTCTCTCTCTCACTTTCTGTTTTTCTTTATTTCATTCTGTCTCTCTGTCACTGTCTTTCTCCCTTGATGTCTGTGTCTCTGTCTTGTCTGTTTCTGCCTCTGTCCGGCTGTTCTCTTTTTCTTTCCGGCTGTCTGTCTCTCTGTTTGTCTCTCCCTCTGCCTACTTCCTTCTGTCTGGCTGTGTATCTCTTTTTTCTATCTTGCTGCCTATCTCTGTTTCTTCCTAGCTGGCTGTCTACCTCTCTATGCCTCTTTCTCTCTCTCTCTCTCTCTCTCTCTCTCTCTCCTCTCATCTCTCTCTCTTCTCTCTCTCTCGTCTCTCTCTCTCTCTCCTCTCTCATCTCTCTCTCTCTCTCTCCCTCCCTCCCCCCCCCCTTCCCCTCCTAACCTTCCCTGTCTACTTGAAAGTAAAATAATCCACAAACATTGCCATGATACATTTTCACATTTCCGTAATACATTTGTTAACAAACTGTATGCGATGTTTGCATGTTTAAAATTCATGGTTTGAATATTGTAAATGTTTACACCATTAAACAGATTCTTCCATAGTCTGAGGATCGTGTATTTTGCTGTAAAATACAGAGATTATGCTTGGTGTTATCTGTTTACTAAACACATCAGCATTTCATGTAGAGTGCTTTCATAAACCCACAACTTCAGTATTTAGTGTTTAGAGAATTCATAATACAGATTCTGTTTTCTGTGTATCAACATATTTTATAATACTTTTCTTTTAAATTTGGGAATAGGATAAAGATGGGTCGCTGTTAATTCTTATATTTGAATGTTGTTATTTACATGGAGTTTTCATGAACTAAAACATCATTTCACGCAGAGAGCTGTCTTGATTCTTTGATTTCCAGAAAATTCCTTATCAGTAGTTGAAGGGGTATGACAACTACATTGAAACAAGTAAAGAGTGAATTACTTTCACAATAGGCATATACTATGGTGCATGCTAAAATATCTAACCAGAGTTCTCTAGTATACCCATCTCAAACTAAATTAATAATAACACCTCTGTACGCTGCTTAATACACACATGCAATAGCTGTTCTCATGTCTATGTGTTGACAGGGCCCATGATATTCATCACATCATCCCTCGAGTACCAACCAGTCTATACAAATATGAGCTCAGCACCATATTCACAATATGTCTCCCCAAAAACATCACGTAGAGGCAATCTGCTGTGGATATGTGAAGTGTTAGGATTCACATTTTCGTATTGTTTAGGCCTGGGTGTGTGAGTGTGGATATGTGAAGTGTCAGGAGTCACATTTTCGTATTGGTTAGGCCTGAGTGTGTGGATATGTGAAGTGTTAGGACTGTCACATTTTGGTATTGGTTAGGCCTGGGTGTGTGGATATGTGAAGTGTTAGGACTGTCACATTTTGGTATTGGTTAGGCCTGGGTGTGTGGATATGTGAAGTGTTAGGACTGTCACATTTTGGTATTGGTTAGGCCTGGGTGTGTGGATATGTGAAGTGTTAGGACTGTCACATTTTGGTATTGGTTAGGCCTGGGTGTGTGAATGTGTGGATATGTGAAGTGTTAGGACTATCACATTTTCGTATTGGTTAGGCCTGGGTGTGTGGATATGTGAAGTGTTAGGACTGTCACATTTTGGTATTGGTTAGGCCTGGGTGTGTGGATATGTGAAGTGTTAGGACTGTCACATGTTCACATTGTTTAGGCCTGGGTGTGTGGGAAATTTCTTAGAGTATCATGGACCAAGAAGAAGGAAAATAATGAAATTCTACCAGATCTGAACATAAAGAAAACTGACTCAGAAACAGTCTCGTGGTTCAGAAACTAAAATAATTTGCCCTTATTAATCATCACAATGGCTTGGAAAGAACAGTTATAGAAGTCTGGTTGACAGAAGAATCAGGGGTCGACTAGTCTCATGGCATGTAAAAGCATCCAGGGAGACCATCAGTGTAGCGGCCATTTTCTGGCTGTTCAGTCCAAAATGTGTGATCTGTTCTGAATGTCACTTCACAATGAATCTAGCCTTATGACTGCCTATAATGAAGTGTTCTGAATATCAACATTTGCGTCTTGACGGACGATAGTTTGTTACATTGTGCTTCAAAATGGCATAACTACAATCCATGGTGGGAGCAAATGTGACATCAGACCAATTTGTGTGCTGTAAATGTTCGTCCACAGTGGATGCATGTAAACACATGGTTATTTCCACCATCGCGCAACATCTTACGTCTGACACGCTCAGTGTGTGACCTATCTACAGTCATTTTCTCCTTTGTCTTTATTCCATTTCTGATGTTTGCTTCCCATGCAACACGTTCAGCGGCGACTTGCTCCCAATGTGCAGTATCAATGCCTTATTAGTCATGTTCAGATTACACACATTTTTGTATCGTAATAGAGGCCGCCCCTGAGATCTCTTACCCATCTGTAATTCACCAAAAAAGATGCCCTTTGATAATCTACCATCCACCTAAGTCTACGAAGACTGAGCATGGAACAAACCGTGACACAACCTAAAGACTATATGTTATGGCAGGGCAGACCCGGCCCTAAGCTGGTCTAGGATCGAAGCTCCAACAGGCGGACAGTTAGAGCATAGTTTTTCTGCTCCGGCGGCTTCTGCAGCTTGTCTTGTTCCAGACATATTGGTGTTAATTTCCTCTGGAGTAATCCAGGCAGGCTGAGAGAAAGATCATGATGCATGGACAACACATGGTCTTTACATTCAGCCTAAGCTTTGTGCTACGGAGAGGTGTAACTCCATGTTATAAACAATCATCTGTCAAGACGGCGAGGTGCCAGTCATATAGTGTGTAATCAGCTCATTTTGTATTTGATAATCTTAGCTGTTTCTCAACGACAATAAACTTGTTGTCAGTCAACGAGATAGTTTGTAGTTGTATATATAAGTGCATGTTGTATTTAATTAACTCTGCTGAGTTGAAAGATAGGTGCATTTCCTTTACAGAACGTTGTAGTCAATCCCAGCATTTACTGGCCGTTTGAAATTTACATTAGTTTGATAGTTTGTCTTTGCTTTCTCAAGGGCCGATGCCATCGAAATAAACGCACAGCAGTTATTTAATTCCACTGAGTAAATCAATGAAAATGAAAAGTAGAATCGGTAAGCTTTATTACAACGCAAGCGCTAGTGGTAACATGTACTTTATGGCTGGAACCTTTGGCAGCACAAAGACAGCAAATATGCACAGATATAACTTCATAGATTTTTTTTTTTTTTAAATTTAGTTTAGTCGACGAATCAGCATCATGGCACACAGATTTAACCCATAAATTTCTCTGTTCTACTCCTAACTTAAGCCTGAGTTCTGAGAAATCCAGCGCAGTGCACAAACTCCATAGCACCAGCTAGGATCCTGAAATAATTTGGGTAGATTTTTAACTCGAAAATTTGACCGGGCAGCGCCTTTAGGCTACTCTTTTTCGATTTCCAACTGCCAAGAGATTTTTACGTGCGCAACAATACACACGGGCGTCCGATCTCACTACCCAGAGAGCAGGGGAAATGTTATTACAGAAGTCCACGTGAACAAACGCGGTCTTCCCGGGGCTTGAACCCAGGACCTCCAACACTCGAGGCGGACATTATACCTCGAGACCACTCAGCCCCCTTACAACTACATAAAAATATTCGAATGTTACTTAGCTGTTGTTTTAAATTTTGTTCCGTCTGCTGTGTACCCACATTCCTGTGGTGGAGGATCTTGCGTGTTCCAATGATTCCAAAAGCTATGCCAACGGTGGCGCAGCTACTCTCGTGTCAGATAGGTTAAGGAGTAGCGACTGGATGAAGCAACACAAACCTGCTGCCTAGTAGGTAGACAGGGGACAGTCAAAAAGCAAACCCGAAAGATGCTTGTCAACGTCGGATGTACTGTGATGTCGTTATACTATGTTTGCGAAACTGCCGTTAAAAGCTTCTTTCAGTCGCTGCTCGAAATAACAGATCACACATGGCTTGTGGAAGTCATTAATTCAAAAGCTGCCCAGCACATGACCACTTGTCAGTGCGTATATGCACGCAGACGGACAAATCTTTAGGGCGGCCGGTGGTGGTCCTCATTATTGTGCACTTTTAACAATTAAAGTAGAATCCATTTCATACAGTAGGATGAAATAGATGATAAATCAAAGGAGAAATTGTGCCAAGAACCATTCGTTAAATAATTGTGTTGAATTCATGATTGAATATGATATAGATCTTTTTAGCAGACCAGCTATTATTAATTGAGCCTGCGCCGTGGCGAAGAGTTTACGAACTGGAAAGATCAAGGGGAAGAGAGGCAGAGACAGGCCAAGAGAAATGATGCTGGCTGGCCTGAGATTGTGGCATGGCGGAATATCATCAGCAGAGTTGATCCAGAACACCAAAGACCAAAATCTGTGGAGAGAGATGAATGCAGGGCACTTGATGATGATGGTGGTGGTGATGGTGATGATGAACCATTATTGAAAGAATCATGACAATTGTCCAGTTTCTAGCAGAGCAGTGTTTAGTTGTCAAATGTGACGATGAAAATTTATTATAGGAAAGCAATGGGAGCTTTGTAAAGGCTATAGAAATGTTAACAAAATGTTACCCCGTTATCTTACAGCATGTCAGTAGCATAAAAACATCTCAACTCGCTAAAAGTCATTTACTTCATTACTTGGGACATGCTTTTCAGAATGAACTCGTATCTATTTTAGTGAGTGATATACAATTTTTAAATCTAGTTATTTGTAAAGAAATCAAAATATTTTTCATTAATTCCAGACTGTGGGCCAGACTGACTGACGTTAAAAAGATAGCTTTTATAGTTAGGAATGTAAACATTGACAATACGGATGTTGCAGTTCGAGAATTATTTCTTGGGTCTTATCCAGTTTCAGCCACTATGGGGGAGGATTATGTGATTATCTACTAAGTGAGCTCTTAGCAGTTTATGAACTAGTTGTTAAAGATATACATTAAAATGGATATGGAACCCGGCAAATATGCTTGCAAAGATGTGAGGTCTTGCAGAAGAAGTTTAGGAATATAAATTCTAGAGCCTTTTCTGTAAATTGTGTATCCCATTAATTAAATTTAGTTGTAATTGATACTGCTAAAGTAACATTTGAAGCAGTTAATTTAGTTCTAAATGATACTGCCAAATAACATTTGAAGCAGTTAATTTAGTTGTAAATGATACTGCCAAATTAATATTTCAAGAGTTAGTTTTGTTGTAAATGATAGATAGTGCCAAAGTAACATTTGAAGCAGTTAATTTAGTTGTAAATGGTACTGCTAAAGTAACATTTGAAGCAGTTATTTTTTTAACATAACCGAAGAATTGTAGACATTTTTGTCTGCATCGCTTAATAGGTGGGACATTCTAAAGTGAGATTAATAGATTGTCACTGAAATATGTCAGTTATACTAAGTGGGAGAGTAGAATAGTAGGAATACGATCTTTGAGATTACTATTAAGTGAAACCTTGAAAAGTGTCGCTTAAAGTGTAAATGATGTAATAGTCAGCAAATCTACAGGAATGTTACAGTGTGTTTAAATTTCTGTCTGTCTATCTTTCTTTCTTCTCCTCCTCCTCCTTTTTCTTCGTTCTGGGGGCTGAGTGGTTTCGAGGTATGGTGTCCGCCTCGAGTGATAGAGGGCCTGGGTTTAAGCCCCAGTGAGGGATTATTTCACGTGGACTTCTAGTAATAAAATTTCCTCTGATCTCAGGGTAGTGAGATCGGACGCCCGTATGTATTGTTGCGCGCGTAAAAAATGCCCTTGGCAGTTGGAAATCGAAAAAGAGTAGCCTAACGACGCTGCCCGGGAAAAAATTACGAGTTTAAAAATCTACCTAAAGTATTTCTGTATCCTCGCCGGTGCTACGGAGTTCGTATAACTGAGCTGTGATTTTTCGGACTCAGGCTAGAATTAGGAGTAGAACGGAGCACTTATGTGTGCCGTGATGTTGATCCGTCGACTAAACTAAACTAAACTGTCTTCGTTCCTCTTTCGAATGTATTACATCACACCTATTTATGTACCTCAGAGGTCAGCGTGTCAGACCTTCGACGTGCATTTGTGTCCGGATTACTTCCTCTAAATGGATTCCATCCAAGGTTACAGGTTCTATCTAGCCGTGGATAAGTTTTCTTTCCTAACAATTTTTGCAAGGCGGCAGCCTGGAGACCTGCTCTGTGTTATTTCTAACTAAGGTGGGATGTTTTAAAGTTCGCAACTTTCACACGCAGCATTCTGTTGTTCGCCCTTATATGAGATTGCTAACAGTCTGATCTCACTACCCAAGAGATCAGGGGACGTGTAGTATTACATGCATGTGATCCTGGGGGGAAAAACGCTTAACCATTTTTTGGGACAAGCTTTGTACCTTTTGAGCTAGTGCTGTCTGTCACGGCTCTCCACTAATAGTCTGACAGTTCTCTTCTGAATGCAGCGTCAGCACTAATAGTCCAGTAGTTCTCATAAAACAACATAAACACCAATATCCAATAGTTCTAGCAATACATCAACATTAGTAATACATTAGTTCTGTTAGCAACACAGCAACACTAGTAGTACATTAGTTTTACTGAATACACTCACAAACAACAGAGGTCGCTGTGATGACAAACCTTTCACCAGCAAGCAACGACAAAAATATCGCAACCGACAGCTGACAGTGCCAACTACAACATCTGCAACATAATCATAGTATCTGCCAAACACCACATCCAAATGTGCAAGTGCATGGAACTACAAACTCCGCTGGACTTCTGAATTAGCCGAACTTGTTAAAAAGACTTTGAATTGACTCATCACTCAAAGCAACAGTGACTGCATCCGGTAGAAAGCAAATATAATGTATCTCTCATATGCCCTCTATCTGCCATTGGAATATATCCCCTTAACTAACTCACGCCAAGCTGTCTTTTTTTCTATTTTCTGCGGTTGCCTTCCATGTCCTCCCTTACAATATTCATCTTCTACCATCTGCGTTGGTTTTCCCGATTCGTTGATAGTGTATATTCCCAGTGTCAGTTCTGGCAGTTCCTCCTAGGGGTGAGTATGTTAAGTCGGTCATCTAGACTCCTTGTAGCTTTCTCTGCACACGCCATACTTCTATTTCTTTTCATCACTCCATACTTCTATTTCTCTTCATCGCGCCATACTTCTATTTCTTTTCATCACTCCATACTTCTATTTCTCTTCATCACTCCATACTTCTATTTCTCTTCATCACTCCATACTTCTATTTCTCTTCATCGCGCCATACTTCTATTTCTCTTCATCACGCCATACTACTATTTCTCTTCATCGCACCATACTTCTATTTCTCTCATCGCGCCATACTTCTATTTCTCTTCATCGCACCATACTTCTATTTCTCTTCATCGTGCCATACTTCTATTTCTCTTCATCGTGCCATACTTCTATTTCTCTTCATCGCGCCATACTTCTATTTCTCTTCATCGCGCCATACTTCTATTTCTCTTCATCACTCCATACTTCTATTTCTCTTCATCGCGCCATACTTCTATTTCTCTTCATCACTCCATACTTCTATTTCTCTTCATCACTCCATACTTCTATTTCTCTTCATCGCGCCATACTTCTATTTCTCTTCATCACTCCATACTTCTATTTCTCTTCAACGCGCCATACTTCTATTTCTCTCCATCACTCCATACTTCTATTTCTCTTCATTGCGCCATACTTCTATTTCTCTTCATCACTCCATATTTCTATTTCTGTGCATCACGCCATACTTCTATATCTCTTCATCACTCCATACTTCTATTTCTCTTCATCACGCCATACTTCTATTTCTCTTCGTCACTCCATATTTCTATTTCCCTTCATTGCGCCATACTTCTATTTCTTTTCATCACTCCATACTTCTATTTCTCTTCATCACGCCATACTTCTATTTCTCTTCATCGTGTCGTACTTATATTTCTCTTCATCACTTCATACTTCTATTTCTCTTCATCACTTCATCATTCTATTTCTCTTCATCATTCTATTTCTCTTCATCACTTCATCATTCTATTTCTCTTCATCACTTCATACTTCTATGTCTCTTCATCATTCTATTTCTCTTCATCACTTCATACTACCGTTTCTCTTCATCACTTCATACTACTAGTTCTCTTCATCACTTCATACTACTGTTTCTCTTCATCACTTCATACTACCGTTTCTCTTCATCACTTCATACTACTGTTACTCTTCATCACTTCATACTACTGTTACTCTTCATCACTTCATACTACCGTTTCTCTTCATCACTTCATACTACTGTTTCTCTTCATCACTTCATACTACTGTTTCTCTTCATCACTTCATACTACTGTTTCTCTTCATCACGTCATACTTCTAGTTCTCTGCATCACACCATGCTTCTCTGCATCACGCTCTTCGTTTCAAATCGGGATAGCCTAGAGATAATATTTCGACTGGGAGTGACCAGAGGATCTGGCCGACACTCAGTACTCCGATGAAACACATAATCACACTGCAACTGGTACCATTATTATTGGGTCTCTGCGCTGGCTATTGAAGATGAGGACTGAGCACGAACGGGAATATCCCGAGTGCTGTAGTTTATGTTCCTGACTCAGCTCAACTCAGTTCATTTATCGGGAATTTCATTTCTTACAAAACGTCATTTTGGAAACTTTATGTTCGTAGCTTAACCTAATATGTTCTGATTGGCTAACGATATTTATATATTATGTTCTTAACAACGGTCGAACGTTATAGTAATAGAGCGTGTAAACAGGGACTTTCCCTGAATATTAGACAACAGAAGCAAATAATAGATCTAAGAAAAGATAACACAAAATGGTAATTTTATAATAGTAGAATTCAGGTACTCCGATATGAATGATGGCGATTTGGAGGGGATTGCTACTTGTTTTAATCAGAGCATTAGCACAGCAACGGTGCCACAAGAGTGGGTGCATAGCTATTTAATTCCACTACCCGGGCCAGACAATTACCATTCTAGATTTAATGGTTATCACTTTGCAGAATACTAATGGCAAGGTATGGGAAAAGATTGTTTCTGTTAAGCTGTAGACATTCTTGGAAAAGGAAAAGCTACTCCCAAGAGGGCTGGGGATTTAACGACCAAGGAAATAAACATGGTCAAAAGCAGCGAGCGACATTTGAGTTTGATGTTTATGGGGGGTTCCAGAGAAGACAGTAAACAATGGCAGCAGCACTGGATCTTGAGGATGCATACAGCAGAGTCAGATATGATCTCTTAATGTACACTCTTGTGTAGATGGGTTTTAGTCCATGAGTGGTGAACTGGATAGCAGCTACCCTCACTCTCATAGAGTTGCTTTCCGATAAGGCTCATGGACCTCAAAGGCATACCCCAGGATTACCACAAGGATCTGCAATATCGCATGTGCTATTCGATGTATCGATCTGTGCAGCAGACCGTGTCGCGTTGTGTTATAACGTGCTGGTATGGGAGCTGGTCGTTCAGAAAGCAATGGCAAACTACTGAACGTAACACTTGCCTACTACATCAACAGCAGCTGAAAAATGCTGGTGTTGACTGCAACGTCCCGTAAGGGATACGCAACAACAACAAAAATTCGATGTATACACAAACAAGATTGCAAGCATTGAAGCCACAGGGAATGAAAGGATACCGATATTTGCAAGTGATGTTCTTGTCCATAGACAGTAGAAAGACGGATGTAAATAGCGCAAGGGTTGCAGGAGACAATCAACAAAGTGATCGACTGATGTACAGAGATGGGTAGTGTCACTAACCCGCAGAAGGCGTCAGTGTTATGATGCTCTGTGGACAATATGCTTGTTAAGGCTGACGTTCCGTGTCTTACAATACATGACAGAAATGTTAGCAGAGAGAGAGAGAGAGAGAGAGAGAGAGAGAGAGAGAGAGAGAGAGAGAGAGAGAGAGAGAGAGAGAGAGAGAGAGAGTAAACTGAGGTACAGAAACCTGTCATTCAGGGATCATCTGGAAGAAGATGTTATGAGAGCTAAGATGGAACTAGGTGTGCTGAAGATCATGGCAGCAATGGACATAGAGCAAAGAATGTTGTTCATACTCATCAGTAATTGGGACTGCTCACAGTGCTAAAGAGCCAGTTGGTGAAACTAGAGGCATACAGAATGAAACTATGCGGGTGATAATGGGATGCACATGGGACACGCCGGTAGTGTGTATGCGATACATTGTAGCTTTACCTAGATTGAAGACAGGTTCAATGTGCTGAGGGATAAATCATATCTCCTAGTGGCTGCAGGCATGGAACACCCTCTGTATGAAGGACTGACACATTTAAGGGCCACAGATTGATCAGAGGAAGATCATGGATGGCTCAGGCAAAGGACACAATCAGAGAAGTATGCATGCTTGAGAACAATGGGTGAGGAAAGGAGTGGGTCAGAATACCATTGAAAAAGGCAGAACTGTGCAGGATCATAATAACATTAGGTCGGGGATGCAGGGATTGATCGACAGGCTGCAATGAATGAAAGTTGCCACAATTGATCCACAACCATTCACGCCCAGGCAATGTAATCATCTACACGGATGGCTCTGTACTAAGAGGTAAAAGGAAGTGCCTGGATGTTCGTGGCAAAGGTTGGTGAATGAAGCATAGGCAGACCGGTAAAAATGGTGCTCGATGATATTAGACTATGGCATGAAGGAATATCATTAATAGTATTTATCCAAAACACCAAGGATCAAGATATGCGAAGAGACATGAGCGCCTACGCCACTTGGTAAATCACAATATAATGACGTTATACTTGAGTCTTTTTGTTTAATTGCCAGATTTCCGACAATCGCACTTTTTTATCTGCCAATGTGAATTAAAATAAGCTCCATATGGCTGAAAAATTGCTACGCTGAGCGACCAGTCACCCGTATAGTTCTCCAGCACCCCGTTGACTCCCGCAGTTCTTCGTATCAAATCGGGATGTCAAGGAAAATAAGAAGCTAAGAAACACAAAGTTAACAACACACGTTATCAATTATAAGAGGCTTCAGGAAAATGCTGTCAGAAACGAATTCAAGCAAGAAATCAAACAACTACATAAGGATCTCCTTGATGAGTACTGAAGTATAGATAAGGAATGGGAGTGACCAGATTATCTGGCCGACACTCAGTACTCCGGAAAACACATAATCACACTGCAACTGGTACCATTAGTATTGGAACTCTTTGCCGTCTTCGCTGGCTATTGAAAATGAGGACGGAGCACGTATGGGAATGTCCCGAAAGTTATGATGTTGATTCTTGACTCTGCTCAACTTATTTTAAAATCGGGAATTTCATTTCTTACGAAGAGTCACTTTGGGAATTTTATGTTTGCAGCTTAAACGATTCTGCATTGCAAAACAGAGAGAAGGCTACTAATGGATTCTAGAGCACTCCCAAATACAGCCAATTGATCACAACCAGCTATAATTTAATTAAAAAGAAAAGAATTCAACATACTGGAAAATAAGAAACACAAAGTTAACAACAGAGCACATACTCCAGGACTGCCCAAACTACAACATATCCAGGCGAACCTTCTGGCCTAGAGAGACAACAGTGGAAGATAAACTCTATGGACCGCTGAGTGAACTAAACAAGACTGTTAGATTCATAAAAGAGACAACATTGCAGTTATAGACATATTTCAAGCGAACGAAAGAAGAAGAAGAACATACGTTATCAATTATAGGAGTCTTCAGGAAAAAACGGTCAGAAACGAATTCTAGCAAAACATCGAAAAGCTTCATAAGAACCTCCCTGATGCGTACTCAAGTGTAGATACGCAATTGACAATTTTCAAATCTGCCATGCTTGAAACACTTCAAAATGAATGTGGAATTCAAAAAGTAGAGCAGGGCAACATATTAAGAACCGTTTGGTGGAACAATGAAGTTAAAGATAGCATATGCAGAAAGAAGGTAGCGTTAAAAAAAATGGATTACATCTAAATCTGAACAAGATTATGTTACACATAGAACAGCACGACGAAATGCGAAACGAACAATTAAAGCATCTAAAGATGAATCCAGGAGAATATACTGTGGACAGATGGCAACCCTCAGCAAAGACTGCCCAAAAGAATTTTATAAATGTGTTAACAATATGAGAAGCAGTGATGCATGCTACAACCCAACCACATGCATAATGGCAGTAGCGGTATAATGTTATTTAATCTACAACAAAGACTAGCTAGGTGAGCAGAATACTTTCAAGAACTATTTAACCTCACACATAGCATATAAGACCTCACTTTTGTGTCTAAAAGTTGTGAACAACAAGAACCAAACTTCATACCTGCAGATGTAAAATCATTAACACAGAAAAATTCTAAAAATAAATCACCGGGTCCAGATTGAATAACCACAGAAGCTATTCTGGGGGAGAAAATAAATTAAATGGCTACCTAGACGTTTTAATACAGCGTGGGAAGAAAGAAACGTCCCAGACGATTGACAACAAGCAGTAATAGTATCAACATGGAAAAAGAAAGGCGATATGAGAGAGTAAAATACACACCAGGGATACATCTTGTTCACCCTCCCTAAGCTACAAACGCCGACAATTGGTGCACTCCCTACTGAGGATAGGCGCCAATGAAGGGGTATGATCAGATGATTGTAACACCAGCCACCGGACGGACTTCTTGACTGATCTATTTAATGGATTATTTTAATGACATGCTTTTACACTTCACTCAGCTTATGTCTGGTATCAAACTGATTATCAGAAAGATGTTCGTGTCTTTCTGTAGATCCCACTCCTAGGTGCTCTGAATCAACTATGCTGATGATATTCTTTCCTGCAAACCTCTTATTTTACCCAGCATCATTTCTCTTGGTCTGTCTCTGCTTCTTGTCCCACTGATTTTTCCACTTAACACGATATTCATCAATACCTTTCTTCTCATCATGTGAGTGCTGTTTGTTTCTGATAATTGTATATAATGTTCTATTTTCAGGTAATCTTTGTGATTTACTCTGGCAGTCCAAGGCATTCGCAACACTCGTCACGGGAACCACATCTCCGTTGATTCCAAGCTTTTCATAATTTGTTCATTAACTTTTCATGATTCGCTACCATACAGCTAAACAGGTTTTATATAACATTTTAGCACTCTCTTTCTGAAATGTTAGAACATAAAATATCTTATTTTTATGATAAATATCAAAAAAGAGAAACGCCAGCTTTCTGTATTTTCTTTTTCAGTTAATAGCTGACGCATGGAAGTCACATGATTTCAGAAGCACACAAACGACGCTCAAACGCAAGGACTTGGGTTAACGACAATATGTGATGTTGAAGATATGACTAGAGAATTTCGAGTCATCTATGGGATGATTTGAAAGGTTTTCGCGAGAAATAATAGCTATCTGTTGTTCTTAAGGAAAAGTTCTGAAATTTGTGATGTTTAAGAATCCACATAACCCATAGAATGACAATGGAAATGATTATAATTTCTTAAGGCAATATCATGCACTGCAAACGTGTTGATATCTTTTTGTTTGGAAATGATGCTCTAAGAAGTAATGGTGGTTCCAGCATCTTCTTGCTAACGGCTTCGGGATTCGTTGCTAAAAGATTGTCTTAATTTCAGGAAATTTTCATTGATGGCGTTTCTCAAACATTTACAGCCCATGATTTTATTTCATCCTACGCCACGTACTGGTTGACACAGAGGGCCGGAGTGGATACCAGGTGGGAAAATGGACGGCTTGTCCTGCAAAAGTTTCCAGTGCAGTGACTCTAACCGTGTTTTAAAAGAGTTTCTTATTGATTCAGTAAGAATGTTGTCCAGGGTTTATACACGAAAGACAAAAGGTCAGCAGAAAATCTGGGATAATCCTCCAGAAGAGTGGCCGTGTGATTTAAGTTGGAAAAATCCTACAGAACACCCTAAGGATACAGTTATAATTTTGCAGAAGAAATATGATTTTCTTATTTCCAAAGTACCTAGTGATAGTTTTACTGATGCTCAAATGAAAGCGTTTGAAGATTTTAAAAATAAAGACATGTACAGCGTTAAATGTTTTATGATTCTTGAAAAGTGCAAAAAACAATGTCAAGATTTCGAAAGAACCATTGTAAAACATAAATCACTCTTCCATACAACACCATCACACCCTGTAATTAACAATTTCGTATATTATTTTGATTCATTTACCAAAAATGTAAGTTCGTTAATACATAATGTATCAAACCGGAACAGAAATGAAGAGTGCCTGTTGACCAAAACCTCACGTAGGAAGGCATCAATAAAACATTCTAACGTTAATACTCACATGTAAAGGAAAACACAAATTTCTTTCACGTGCTTCAAACAGACCGATTTTGCCAAAATCTAGTGACAAAAATGCTGCCGTTGTTTCGGGTAGTAAAATTGTTTGTGAATTTTCGGCAGTTGGTTCATTTTTCGTAAACACTGCCCCTAATGCAGGTTTCCATCAGCCATCATCATTCAAAGAGAGTTCTAACGGCACTAACGCCAACTGTTTCTCTAGTGTACATCAACCCACGCACTGCACAATGAAAGGGTATGAATTAATTTGCCAGACATCTGACAGGCATTGTTCACATAATGTCAAGGGTGAAGAAAACCCAACGCAAGTTGACTGTGGCTGGAATGTTGCAAGTGGTGATTTGATCGAGGAGGTTGATGTTGGGAACAAGTCACAAGACAGCAACATGACTCGTCACATTAAAGGAACTGACATTGTTTTCCACAATGCCAAACTAAAATCACCCAGCGTACAGAACCTCCTAGAAGAAATATTTACACTCAGTTGTGAAACAGAACATGGCAATGCTTCATAATTGATATAAAATCATGAGGAAATATGGTCGCTTGGATGAAACGGACTCATAGAAGCCCTTGACATATAACTATTATTATTAATTTTACATGTTGTGTAGTGTGGTTTTATTTCATAATACTCACTTGTAGTTTTATTTCATAATATTTTAATGATAATAGTTTGTAAAGTATAATGATAGCGGCAGTGTTATTCTGAATGTTATCAATGCTAAATACTAAATATATAAAAATAGATATGCTAAGAATAGTTGTTTTTTTTATTATTAATATTTCATTGTTGTATGTT
Source organism: Cepaea nemoralis (assembly GCA_014155875.1). Taxonomy (NCBI): domain Eukaryota; kingdom Metazoa; phylum Mollusca; class Gastropoda; order Stylommatophora; family Helicidae; genus Cepaea; species Cepaea nemoralis. The sequence goes on along the minus strand of JACEFZ010026980.1, from coordinate 436,104 downwards.
GTGTGTGTGTGTGTGTGTGTATGTGTGTGTGTGTGTGTGTGTGTGTGTGTGTGTGTGTTTAATGTGGACGTAAATGCGTAGTGTCAGCTAGTGTCTGCAATAATTGCACCTTTGGACCGACACATCCGACTTTTGCGGACGTTTTGTTGGACGAGTTAGCCTTCACGGTTTTCCGTCCCTCTATCCACTGGTGACACATCACTGGCCCGCTGGGTCATATGCAAGCCGGTCGGCCTTCAAGGGAAGGCAAGGGCTGACCATTGGCATTTCTCCCCATCCAGGGAGGCTTCCATAACTGCAGAGTCGACACGTTACGCTCCTTGGGCTCATCCAAGGATTCGTCACGTATCGTCACGTCCTGTACAGCGACTTTAAGCGACTTAAAAAGAAAAAAAAACGTCTTTTTTTAAAGCGACTTTAAGCGACTCAACTGCTTAACCTCACTTACGTAAATTAGGGCCTATCTTGCAGATGATACAGTCTTGATTGCAGACAATGAACAGGACCTGCACAATTTAGTAGATGCAGTTGTTGCACACAGTGAACAACTAGGGTTAGAACTGAATATAAAGAAGACACAGATTATGGTCGTCAATGGGAAGAAGGAAATACCACAATGTGATATGCGAGCAAATGGGCATATTCTTAAGCAAGTGAATCGATACAGTTATCTCGGCACAGTCATAACATCTGATGGGAGAAGCCTTGAAGAGATTAGAACAAGAATTGCCATTGCGAAGGTAGCCTTTTGCAAGATGAAAAACATACTGACCAATAAAAATATATCAATTGAAACAGAAAAAGAGTTGCAGTGCAACATAGAACCTATACTTTTGTATGGATGTGAAGAGTGGAAGATAAGCAGTCAAGCTGAAAAACAGCTGATGGCTGTGGGAATGTGGTTTCTGAGGAAAATGCAAAGAATACCATGGACAGACAGAAAACAAATGAACAAGTCCTTCAAGAAACAAATGAAGATCGTAAACTGATTAGAGATATTAGACGTAGACAGTCAAAATTGTTTGGGCATGTTATGAGAAGAAATGAATTGAAGAACTTGGTGACAACTGGCAAGATCGAAGCGAAGAGACCAATTGGAAGACCGAGAAGTAAATACCTGGATGGCTTGGCCACGTCGCATGGTCGAGACAGGAACACAGAGCTGATCCACGACTCTGGTGATCGAGTGAGATGGCAGAACATGACCGCCCGCCTTATCGGCATGGCACATGATGGATGGATGGATGCGCCCCAGGCTGTACCTTCGGGCGCCACATGGTTGCAGTTTGCGGATTTTGGACTTTGATGACTGCCCACACACTATGCGGTCCAGTGAGACCACCAGATGAATTTGCTAGCAAAGCAATTTTCAAATTGGCAGCCATTGTGCCTGCATATCTAGGGCGTGTATTTGCTATGGCTGCGGTGTGACCACGCCGGAAACACCTAGTTTCTTTCTTAGTTTCGAGAGACATACACTCGAAGCATTTTTCTCACTTCACCAGTATTTTGTTTACTGCCCGTCGTGAACGTTTGAACCCAGCTGTTATTAGATCCAGTTTGACAATTCAGCAGAGTCCATGTTCGACGGAAATCATTTCCCCATGATTTCGGGATGTGCTGGTGAGTGTCAGATGCGTTTCTGATCATTGCATCTCTAGAGGCCACCAACTCCGAGATCACCTGCCAGTTCGGTTTAGGCCAGTGATGGTCATTTATCCGTAGTGTGCGACCTGGACGTATGGCAGAAGGGGTTCCGAAAACAGCACAGAGCTTGCTGGCCACAGGGATGTGGTACAGGGTATCCCTCTATACTCACCACAGCGGCCTTAACTTTCCCCTGTGCTTATGACCAAAGTCACCACATCGTGCTTTTTATATTTATTTGGTTTTAAGACCACGTCCTCAGCCTTAAGCAACCGTTTAAGTTGCTACGATAAGTGAGTATCTTATTCTGTAATATTCTAGTTAACAGCTAAGAGCATTCCAGAGATATCCACTTATCGCGGTGAATATTCGGGTCACAGAACCGCATTTGCCATAGAAGATAGATTTCGTACAGGGTGTGAAATACGCTTTACTCTCCTCTGATCATGTCAGTGAAGAAAGGAAACGATATGATATAACAGTGTTTGTACTTGGCGAACTAGACGTTGCCACGTTAGATTTGCGTTCTGAAAACATCATTTTCGGGTAACATGTTTTGAAATTGAAAATGAAATTAAAATCACAGCACTGAAGATACGTGTGCACTATTAATAATAAGCTTTGGAGGATATTTTTTTCTACTAACAAAATAATATTATGGTTTGTTAAATTCTCCACATGAAATACTTATAACTGATAGCATTAAAGGGTGATTATTGTACTATTTATAATGAGAAATGTAAGAGATGATATTAACAGGGAGCTATATGATGTAAATATTGAGCACAACCTACTACAGGCAACGCTGATCATATTCTGGTATGAACCTAAGGCCTATCCACGTCAATGTGAAAGCACTCTACTCGAGTTTCTCTCTCGTTTGAGCTCGTCAGTAGTGCACATCCTTGACCGGAACCGGAAACTAACCCGGGATCACTGGCGTGTGAAGCGGGTGTGTAAACAATGATACCCTAAATATCGGTGGTCATGACATACCAGAGATTGGGTATGCTGATGATACAGTATTGCTATCCACAACACAGAATGGTATAGAAAACCTAATAGCCTCAACCCAATTGAATAGTGAAAATCACAACTTATATCTTAACATAGCAAACACAAAGATAATGCATGCAGATAAAACTACTATGGAGAAAGAACTATATGTTAATGAGGAAAAATTGGAGGTGTTGGAACAATTTGAATATCTTGGATCATTGATTACCAACAACGGTGACACGACGACTATCAATTGCTCTTCAAAAACTAAAACAACTGAATAAATTATGGAGTGAGACAGACAGAACTACAAAAATTTGATTTTTAAAAGCATGCATCTTTCCCATTGCAACATACGCCTGTGAGACATGGACACTTACTAAACAAGCTGAACAGCTCATAAACGCCTTTGAATATAAATATTATAGACGAGTTCTAAGAATATCTTGAGTAAAGGAAAGAACAAATGTATCCATACTCCAAGAGCTGAATATTGAAGAAGGTTGGCTATTGAAGACGATAAAACAAAGACAATTGAAATATTTTGGTCACTTGAAACGTCACGAAAGTTTGGAGAGAACAATAATGGAGTGGTATATGCCTGGGAAGAGAGGAAGAGGAAGGCCAAAGAGAAGATGGGTGCAGGATGTGGCGGATGATCTCCAGATGGGTGTATCAGAGGCGGGACATCTTGCTTATGAACTTTAGTTTTTCCGGATGGTTGTTATGAGAGCGAGGTTCTGCAAAGGACATGCTACTGAATGAATAAATGATACCTGTTTCGTTTTCACATTTTGTATGCGTGGTTTGAACGGGTGTCATAAAAATCTAAAAATTATGTCCAAAATTATTGGAACGTTAAATAATATTTGGGGCTTTCCCTTGGTTTAAGCCAGCTACAGACATGCTCAACTTCTGGTTGGGTGGCGGCCAGTATATATGCTACCCACCATGCAAAGAAGACGGTTTCTTCCAGCCTGAGTCTAGGCTTTAGACGAGGACAGTAATCTGTCCGAGTCTAAAGGCTAAGGATAGCGTAAAAAGGTGAGTGAGACAACTGTAGCATAAATCTAGTGAAAAACTTTACATTATAGCATTTTATACTGAAATAGCTGACAGCGTAGCAATCAGCTAGGAAGTACATGATAAACAGGCTGCTTAGCAGAAAGCAGATGGCGGTTAATGTACTTCACTCAGGTAGAGCCTCTCTTACAAACAGAAATCAGGAAAAAGCTTGCCAAGATGTACAGTCACACCAGATGTTTCTCTTGCTTTGGGTTAAAGACAAACTTTGGCAGAGGTATACACTATTGGATTTGCCTTGGTTTATGACACCTTGGACAAGGCCAAGACATTTGAGCCTAAATACAGACATGCAACCGGTCTCCCTGGCGTAGGAGTTTACGTCTTTCTCCGTAATCCCGAATACTCTCGCGAGTAACGTGATGTGCGCCAGAAATGGTAGCGGTTCTCGCCGCGTTGATAACTTACAGGGTATGTGAGCCGGTCGCTCAGAAAGCAATGGCAAACCACTGAGCGTATTCTTGCCTAGTACATCAACAGCAGCTGGAAAATGCTGGTGTTGACTGCAACGTCCTGTAAGGGATATGCAAAAACAATAAACAGACAGGCACGACATGGACTGCCAGAAATCAAGAGAGCAGGCAGAAAACAGGAAGGAAAGAAAGAACATACAGAAGAAAGTGAGAGGTACTGAAAATTTGTTGTTGGCAAGGGAAAGAAGTAATCCACGGTTCTATTACATCAAGGTTATGGTGGATTATTTTTGCTGTGAGGAATAAACTAATTGGGAAACACATGTATACCAAAACTTCAATTATTTCATATCCTAAGGTAATTTACAAGAATTATCTTTGAAGTAAGCTGAAATCTTAAAAGAAATGATACCACTTATATCAGTAAATAGAGATCCTTGTTTCTATGACATATTGATCTTAAAATATTTCCATGTAGGGAGACGTGGAGAAGTAAACAACAAACTGAAATCTACAATTAAGACATATACACACAAATAAGTTACTGTTTAAACCAAGAACATTCTATGCTGATTTTGTTTGTTACTCCCATTTATTACTGAAAAGGTTTAGAATAAGGTTTGTGTTGATATCATCGATTGACCGTTCCCAAGTCTAGTTAATTCAGCTGTAAACTCACTTTCCGTGGGATGTCTGTGGCGAAGTGGTCAAGCCATTTACCTCATGCTCTGAAGGTCATGGGTGTGTTTTCGGACTGCATTTTTCTGGTCGTAAATGCAATTTTTCTTCCAGGAGATCCACGGGGGTCATTGCTGGAGCAACGGAGTTAGATTTTCCATTCAACAGCATAAAAGAAATTTTAAAAAGAGGCAAGCTAAATATTACGGCCACGTTAATAGGCACAATACTCTTATACAAACCATACAAGCAAGAGGTAGACAACGATACAAGTGGGAAGATATCATCAAGAGATTGACGCATCGCGATCTGACAAAGTGTACAGTTAGGGCGAGAGACAGACAGTGTTGGAGATGCAATGTAGCCCAACTTCATTTTGGAGACTACACCTGACTGATTGATTGAGAGGCCTGCCATTCTGTAGATATAGCCCAAGCCAGATGGCGTAAAATCCAATGCAAATAAGACAATCATCTTGGTTTTACTTCCTGTATTTCAATGTATACTCTTAGTCGCCATGTTAGATGTTTGATTTTAATGTATGCAACAATTCATGGTGACATCTGGAGCACAAAGAATCTATTTCAACACTTTAATTAACCCGTGTTGAGAAATATTTGTAATATTTATCTAAGCTTGGTAATGCTTATCTTGGTCACTTAGTTAAGGTGAGTAATGGTGCCCTGCCAAGTCTTGAACATGTGCTATGGCAGTTCATTCTCTATTGTGGTAAGTAATGACACAATGCTAATGACTGAACATAAACTAAGTCACCGGGTAAAGGTAAATAATGACGTAATGCTAATGACCGAACATACATTAAGTCTCTCGGTAGAGGTGAGTAACGGCACGATGCTAATAACAACATAAACTAAGTCGCTCGGTAGTGGTAAGTAATAGCACGATGTTAATGGCTGTCCATAAACTAAGTCACTCAGTAAAGATAAGTAATGACATAATACTAATGACTGAACGTAAACTAAGTCGCTCGGTAGAGGTAAGTAATGACATATTACTAATGATTGAACGATTTTAATCCCAGACACTTACAGCTGTGCTCATTGTGATAATAACAATAACATCACAAGAGTATTGCAATATTACTTTCGCAGGGACCAAACACACACACACACACACACACACACACACACACACACACACACACACACACACACCTTGTGTACAGCAAATGCATTATCAGATCCTTTTTATATATTGTGACCAAATGTAAGAAGTACAATCATGCATGACACGATAATTAATACACATGAGGAATAACCAGCCACACATTGTGTGTTGCTTGTCACAGAAAGATTTAGTGTAGCTGTGGTCATTCTGTAAAGGTTAATCAAAGAAAGTAGAGGACACTTTTTCCAGTTTTAAAGCTTATTGGTATTTGGTAAGAGCCTCATGTGTGTGCGGATTATTTGGCAATCGATGGGCAAACATGGTCAGTGTTGCTGTAGCTGAGTTTACTTCCTTAGGTACTTTTTAATGGGATCAGCCTGGAAACCCTGGTGGGTTGTTTTTTTTAATCACCACCTCATGGAATATGAATGCATGACCTACAGGCATGTGTGTTCCCCATGGCTTCCGATGTGAGTAATGGCATTGATTTAATGAGCTTGTGCGCTTGACCACACAGCATAGTCAGAACAAGAACACCGACCTGACCCAAGACTCTCATGAACATGTGTGATTCCCTCAGAATGGTAACCCGGCCAACAAATGCCTGAAGCAGTTGAAAATGTCGGCCTGAAAAGTTCCAAATATTCGCAGCACTGCTGTACACAGGCACAACGCAATTACGTCTAAAACAACATTCCTGATTAATGCAGAAGAAGAAGAAGAAGAAGAAGAAGAAGAAGAAGAAGAAGAAGAAGAAGAAGAAGAAGAAGAAGAAGAAGAAGAAGAAGAAGAAGAAGAAGAAGAAGAAGAAGAAGAAGAAGAAGAAGAAGAAGAAGAAGAAGAAGAAGAAGAAGAAGAAGAAGATGTGTGATGCTGAACCATGACTGCTCATACTTATCGGCACGGCACATGATTATAAACATATACATATATAATGATATCAATTTAACAATTCTATTTCAGAGTATGTATTAAAGAAACAACACACGTTGTTGTCTTGCATGTGGCCGTGCAGGACAAAAGGTAGTTATAATCTTAATAATCTTTGTGTTGTTAACTGTCTATCTCTTAATTCCCGTGTAGTGCATCATATAGTTATTCAGTTTAGATTATATTGTTAATTTTTTTTTAATTTGAGTTTACCAATTGATCTGTTTCCAGTAGAGGTAGATCTCAGTTTATACTTAGTATCCGTGCATATTAATATTTTCACTCTTGTTCTACCAAGCAACTCATATGTTTCAATTATTTTATCTCAATCAGTCATTAAATGTGCCAATCCTGTCCTTGTTATTATGTTAACTCCTTCTGTGCAAGTATGATATACATCAACCCACTTTCCTGTCACTCCGGTGTTAGGCAGTTATTCAACTTTGCTGACACAAATTGTTTCTACTTTAAAGTAGCAGCAGCTATCTTGAACAGAAAAAGTTAAATTGGTTCTAAGCACACACGTATATCGGCGGGCACGGTAGAAATACTAATAACAGCACCTTGCGCTTGTAATGCCATGAGCAGGTTCAATGCCTGAGCCTGTCCAAGTGAGGGCAAGATTGGTCACCTACTTCTCCTACGAAATGTGATGGCGCTCTCACATTACAGACTCCTAGCAGGAAACTGCTTTGGGCTAGCAGGGAATGCACCTCTTGGTGGTATCTTGCCTATGGACAAGGGGGATGGGGGTCGTGCGCTTGTGGGACAAGGCGGAGAAGGCGAAGGAACAGATTGAGAACCCATATGTGGAAAGAATGAGATTGCGGGGGATCGCTAGGGGTTCTGGAAGAATCTCCACATTGAGAACGAAGACCAGGAGAACTTTTATAGCGGTGGGAACGATTAGTAGTATGACTCTTCGCTGGCTGTTGAACGAGGGGACTGAGCACGTATGGGAATGTCCTGAGTGCAGTGATGTCGGTTCTTAACTCAACTCAACTCACCTGCTTTGGGACCTGGAAAATAAAGCATACCTGTATCAGGGAGCCTCTGTAGCCATAGTGGCTAGACACTCACCTGGTGGTCATGGGTTCGATCCACAGCTGGGCAGATCCGAATTTTTTAAATTTTAAACACGACCTGGTTTCCCAGGTCGACCCAGCCTAAAACGGGTACAGAGAATGTCTTGGGCAGTAAAGGCATGACGCTGACCACATGACCCACCCAGCGACTATTGGAATATACAAATATGGCTCCACCACCATATACCTGTGTAAAAGGGCCTTTCCTTTTTTTTTTTTTTTAAAACTATGCCTATAACGCAGCAAGCTGCAGTTTCACAATAAGATTTAAGGAAAGTAATTAATCTACATGTCACTCTGACATATTAGGGACATGGTGTGAATAAGATCAACCTATATTTAAAGAAAGAAAATTATCTACATGGCACTCTGGCATATTACGGACGTGGTGTCAATATGATCGACCTATATTTAAGGAAAGTCATTTATCTACATGTCACTGTGGGATATTAGAGACGTTGTGTCAATACGATCAACCTATATTTAAGGAAAGGCATTTAACTACATGGCACTCTGACATATTAGGGACATGGTGTGCATATGATCAACCTATAACCCGCCTGGGAACCGTGGTAGCATTGTGGCCAGATACTTGCCTGGTAGTCATGGGTTCAAGTCGATTCAGATTTTGTTAATTGACCTAGACTTTCAGGTTGAACTAGCCATTCAGGTTGCCATTGCTTTCTGAATGAGAAGTCAACATTGAAGCCCAACTGACCAATGTAAGAAATGATCCCCCTACACTGCCACCAGCGCACAGGTAAATCAAGCGCATTGAACCCTGTAATCTGCCTGTGGCAACGTACGGATGTGAATTGTGAACCATTTCACAAACACTGAAGAAAAAAGTTAATTTAGACTTTTAAATGTTATGTTATGGGAACATTGTTAGAATACTGTGAATCAAGAAGAAGAAGAAGAAGAAATCAATACTGACATGCTACAAGATCTGAATATGGAAGAAAATGGGCGTGCAAACAGTATCATAATTTGGAAACTAAAATACCCAGACTTCACAGTGGTTTAGAAAGAGAGTATTGGAAGGCATAGTGCCTCGAAGATGAGGCAAGGACATAACACCATGAATATGTATCATCATCATGTGCCATGCCGATAAGCGTGGGCGGTCATGTTTTGCCATCACACGCGATCACCAGAGTCGTGGATCAGCTTTGTATTCTTGCCTTGACCATACCACTTGGCCAAGTCATCCAGGTATTTACTTCTCTGCCTTCCCCTTGTTCTCTCCCCCCCCCCCCCCCCCCCCCCCCCCCCCCCCCCCCCAATCTTGGCAGTTGTCACCAAGTTCTCCAACTGATTTCTTCTCATAACTTGTCCAAAATATTGTAATCATGTATACAGGATATGTAAAGATACCCTAGACGTGAAAATGCACGAGGAAGGGAGCTAGTGAAGGATCAAGTCTTCATCAAGATGTTCTTTTTTTTTAATTTCTCGCTCGCTTCCCCAAGTCAAGGACAAGAATTCTGGTGTAGGGGTTGAACTCGCTACCTCGACATCAGCTCACCGGACTCAGGGTGTAAGAGCGTAGTGTGGCCTGCAAAAGATTTACTGCCTGATGATGAATAGATACCAGAGTCATGCAGGCTGGGAAAAACTGAACTTTGGACTGACACATTGATAAGTACGTGTGTTAACTGCTGCAATACCACAGCAATGGGGTCTTCAAAATGTTGCATGTCGTTTGTAGGACGTTGCGATCAACCCAAACCCCAGGTTCATTTACAAAGCAATTTTACATTCAGTAGTTTGTCATTGCTTTCTGAACGAGAAGTCTATGTTAAAATCAAGTTAATCTGTGTGTGGGGTTGATCCCACTTCACTGTCATCAGCGCACCAGAAGTTTAAGCACAAACCTCGTGACTATGTAGTCCTCTATCAATGCTGTAAAAATTGTTAAATCATAAGCAATCGATTCTACGCTGAGTCGTCATGGGAGCCCAAGAGGGCGCTAAAACATCGCCATCTCCGACGGGACTTTGTTTTATTTGTACCTCTTATATAACCCCCAACTCTAGTGAAAGTTTTGTATGTTGGAGTTCTTGTTTTTTTTTAAATTAGTTCTGATTCTGAAACCTATTATGCTGTCTGGAAGTCATCTCTATATCCACTATACTAAGTCAAAGCTCTACTAGTGTGTAGACATTAAATGTTTTATCACAAATGTTTTGTTTTGTCTCTTTTGTTTGTCAACTTCCTTAGCCACATTTTGCTTAACTTTTGTTTTAATTTGCAATGCTACTGTTTATTAAGAAGTGACTATATGCTCAGAGTAATGTTTCCTGTGATTTCCTCCCCTTGGCTTCCTTTACAATGCAAATAATGTCTCAGGCTCCCGGCTAGGACCTTTTGTGTCTTTGTGCCTGTTGCAGACTGCCACCGTAGTTTTTCCTTCAGTGTTTACTGTTTTTAGTCCTAGTCTTACTGTTAGTCAGTCAGTCAGTCAGTCAGTTAGTTAGTTAGTTAGTTAGTTAGTTGGTTGGTTGGTTAGTTAGTTAGTTAATTAGTTAGTTAGTCGCGGTTCCAACTTCACGGCAACGGGTCGTCCTCAATATGCTCCGTTCCTATGCCAGTGAATATCACACAAAATGCTCCTCGCTGCCCAGTGTGAAAAGTGGAAAAGACAAGAGTCTTCGCAAGCCAACAGCTCGCACAGGTACACGTTGCATAATGCCGCCTCCAGAATGCCAATACAAAAGTCCTCCACGAAAAATACAGTTTACCGTCGATGGATCGGCAGTTACCAGAAAGATTTATTTGACCCGGGTTTTATCCCATATGGCTAGGTCTCTTTTCGCAGGGCGACCCGCCGAAAGCACCGCACAAAGCACGAACTCCGTAGCTCCAGCGACGACTCCCAGGAGTCTCCTGAAAAATGCACTCGTGAACAGAAAAGGCAAACCAGTCAATTCAGTTTAACTCAGCAACAGCCGGCCGCCGTCGTTCCGAACATGCAATTCACGCTACAAACAACCACGGACAGATGTAAAAGCATTCCACACGACATTAACAGCTCACAGTGTTGCGCCACGCACTCACTCAGTAGCAGGGCGACGGAACCACTAGCTAAAAATATTCTACAGGATAAGGCAGCCAAAACTTTTCTGCCGTCTGAGTTACAGTTAGTATTCTTTGCTTCTCTTATAGGCCCTGATAATACATGGGTGATCCAAATGTTGACTACTTTTAATACAAGGGGGTTTCAAATGAAAACCGTAAATGTTTTTTTGTTGTTTTTTTTTTTTTGGGGGGGGGGGGGGGGGGAGGGGTGTGAATATATTCTGAAAAAGTAAGGATCAAATGTATCATTTTTCGATGAAGTAACCACTGCGTTCAATGCAATTCCTTCAGTGCAGATTAAGTGCTTGGTTTCCTGTAGAAAAAATTCTCTTGGCTGCATGGTAACCACTCTGGGGTCACTACTCGGTGTGCCTGAACAGTCTGTCAAAGAAGTCGCACCGTTTTAAAACTTCCTACTCCACTCATACACTTACTAGACATTCATTCGCCGATGAATTTCTATAGGTTTAACCCCTTCACTGATCAATTAACGGATAAAAGAACGCTGATCCTCTCTGGTGCATGTCTAAATCGTGATGTCACATTTTTAAACTCATGACATCATTAAGAACAAAATTTTTACGTTACAAGACAATGGCAGGGTTATTGTAATTTCTATCGCACTTTTAAGGTTTTCATTTGCACCCCCTTAATTGTTAAAAAATAAAGTTAGTTGCATATCATTTCACTGGACGTTGCAATCAACCTCAGCATATGTGGCTGTTTGTTATTCACTAGGCAATTTTTAAGTTCTGTATTTTGCCATATATTTCAGAACACCCGGTGATCACACCATCGAAATGAACACATTGTGATCTGGTCCCAAATTGCCTGTGGATGATTTTGAAACTGATGAAAGGCATAAGAAGAAGAAAGAGGAGGAGGAGGAGAAGCAGAAGAAGAAGAAGGAGCAGGAGAAGAAGACGAAGAAAAGAAGAAGATAAACAGTATACATGAAAACACACATATTTGATTTCATATTTAAAATCCCCTGCTACATCATAGTAGCCGTCTCCCTGGCTAAGAGGTTAACGTCTTTCTCAGTAATTCAGTATATCCATTTAGGGTAACGCAGCTGCGCGAGATTCGGTAGCGGATCGCATCGCTCTCGTTACTTAAGGGTATGTGTGCCGGTCGCTCAGAAAGCAATGGTAAACTATTGAGTGTAATCTTGCCAATAAATCAATAACAGGTAAAATGCTGGTGTTGACAGCGATGTCCTGTAAATAGGGTATGCGGGGGAGGGGGGGGGGGGACATATTAAATCTACTGTTACAAACAAATTCAAAAATACATCAACATCTTCTTATCTCTACAATTGTGAGTCCAGGAATTGTTGATGCAGTTTGTATCATGGCATTCCAAGTGGATTGGAAATGTCTAATTGTCCATGAGAGCGTGGAAAATGTAACCCTTCATTTGTTAGATGCCCCGACACTTCAGAATCCCAGAGTACCTGACGGCCCACTGTGGTTTCCCGTTCAAGCTGTCAGATTTCGTCGACAAAACCTGCAGTCTCCTTTAGATTTCCAACTGAAATAAACTCTGGTTTGTTATTGTGTGTAAGAAGCTAAACATTGACGGATTTAGCATATTCCGTCAGATCCTGCGGCATGACACAGCAAGACTCCAAGTTTACTTGATGAATGCATGGTTTTACTTTTGCCAAGTTATACAGCTCCTCCAATAAATCCTTTGTGAGATCACAGATGCCAAGGGAAAGTACTTTATCAGAGGCTACAAGCTGCTCCATTGCCTCCCAGCAGGACTTGATCGTATTCATCATCATTATCATCATCCACAACACAAGAGGGTGCCACAGCCAGCATCATTGTCTCAACATAACTGGTGCCAAGTTCACACATCACTTTGTCAACCACATCACTGATAACACTGGTCGGCAGGGGGGGGGGGGGGGGGGGGGGGTGTGTGTGGCACATATAAACACTTTCATTGTGATGTTAACTTGATCCCTCTCACTCTCATCCAGCTTTTGCACATTCTCAGAGTTTACTTTATATATGTCTGTAAGATGCTACAATACATTCTTATCCACCAATTCAAGATATGCTGCTAGTGTTCTCCCAATACATTCGCACACCTCTTCAGTCGAAGTCTGATTTGATTTTCTTTTCAAGCAATTCCAGTTAATTATATTTCCATTGTGAATAAGCGTGGATTTTGTGTTTGGAAACGGGGGTATATTCTGCCTTACTGTACTGTCGATTCTGGTGACACTTTTGCCTGATTTAACTGGTCTTACTGTCCTGAGTTGTGGTGGCAGCGATGTCCTGTAAAGGATATGCGGGGAAAAAATCTGTATTTCTGTACCTAATCTATATTTCTGTACCTAATGTATATTTCTGTCCCTAATCTATATTGCTGTACCTAATCTATATTTCTATACCTTATCTATATTTATGTACATAATCTATATTTATGTACCTAATCTATATTTATGTACCTAATTGCTTGCTTCAGTGGGTTTTAGATAGTTGTATTTCCTTCACACTACATCAGCCACCTTACTATTTATTAGCTGTTTGTGATTTTCTAGGCAACTTTACGTTCAGCAGTTTGCCAGTTCATATGGAAAAGAGCTATATATCACATGAAGTGAATATATGAATAATACTTCAGCTGAAACATTTAAAACACACTCGAACAATACCTGTGACTGTTTTAATTGTTTCCGCTTAAGTATTATTCATTTATTCACTTCATATTATATATAACTCTGCATTATGCACCTGACCGGATGGAGCAAAATATGCCAGGCAATAAATCGTGCAACATATTGTTTGTGGCTTCAATGTTTAAATTCACTAAGTGAATACATTGTTTTGTGTTTTATATATACAATTTTAGTATTTCTCAATCTTATGTGAGTTAATTTTCTCACTCTTTCTACAGACAACAAGCAACAGGCCATTGGATTTCAGTTGCCACCTGACAGAAGCTCTTGAAGTATCGAGAAATGGAGCAGTCTTCTTTTCAAGGAAAGTTGATTCGATCTACAAGAGATGCAGCAGCCATAAAAGTACACAGTAAAGAGGATCCACCAGATTTTAGGATGAGATCGACCAAAGTCTTCGCTTGGGATAAGAGAACTTCCCAGACGAAGGCAATCTTTCAAGTCATAATAGCTAATGGTTGTCTTTTCTATGGAAATTATGCCCTGAGGAGTAGAGGCGGCTGCTGCATCTGTTTGCTAATGGCTTCAGGGCTCACTGCTAAGAGATTCTCCATGTGGGTGGCTGATGCAGAAGAAGGCGAATTTTACTACACAATATCTTCAGAGCGATTTAAATTGGCGGTTTTTATCATCCTACCCCGCGTGGTTTACACATCGCATCAGTGTGTTAGCCAATCAGAAATGGATGACAATAGAAGTGGTGGGCATGAAAACATCACAAAGACTTCCTCACGTATGCTGTGAGACATTTGTCCAGATTATATGTAGATAAAACCAAAGGCCAGGAAGTATGCTGGAAGTACCGTCCACCGAATTGGCCAGAACATTTGACTTGGAAAAATCCAACTTCATCACCCAAAGATAGCACTGAAACATTAAGGGAAAAGTATGACTATTTAAGATCACAGGTTCCAAGTGAAAGTCTAGAAGAACAAAACGCATTTCAAAACTTTGAAGCAGGTAACACAGACAGTGTGAAAGATTATATGTCTCTTCGTAAGTTGAATGATCACCTTAATGGCATGAGGAATGAGTTACATTGCCTGCATCAACAACATCAACCGCAGATTGATACGCTACTAAAACTGTTAGATCAAGCATCTTCACACGTTTCATCATTAGTAGCAAGTACAAATAGACGTCCAGCGGCAGCTGATACTTCGACACCGACTTTATCAAAGAAAAGAAAACATGTCAGTCCTAAATCTGTGCAAAGTAAAAAATGCAAAACTGAAATGCCAAACTATAGTAATAATATTCAGAATAACAGTAGACAAATAAAAGATATTTTGCCAAAGCCAACACAAACAACAGCCAATGAATTTCTTACAGTGTTTGCTCAAGGCACAGGTTTAGCTCTGTCATCAGTAATAGAAAGTTCTGTGGGAAAGACATTTCCACATCTATCACAGCAGTCACTGGTTTCTTCATGTAACACAATGTCGAACACGTGTATAGATATTTCAAAATTTACAACTCTTCCTGATCATCCAGAGACAGAAGCTGTTACAAATGTTCCGCCATCTGTGGTAGCTAGCTCCATAATAATAATACACTCACAATATGATAATCCTTTACTTGGCAACCATGGGGAACTGACAGTCTCTGATAGTATTCCCGTAACATCTTTAGATAGTGGAACATGGTCACAAGATAGCAACATATTTAAAGAATCTTGTGACCTGAGACTAGACAAACAGAAAATCAACGATAAAGCCGTACAGGATGATTTGCAGTTTATAGAAGATAGTTCGAATACAACAGATCAAAATTATGATTTTGACCCCAGCATACATATGAATTTTGATTCATAACCAAGAATCTGTGCTTTCAGAATAACATTTCATGGACTTCTGGTCAAAGAGACTACATTTTACTGGACCAAAACAATTGTTATTTGCATTGTTTACATTTTGTTTACTTTTTTAAACATTTTCTTATTTTAATGTGCAGAAACATGGTCAATAGATAAGCAATGAGAGAACACAAGTGAAGCATTTTAAATCTTGTTATATCAAGAAACAAACATGTCATTGTGGCAAGATCAGAAAATAAACGAAGAAGTTTTGCAAAGGATCTCATTCAAAATAACTATTGAAAGTCAGACCATTTAGAGTACTTTTGACATATAAAGAGACACATCCCCATGTTAAAATATCACAGGAGGGAAAAGTGGCGGACAGATGTGCAAGAGAAAACATTACATGAGGGTAGACAACATCAAGAGAAAACATTACATTTAAGTAGACAACATCAAGAGAAAACATTACATTTAAGTAGACAACTTCAAGAGAAAACATTACATATGAGTAGATAACATCAAGAGAAAACATTACATGTGAGTAGACAACATCAAGAGTGTAAAAACGTTACGCGCCCTTTGTAGGACGCTGCAGTCAACCCCAGGTTTATTTTCAAGGTAATTTTACGTTCAGTAGTTTGTCATTGCTTAACATTGGAATGTAAAGATCATGTCTCAGTACACCGTGAAGTACACAGGCCAGACATTATTGGAAACTTTGTATCGCGGAGATGGCCATGGATGATGATGGTGATATTATTATTACCACATCCTGTATACACTGGAAAGATAATGGCTGAAGCCATTATCTTTCCAATGGTATCAGTAGACTCCAGAACCAACTGTTGCTGATATGGTTTGTGTTGTCTGTGTGTATTTCAACGATGCTTGATAGTCTAAGACAATAGTTTGGAGGAATATCATCATGAGAACTGATCCAGAAGACAGAGGGCTAAACATCTGTGGAGAGACATGAACGACTACATGCTTGGCTTGGCACATGTTGAAGCTGATGTTATTTTGGTTTTTACTAAATATAGAATGTAGTTTTAAAATAGAAAATAAAAACCTTTCAATTGTGTTTGTTTCATTCTACCAGTAAAACAGATGTAAAAAATTAGCAATGAAATGTTTTAGGCGTTGACTTGCTTTGAACTCAAGTGTAGTCCATACACGTGCTACTGCTATAGGTGCACTGGATTCATTTTCTGTGTGTAGATTAAATCAGACGGTGCCACTCTGACTTCTGAGGTACTTGTAATTTACGTCCCCAAGTCAAGGATGAAAAGTCAACATTTTAGTACAACTGAACGGTTTAAGAATTGAGCCAGCTGTCTTGGCATCAGCACACCATAAGTTTAAAAGCAAGCGCACTTATCCATTCTGCAAAACATACCTTAGCCATTAAATAAAACCCAAGGTTTATTTAGATTACATTTCATCTGTAAGTAATTTATTTACAATCCCATATCATGGGTATAAAATAAAACGTTTCATGTCCTTTGCAGGACGTTTCAATCAATCCTAGGTTCATTTTATAAGCGATTTACGTTCAGTAGTTTACCATTGTTTTCTGAAAGAGAAATCGACATTTAAGTCCAACTTAATACCAGTGTAGGGGTTTAACCGTCTACCTTGCCATCAGTGCATTGGAAGTTTAAAACTGTGCGCTTTTAAATAAAGTATATTGATGAAAGTCCACTTCGTTTCGATCTCACAAAAATACCAGATGCATACACCGTAGAAGTTAGAATACGTTTTGGGGTCTTGATGTCTGTACAAGAGGAAATGACACCTGATGCATTGGCAGTACAAGCTAGAGATAGTTTGATAAATACAGCCAAAGATTTAATTCCGACCAAGAAAAAGCTACTTAAGCCATTTAACTAAGCAACTTAAACTTAAGACACGTTAGAATTAATAAAACAACGAAGGGAACTGAAACATAAAGAAGGTTAATCAGACAACAGCAAGGTGAAGTATAAATCTTTAACTCGAGGAATAAGAAAGAACACAAGAAAGGACAAAAATCAATACATACAAGATTGTTGTACCAGAATAGAGCAATGTCATAAGACTGGGATAGATTACGAAATATTCAATGAAATGAAGCTATTGACAAGAAATGTTCAACCTCAATTGAATGTTATCTGTGACAAGATGGGAAATACCTTAACAGAATCTAGACAAATTCTAGAAAGATGGCAGGAGTATTGCAGTGGAATGTATGATATGAGTGACAGTGAAGATATGAATGAGACACATGAGCCAACGACAGCAGAGACAGAACCTGAACCCTCATTAGATGAAATTGCATGATCAATAAAGAACCTGAAGAATGGTAAATCACCTGGATGTGATGAGATACCAGCTGAACTAATTAAAGTGGCAGGAAAATAAAGCATATAAATCTACCACGCGTTATGTAAAAAGATATGGAAATATGGTATATGGCCACAAGATTGGAAGAGAACTATCTTCATTCCAATACCAAATAAGGGCAACCTGAAATTATGCATCAACTATATAGAACTGTTGCCCTGGTCAGTCATGCAAGTAAAATTCTACTAAAAATCATAATGGGACGACTTCGTAAGAAAATGGAAGAAGACATTGACGTGGTTCAAGCTGGATTTAGACAAGGAAGAGGAACAAAAGATCACATTCTCAATATGCGTTTAATAATAGAGAAGTGCTGAGAATTTAATGTAAACATATATTATTCTCGTGTTTTGTGGATTATTCAAAGTCATTTGATTGTGTACAACATCAGAAACTTTGGGAAATCATGAGGAATATGGGCTTTCCACCACATGTAATACAACTCATAAGAATGCTCTATCTAGACCAAAAGCAGCAGTTAGAATAGATGGCGAGACATCAGATTGGTGGTTCCAAATGTTGCTTTATGTAGCCGGGGCACAGTGTTGGGGTGAGCACCCAACATTGCTTAAATACCCCAATGGCTTGTGAATAACAACCTCTGCAGCAAAAGTCCAACTCCTGGCCTTCACGTGGCGGAACTGTTTTTACTAACAGGAGAAGGGGCGACGTCGAGTTTCTGGCGCCGAAAAATAACCAGTATGCTCTAGATGTGTATGCACGTACATGCATGCGCAGACACACGTGTGGGCACATACACATCTAAACTCGAGTAAGACCACAGTCTGCTCTAGCAAAGGAAAGGTGCCTAAGACTGAGGCAACCAGCCAGGAGGCGCACCACAGAAATCAGGATGCCACTCACTTACGCAAAATGGAATATGTCGACTACTGCTAAATGTTATGGTGCTCGCCCTGCTTTGGACCCCCAGGCAGGTGCGCGTGCAGGGCCCTACGTCTCGAAAGGGCCCAACCCCAACTACTGGAGGTCCTTCTCAGATGTCCTGTGGAGCCAGGTGACATCAGAATAGAACGGCTGGCCATACTAAACAATGACTTAACTAAAAAAAAGACAGTTAAATACATACAAGAGACAACATTGCAGTTATAGACATATTTCAAGCGAACGAAAGAAGAAGAAGAATCAGATTGGTTATACATCAAGCAAGGAGTCCGTCAAGGATGTGTGCTGTCCCCCTATTTGTTTAACCTGTACGCCGAAGATATAATGAGAAATGTAAGAGATGATATAAATAGGGAGCTATATGATGCCCTAAATATCGATGGTCATGACATACCAGAGATTCGGTACTCTGGTGATACATTATTGCTATCTACAACACAGAATGGTATAGAAAATCTAATAGCCACAACCCAATTTTCAGAATAGAGAAAATCACAACTTATATCTTAATATAGCAAAACCAAAGATAATGCAAACATATTAAACTACTATGGAAAAAGAAATATATGTTAATGGGGAAAAATTGGAGGTGGTGGAAAATTTTGAATATTTTGGGTCATTGATTACCAACAACAGTGACAAAATGAAAGAAATTAAACGACGACTATCAACAACTGAATAAATTATGGGGTGGGACAGACAGAACTACACAAATTACATTTTTAAGAGCATGCATTTTTCGCTTTGCAACATACGCCTGTGAGACCTGGACAATTACTAAACAAGCTGAATAGTGCATAAATGCCTTTGAGTATAAATGTTATAGACGAGTTCTAAGAATATCTTGGGTAAAGAAAAGAACAAATGCATCCATATTTCAAGAGTTTAATATTGAAGAAGGTTGGCTATTAAAGACGATACAATAAAGAAGATTAAAATATTTTGGTCACTTGAAACGTCACGAAAGTTTGGAGGGGTATATGCCTGGGAGGATAGGAAGAGGAAGGCCAAAGAGAAGATGGGTGCAGGATGTGGTGGATGATCTCCAGATGGGTGTATCGGACGCGGGAGAAGTTTTCCGGAAGGTTGTTATGGGAGCGAAGTTCTGCAAAGGACATGCTACTGAATGAATGAATATTGATGAAAATTATCTATGTAATTGTCTTTAAGTTACTGGTAAATTGTACGCTTCCCTGTCAACCCCATGGTCTTTTAATTCCCCCTTCAAGACAGGTATTATTTTCTAAAATTGACCTGGCTTCCAGGTTGACCTAAATTATAACAATTTACAGGAAATGTTCTGGAAAGTAAAGGCGGCCAACATGCTATTGACTACATCACCTTTCGAGAGCCAGCTGGTGGGACTAACAGACTCTTAAAATTGTAGACACCACTATAACCACTTTGTTTCTGGTAGTAACGTCTTTTACCTTGTGCATAGGGTGAGCCTTTTTCTGATTTGTAGTGGAATCATCTAGGGAGAGAATAACTACGCATTAAACGTAAGAATTGTCAGTTGTTATCTATATTCAGCACTACTATATGGTTCGGAAAGTATTAGGTTCGGAAGGTGGTCCGAAAATAGTTGGTTAGTTAGTTAGTTAGTCCCAGTTCCAACTTCACAGCAACGGGATGTTCCCATTATGCTCCGTTCCTGTGTCAGTGAATATCACACAAAATGCTCCCCACTGCCCAATGTGAAAAGTGGAAAAGACAGGAGTCTCGACAAACAACAGCCCGCACAGATACACTGTGCATACTGCCGCCGCCAGAATGTCAACACAATAGTCCTCCACGAAACACCCAGTTCATCTCTGATGGAATCGGCAGTCATTTTCCCATCTGTATGTTTCCTAGATGTTCACCCACACAGTCCACGAAAATATAGTTCATCGTCGATGGCAGTGGCAGTCAACCAGAAGCCCAGCAGCCACGCATTTCTGCATAAGGCAAAAACCGGTCAACTCTGGGACATAGCCAATTGCCATCGCTCCGAACACGCAGTCACGTTCCAAAAACTCTTGGGCAGATTCAAAAGCATTTCACACGAAACTCACAGCTCACAGTGTCGCGCCACGCACTCACTCAGTAGCAGGGCGACGGAACCATCAAGCCTCCTTAGTCGCCTCTTACGACATGCGTGGTAGGCTACAGTTTCGCTATTCTTTGCTTCCCTTATGGGCCCCGGCAAAACACGGGAGTGTCCGAAAATATATAGCACTAATAAAAACCACACTGAAGGGTAAGGTTAAACACAAACGAGCAAGAAGAGGTAGACATCGATATAAGTTGGAATATAACATCAAATGATGAACGAACAGCAGCCTGACAGAATGTACAGTCAAGGTTAGGGACAGTGTTGGCGATCCATTGACAGTCAACCTTCTTTATGGTGGCAGCACCTGACTTTGTGGACTGTGTGCCTTTTGATCCTGTTTCATTAAAAAAAAATGGAATATTTCTTACCTTGTAGCAGGCCATATGCAGAATGAAGCTGTCACTGCAGCCTGCCGAAAAAATGTCTCGATCCCAAGGTATTTCTCATGCATCCTCGTGCCCAAGTTATTTGCGATGTCCTGAGTCCATCGTCGTGTTGGTCGACACCTGCATGTTTCCAGGAACAATGCCTTTCATCACTATTCTTCCAAAGCTACTGTGACGTTTAATATAGCCGTAGTATTCTGATTTTCGAGAAGTGATACTGTTAATGATGCAGTTTTCTTCCATGTTCAGATCTGGTACAATGTCTGTGTTTGTCTTCCTCTTGCTCCATGAAATTCTAAGAACGTTTCCGTAACATTTCAGCTCAAAATTTCCAATTTTCATTTTTAGTTATTGGGAGTCGGTCTCCCTGGCGAAGGTGTTATTGACTAGGGTAACGCAGCTGCGCGAGATTCGGTAGCGGATCGCGTCGCGTTGGTAACTTACAGGGGTATGTGAACCGGTCGCTCAGAAAGCAATGGCAAACTACTGAGCGTAATCTTGCCAAGACATCAACAACAGCGGTAAAATGCTGGTGTTGACAGCGATGTCCTGTAAATAGGAAATGCTGGGGGGGGGGGGGGGGTGAATTTGATTGTGAAATGGTCCATGAATTATGTCTATATGTTGCCACAGAAAAGATGCATGTTCTCACACATATTATGTTAACTTGTTCGCCGGTGTTGTGTCACGGGCTCTTAATACTGCTTAATTTATGTTTTACTGTGTCCGGCCTGTGTCGGAAATCTTTTCAACAGTTTCCATTATTGTTGATTTTATGGAGCCAAGTTATTCAAAGCTTTTGACATTTTCAATGGCTTTATTGTTCAAGATGTCTGGTTGAGGAGTTTAGAAGTGAGAAGTGGGTAGGATAGAAGGAATAAAACAAGCAGGATAAAGTAGGATAACAATGGGTTTGGTTTGGAATGCGTCAGCATGACCTGTATCATTGGCAGAAGTGTTCCCTGGAAGACCTAGCACCAGTCTTGCCATTTTAGTGCTTTCGCACTAAAGTTAGTGCTTTTTCAAGTCATTTAGTGCGAAAATTTTGCTTTTAGCGCGGCCGCGTAAATTTAGTGCTTCACAAAATTTTTGGGGTGCTTTTTTGGGGTGGGTAAAAATTACTTTAAAAATCATTTTGGGAACACTAAAAAGCCGACCAGCGATAATGAGAAGCTGCTGGCCGACATGAATGAAATCCAGCTCAACATCAAACATAGAGATCCAGCGCATGGCTGAGATGAAGAAGGAGAACGAAGGAATCCTACAAATGATCAAGACCGAAAGAGAATTGCATAGAGCTGAAATGGAACTCTTTCAAAATAAACTAACAGAAGCCACACAAGAACTCAGAGAGAAACCGCAAGAAGAAAACCAAGAGTCCGAGCCTGAACCGCAAACTAAAGACAGCAGCCCAACAATAACGATCAAGTGGGAACTACTATACCGTCGGATCTCTGAAGGAGGCACAGAATACCCAGTCGACAAGGAGGAACTCAAGCGCGAGGAATTCAGAAGGCGCTGGGAAGAAAAAGAAAAGAAGAAGCCTAAGAAACTCCGGGGGAAATCGATGGTATACCCAGTCTTACACTACGACTGTGAGAACGACTTCGAGTACTATATAGACGACGACCAAATCATCCCATGGCTGACCACGGAGGAAGAAAACTTTAGGCAGCAGTTTCGCAAACGCGACAGTGAAAACAGGCACAAGGAGGAAAATGAAAACGTCGTAAAGGTCCTACAGAAAATACACAAAAAAGGAGACAAAAATACCAAATAAAAAGTCCTTTTAAGGACTGCGACCAGTCAAGCCAGGAGCCTGCGCCAACAAAGAAAACAAGAGGAAACATGCACAAAGGACAGCCGCCGACCGATCCCCCAGCTGGAGTGGGATTACGAAAAGTCCTTATAAGGACTGCAGCCAGTCAAGCCAGGAGCCTACTCAAACAAAGGAAACCACAAGAACAGATGAGCACAAAGGATAGCCGCCGACCGATCCCACCGCTGACGTCACAGACACAAACGCTTCATAACCAGTCCGAGATAGGACTCAAAAGACAAAAACCACGTACCTCAACAATAACCACAGCTGATGAAGCAGGTTAGACGAGGTCGAATTTGAAATTTTTGTTTTTGAAAATTGGAATTGGAATTGGAACTAAAAAGCCGAATTTGAATTGAAGCGAGGGAGTAAACCAGTCTTAGTACGTTACCGCGCAATATTCAACTAATTTAACTCCCTTTAATACGATTTAGCTGAAAGCGAACGCCATCTTGCAGACAAGTCCAAAAGTCAATATATTAGCTTGTAATCGAGTTCATAATTTTGTGGTGTCTACATTATCCTTTCATTTAAGCTTTTTTGTGTTTCACCATGAGCAAGAAATATTGTCAACATTTCAGAGAACAGTAGCTCAGTGACACGAGATTTCAAAAATGGTTGTTAAAAGTAGAAGGGGATAATACTAAGAAAGTATTTTTGCAAATATTGCAAATGTTCAATTGCAGCCAGGTTAAATGATATTGAGAGGCACAAGAATACAACGAAGCATCAGAAAGCCGAACAACCATTCAGTACACAAAAGCAAACAACAATTGCATTTGATAAACTTAAAGATGATGTCAAAAGAAACAGAAGGATGCCTGTCTTTGTTCATAGCTGGCCATTGTTCGCTTCGAGTTGTTGACCATTTAAGTGAACTCTGCAAGGTACACTTTGGTGACAGCAAAGGTTACAAGAACTTTAAGCTTAGGAGAACTAAGTGCAGAGCAGTTATTTCAAATGTATTTGCATCATATTTCACAACAGACTTCACAGCTGATATTGGCAAAAGTAAATACAGCTTATTAATTTATGAGAGCAATGACATTTCTTAAACTAAGCTACTTGGAGTAGCTATTAGGTACTATTCAGAGACAAGAAAGAGGTTTGTGGTTACTTACTTAGATTTAGTTGAACTGAGTGACTGCAACGCACAGGCAATATGCAATGCGTTAAAAGATTGTTTAAACAAGAATGGACTAGAGTTGCAAAGACTAGTTGCACTCGGCACTGACAATGCGTCTGTCATGACAGGTGTAAACAATGGAGTATATACAAAATTAAAATCCGAAGTTCCTCATCTGGTACTAATTAGGTGTGTATGTCATTCCCTTCAGCTGGTAGTGTGACAGGCTGCAGCTGCTTGTCTGCCCAGGAACATAGAGTTCATGATTAGAGAAACTCATAACTGGTTTTCTCACTGAAGTCTTCGTCAAGCAAAGTACGGGGAGCTTTTTGCTTCAATAAATGATGGACAACATCCGCTGAAGATTGTTCAATTAAGCCAGACACGATGGATATCCATTCAATCTGCCATTGTCAGAATATTGCAGCAGTGGGTCGAGCTCAGAACTCATTTTGATGTAGCAAGACTCAACGAGCGCTGTTATACAGCAGAACTTCTACATTCTATGTTTAGCGACATGAAAAACTATGTGTATCTCATATTTCTCAAGCATATTCTCGGAGAAGTTCAAAGTGTGAATAAGAAATTCGAAGCAGATATACAGGATCCAACAAAACTACTCAGCGATCTTGTCCAAGCTCATTGATTCTATCAGTTCAAAGATTGCTATTCCTGGGGGAAAAATAACAGAAAGTGATGCTATTCAAAATTATTTAGATCCTAATCCCAATCTAGGTTATGAGTTTGAGAAAGAAATAGCAGACTACAAGTTTCCCGATGAGAAAGAAATTCGTGGAAGGTGCATCTAGTGTTTAATAGAGCTATTGGCACAGCTGCGATTACGTACACCCGATAACGTTCGAGTGTTGCAGTCCATGTCATGTCTTAGTGGAAGTGAATGTCTACAGCCAATGAAGCCCTGTATATTGGATCTTGCTAAAAATGTTTGTAGAAGGTGCAGCTACTCTCACCCGCATCGATTTCCAGTGGAGAAAACTTCATCATATGCAGTGGACACAGACCTCTGACACACTTGGACTGTGGGCAGAAATAGCCTCATACAGGTATGCCACCGGTGAAAATCCTTTCCAAGATCTTACAGATTTAGCTTTAACTGTGCTCATTTTACCTCATTCTAATGCGGACGTGGAGCGTATTTTCAGTCAGATGGGAGTTATAAAATCAAAATTGCGGAACAGACTGAGCATCAAGAATTTGACAGCTGTTTTGACTATTAGATATGGAAGGAAAAGATATGGCAAATGCTGTCATGATTATAAACTACCTAAGGATATTCTGCGAAAAATTGGATCACAGGAGGCATATACATGTTTCTTTCAATCATCCTCCTCATCCTCATCATCGCAGGAGCAAACACAAGCAGGAAATAGCTACAGAAACTGAAGAGCAGTTGTTTGACTGGGATTTGGCAGATCTGGAATAAACTTCATTCTAATATTCAGTGATAATAATAAATTATAATGTGCTACTTTTTAAATTTTGAATGAATACCACCATAGCTTGTTTTAGTGATTTCCCCAAAAATAGTATTGCAATTTGGTGCTTTTTTGGCTCGAAAGTAGTTCTGATTGGGATTTGGCGGATTTGGAATAAACTTCATTGTAATATGGAGTGATAATAATAAATTATACTGTGCTTCCTTGTTACATTTGTAATAAAAACAGTTGGTGCTTTTTTTTTTTTTTTTGGTGCTTCCTAAAAATTTTTGGTGCTTTTTAGTGCCTTTTTGGGTCGATTTTGGTGCTTTTTCATCAAATGGAGATGGCAGCACTGCCTAGCACCACTACTTCAATGCTTCCAAGGGAGGTAATAGCTAAGTGACAATTGTCTGAAGTTGAAATTGTTAAAGTCAAGGACAAGGAGAGGACATTTTGCCAACTTTAAACAGATTCAGTGCCAAACAAACAGTAAGTTTGGACCAAACATGAAAGGGAAGGCGGGAAAGGGTAAGTGGGGGTGGAGGGGGGAGGGGTGTCAAAGTTATGACTTACAATTGATTAATATGGTGGCAGACATGTTTTATTATATATCAAATTAAACAGGGCCGTAAAGGGAAAACCACTGTATTGATATTTAAACTATAGTTCCATTTATAAGCCCATGGCAGTGACAGGAAGTTTTAATAAGACGATTTATCATCCCACGGCAGTTAATAATACTTTAGACACAGACATACACGTATACACACACAGTTTTTATAATTGAACCATTTTTAATGAAATAATGAAAATGATACAGGTGTTTAAGAGGTGATCCAGTAAGTCTTGTCTTCATTTGTTCACATTGGCACCTTGCCGTCTTTACAGACGATAGTTTATTACATTGTGCTCCCCCCTCCCCCCCCCCCCCCCCAAAAAAAAAAGACATAATAACTACAACCCATAGTGGAGAACAGGGATGGAGTTACACCTCTCCATATCACAAAGTTTTGGCTGAATTGTAGAGACCATGTGTTGCCCTTGCAGCATGATCCCTCTCTCGACCTGTCTAGTTTACTCTTGAGGAAAAGTAACACCAATACACCTGGAAAAGACAAGCTGCTGGATCAACAAAGCAATGCTTTAACTGGCCGCCTGTCGGAGCTTCAATCCCAGACCGATTGCCGCCATTGGTTCAGGAATATGTTTAATTCCTAGTTTCAGCATGAAGCTGTTTAGAAAAGTCATCATCTGTGTTATCATTACAGTTAACTTCCCACACATTGATGTACTTACAGAAAATTACTATTCAATCAGTGTACATGAAAACATTACTAGAAATGTGTTAAAGGAATGTGGATTCAGAAATATTGCAAGGAAGTTATTGAGCTGAAAATAAACGTATCACAAAAGACATGAAAAGCTTTACAAACAAATCATTAAATAATGCACGCACACACACACACACACACACACACACACACACACACACACACACACACACACACATGCACGCACACAGACACACACACACACACACATATATATGTTGAGAGACTATAGGTAATGAAAATGTGTAACCACCAAATACTATATAATGATGTTTATACGTGTTGTTTGTCCATCAAGAATGATAATGACCATTCATTTCATCCAGTGGGGTTGAACATATGGAGCCGTGAGTTCTAAGATGGCTGATAATGCCTATTTTGGCAATGTTCTTTATTCTTTGACAATGCGGACAAAGAATGCTTGGAGTTCCAGGAGGAGGATCTCCTGCAGTGGTTTTTCTGTCCAGCCTTTTCTTCACAGCTCTTGCAGTCCTGGTTGCTTCACAAGTGACTGCCCCTTGCGTAATGACGTACACAAACCACAACTGTGACATACAAACGATGGGCCAAGCATATGAAAGGCAGCACTAGAGAAAACTAACCGGAACTAGATATTGAGGTGGTCCACAATATTTACAAACAATATTTCTGTACGTTTCATAGACTGCAAGAAAGCTTTTGACAGTACATGAAAAGTTAATTACATATCTTCGTGAGACAGATTTAGATGGGATAAATGTCAGACATCCTTACTAACATGTCATTAAGTAATTTGTTCCGAGGCAGTTTCCTGCTGTCCGTCTGTGATGTCATCACACTGTGTAGGCCTGTCAGCATGGAGGAATATGTGGTCAATCTCTCCCTCACTTTAGCAGGCATCCAACTAATGTCTGACCATGCACATGAATTTTTTTCCCCACTCGCTTTGAACTCAAACCGGTCTCCCTGGCCTAGGTGTTAGCGACTTTCTCCGTAATCCCGTATACTCTCGTGAGTAACGTGACGACGGCAAGAATCGGTAGCGGTTCTAACCGTGTCGGTAACTTACGGGGTATGTGAGCCGGTCGCTCAGAAAGCAATGGCAAACTACTGAACGTAATCTTGCCAAGAAATCAACAATCAGCTGAAAGATGTTGATGTTGACAGCGATGTCCTGTAAAGGATATGCAAACATCTTTTTTGAACATAAGTATAGTCCATACATGTGCTACAACTTTTAGTTGGATTGGTTTTTGCGTGTGGATTAAATTTCCCTATTACTAGTATCCCTCGCCATCTGGTGAGCCGACTCCGATATCAGAGGTTCTTGAAATTTATGTCCCCAAATCAACCACAAGTCTAACTGACCGGCGTAAGGGTTGAACCCGCTACCTGTGCGTCAGCACATTACCAGCTCACTACCATGCCAACGTCGCTACCCGAGCCCGCTGGTACCAACCTGTTAGTTAGTTGCATATCCTTTTACATGACGTCGCAGTCAACACCAGCATTTTATTTTTGTTTGCTGTTGTGATCTCTTGGCAAGTTTACGTTCAGTTGGTTTCCCATTGCTTTCTGAACGACGGTCCCCAATACAATTTCTTTAAAAAGCAATAACAAACGCAATGCGGTCTGCTGTCAAATCGCCCGCAGCTGTGTTTCGAATGCCTTGCTGCTGCCGAGCTTCTACGGGAGTCCGAATGAAAACACAAAATATGACCGAGAAGATCGAAGGATCAAATTTAAATAAAAACACACAGAGATATAAACGTTTCAAGCGAAGTCTGTATCAACGGAAAACAAAAACAAAATATTGAAAATATACAACAAAAAAAGTACCGACAGGATGAACGCGGTATGGGACTGTCACCAACTGGCTTGTGTTAGATCCCAGATGGGCAACCACAGTAGTAAAGGATGCGACTTACACACGTATATTTTTGGCGGCTGACGGCTGATGGCTGGTAATTATATTTTGGGGGACTGAGGGGAAAATTTTTGGTGGGAACCGGGTGAACTTTTTTTTTTTTGGCGGCGTGTGGGAACGGGTCTATTTTTTTTTTTCGCCTGCCTGGTCTGAACGAAAATCTGTGAAAGTAATTAAGGTAAAAGTATTTTTAGTTGGTTCTGTAAAAGTACTGGAAAGAGAGGGTGTGAAGGGGAAAGTTATTTTGGTTACGTAGGGTATATTAGTATGCGTGGTGTAGTGATGTATAAACTGCCAAGGGTGTGATGGGTCGTGGTTTCTACTCATGGGTTGGATATATGGTGGTGGCGTAGACATCTCATAATGTATCTGTTCACTAGGCGTGGTGAGTAATGTATAAACTGTCAAGGGTGTGATGGGTCGTGGTTATACTCGACGAAGTAAGAGATGGTTACTATCATCTGAACAGTGTGATAGTAGTGAAAGTAAAGGGTGGTATATTCACCGATTACAAAGGAAATCTTATAAAGTTATAATGGGTTTGATGGTAAGGGGTATTAGTGATCAAGTAGGAGTGATATAGGGGTGGTCATAAATGTAATAAGAGGTGTTCGCAGTTACACACTGGTCAACCAGTGGTCAAGCAATGGTCAAGTAGTCAAGTAAGGAAATTTTAGGGAAAAGTGATTGTAATGATATGGTGGTGATTAAAGAGTGGTAAATTAGTGGTCAAGCAGTGGTCAAGCAATGGTCAAGTGAAGACATTTTAGGGGGAAAGTGATTGTAACGATATGGTGATGCTTAAAGGGTGGTAAATTAGTGGTAAACCAGTGGTCAAGCAGTGGTCAAGTAAGGAAAATTTTAGGGGAAAAGTGATTGTAACGATATGGTGATGGTTAAATGATGGTAAATTAGTGGTCAAGTAGTGGTCAAGTGGTGGTCAAGTAGTGGTCAAGTGGTCGAGTGACTACTTAAATTGTAGAGGACGATGTGCCTAAGCTTATGGTAGTGGTTAAGTGATCGATGACGTGGTCAAGCAGTGGTCAAGCAGTGGTCAAGTAGTCAAGTAAGGAAATTGTAGGCGAAAGTACGTATAGTGCAATGGTGGTGGGTAAAGTGAGGAGGAATCACTAGTAGTGATAATAGTACTACCAATATTAGCTGATGCGTTGTTATTATACTATTTTTTTGTGGGGTGTGTAAAAATCATACAAAGAGGGTCATACAACCATAAAGACACCCAAGTACACATACAAGCACAAAGTCAACCACACACAGTCATAAAACAACCACTCAAGTACAGACCCATAATCAATTACACAAATACACACCTACTACAAAATCACACCCAAACCATTACTACTGTCACAACAACAGCTATACACAAGTACACACCCATAATCAAATACACAAACACATACAAGCACAAAGACACACACCCATACCATTACTACTGTCATCACACAAACACACATACAAGCACAAAGTCAACCACACACACCTACTACAAAATCACACCCATACCATTACTACTGGCAGCACAAGTACACACAGACACACTTGATACACTTGATACACTTGTACATACAGACCTACAAGCACATAAGACACACCCATACCATTACTACTGGTACCACAACCAGTTACAGATACACTCACCCATAAACAAATCGTGTCCCTACAAGAATATCACAAACCATACCCCCTATGGTAAAGAACGCGGATGTCCGAGAAGCCCCTACGTCATCAACGCCATATGCAAAAGTCATTAAGTATGAGTCATCGGTGTGTAGGGAAGCAGGCGGGTGGCGTGAGAATAGCTTGTCTAACTGCCACGTTAGCTACGT
Organism: Cepaea nemoralis; assembly: GCA_014155875.1. Taxonomy (NCBI): domain Eukaryota; kingdom Metazoa; phylum Mollusca; class Gastropoda; order Stylommatophora; family Helicidae; genus Cepaea; species Cepaea nemoralis. Next base: position 405,324 of record JACEFZ010026980.1, on the reverse strand, counting down.
CGTGTGCAGAACCAGTGTATTAAAATAGACGGCGTCTCTTGTGAGCTCAGTACAGTTCACGGGCTGACTTGGTAGCTACAGAGGTGCTTCAGGCTGGTGTGAGCAGTGTTCGTGTAGTAACCAGATATTGTTCACGTAGTGACTTGGCTACATCGGTGAAACAGGTTGGTGTGAGCAGTGTTCGTGTAGTAAGCAGATATTTTTTCACATACTGACTTGGCTACAGCAGTGAAACTTGGTGTGAGCCTTATTCGTGTCGTTGGCCTCTGATAAAACATTGAATCATATATTGTATACACCAGAAACTCTTTGCGGTTGTAAAAAGCGAAAGTGTGACTTAAGACCAGTTTATCAATATGACCACCAGATCTACTTTCATATGTTCAGTATGCGACAAAGACTTCCGTGATGCGAATAATCTTAATCGCCACATTCGTACCATTCACGATACGAAAGATCAACCACACTTATGTCATATCTGTGGACAACGTTTCAAGAGAAAAGACAATCTACAAAAACACATACGAATACGTCATCACCGGCCTATGGATACATCAGAACCAGAGACAACTACCTCTTCACCATCAGAGACGACACCACCAACTGACACCAATATAACTAACAGTCAGATACAACCAGACGAGAACAAGTGAACAAGTCTTGAACTTGTCTTGAACAAGTGGTAGAAGACGAAGCTGCCATCTAGCAGCCGGGGAACTAGAGACACTACACATCCTTCCACCCGATATTCAACAAATATATAGAGAAAATTGGGAAGCTATCAGGACACATCACAAGATTAACAAGTGGTTTATCGACATACACCTTCTTTATTAGCCCGGAGATACAAAAGCCTATCAACTGGACAGATACGTTGTATAAGATTTTCAACGCTCAAATTAGTCGCTTTAAGATCAACTTTAGCTTTCATTTAGTGTTACGAGATAGAGGAACACAATATCTTAGATTCTATCATGCCTCATTTAACAATTCTTCTGTTTTAGAATTTCCAGCGCTAATAAATAACAGATACGACTTTGATGCCTTCCTTACAACAGTACACGAACATGACATTCATTCCTATGCCATCCAACAACTTGCAGACACCAAATATACACTAGAGACAGTAGCTGGCATATGTTTTTACCTCTTTCATATGCCCGAGTTCCCGATAGTTTGATGTCTAGGTCATCCCCCAACTACATTGTTTTATATTTTTGTCACTAATCATGTATGTCATTGATGTTTTCTTATATCACTAAACTATTTTCATGAATAACACATTCTTTGATATACTGAAACCAAGATTTTTGTTGATTTTTCTTTAGTGGTTTTGTTTTTACTTCTTGTTCCGAGAGACATCAACACTGACAGACAATGAAACAAAGACACATACTGAAATGTATTATGTATTTATTCATCTGATGCTTGCAACCAAGTATAGAAATTACGCCATCCACCTCCCAGTATCCAACGATGTAGGTTATCAGTCATATACGTGCCTACAGATGTAGCGAAGCTTTCCTCCAGGTCCTGGACACTCACGTCTGTATTGTAAGAATTATTAACCAGATGCTTACCCAGACGCATACCAAGTGTAAAAACCATCATTATTCTCCCGTAATTGATGACGTTATCGGCAAAGACTTCGTCAGCGATTGAAACAAAGACCGGGAAAACGTGATCGGGCTTGATACAGACTTCTAGTCTCGTAAATACACATCATGTTGGTTGGCTATCTGACGTACTAAGCGACACAACCTCGAGTTATTGGTCTTTGTGGGCTTGTAGGAACTAATAATAGTCAACGCCATACTCACCACCTCAGTGTAACTCGACCATTGGTTCCATCATTATTATACCAATAGCTACCAGAGACCCACTGGCGTGCAGGTGGTGGTCAAATGGTCTAATAATATCACCCGATACGTTTATAAACACCAATGCGACTAGATAGGTGGTTATTAATACTCATGGATCCTAGGTGAAAACATCCTTTTACGGCCTTGATTGCGGGCCCAACAGGGAGTGGTAAACCGTCTTTGTCCAACAGTTCTTGGCCCATCTACCAGCCATGGTAGACCCCCTTCCAGAGGAAATTATATGGTGTTATGGGGAATGGCAACCCATCTATGAAAGTATGAAGGGTGTTCAATTTAATGAAGGTCTGCCGGATATGGAAAAATGGACAGGGATAGACGTCGGTTAGTAGTCATAGATGATCTAATATCTGAGACAGATGACAGAGTGACTAAATTATTTACTAAAGGCAGTCATCATCGCAACCTCAGTGTTATGTATATAGTACAGAACCTATTTGGTAAGAATAAAGAACAAAGAACTATCAGTCTGAATTCGCACTACCTAGTGGTGTTTAAGAATCTTCGAGACGGGTCTCAGATTACCAATCTGGCCAAACAGATGTATCCAGGCCGTGTGTTCATATGTCCAAGAGAGTTTTAAAGACGCGACATCGGCTCCACACGGGTATTTGTTATTTGACCTGCGACAGGAAACACCGTATCAGCTCTGCTTACGAAGTCATATATTTCCCGACCAGCATCAAGTCGTCTACGTCCCCAACTAACATGTCTAACCGACCTAAACGTAATGAGGGTATGTTACGGTTCTTGGGTCAGACCAACCCAGCCACTGTGAAGGCAGTAATGAATCAGCTTCCCCGGATCTCGTCCAATCAATTTGTGAATGCTGTCACAACGTTTTAAAAGGTAATGTTCCCCTGACACCAGCTCAGAAGAAGCGTCTGCAACGACACAAAGACAGTCTGAGAGCACTCACTCATAAGAAATTATCGCTCAAGAAAAGGAAAGAGATTCTACAACAAGGTGGTTTCATAGGCGCCTTACTAGGCCCCATACTAAATGTGTTGAAAAGCGTGGGTGGGTTTGTAATGGCCAAGAAGATGATCTTGATCGATCCCCGGTTGCTAGAAAAACCCTATGTACCACCCGACACACTAAATGATAGTCTACAGGATTTGGATCATCAGATGCAACAAGTCCTGGAAACAGAAGATCTACCACCTCGTGACAAGGCCAGAGCCTATCAGCAAACACTACAGAGGTATCTGAATCGACTCGAACAGTACAGACACAAGCCTCTGGGACTAGTAGATATCAAGGAACAAAAACCTGAAGTCACCAGTGTACCGACAGCAGTAGCCGAGACACCTCTTCAACCAACACCTCTTCAACCAACACCTATTCAACCAGCTCAAGTAGTCGAGCCCAAAATTGTCGAGACCACACCACCTTACAAACTCAGGCGAAGCAAGAAGAAGACTAGGATACCTACCCCCAAGTGGCAAAAATGGCCGCCCAATTAAGAAAATATTACTATGACCCTAAGAAGCCGGGGGCCTATGGTGGAGCCGCCGCCTTAAAAAGAAATACTAACCTGAAGAAAATAGATAAATGGTTACGTCATCAGGATACCTACACGTTACATAAACCGATCCGTCGCCGCTTCCAGAGACGTCAGACCATAACAGGTGGTATAAATCACCAACTTCAAGCCGACTTGATAGATATGAGACTATTACAAAGATACAATGATGGGATGTCGTACCTAGTGACTTGTATTGATGTGTTTAGTAAATATGCTTGGGCTATCCCGATCCAGAAGAAAACAGGGAAAGCGCTGGTGGTGGCTATGAGTAAAATCTTTGGTGATAGCCAACCGATAAATTTTGAGAGCGATAAAGGTTCGGAATTCGTTAATCGGACCTTCTTAAAATTTCTGAAAGATCGAGGTGTGCACTTCTTTACCACCGAGAATGAAGATGTGAAGGCAGCGATAGTGGAAAGATTCAATCGAACCCTTAAAGAAAAAATGTGGCGTTATTTCACCAAGACCAATACACTGCGCTACGTCGACGTGATAGATAAATTGATCCAGAACTACAATGGTTCGTATCACAGAAGTATTCGCATGGCCCCTGTGCAAGTCAACTATAGTAATCAAGAAGAGGTGTGGAATAACTTGTATAAGCCGAAATACGTATCGAAAAAAGTGCATTTTACATCTGGGGATCGAGTCAGACTGGCTCAACCCAAACAACCTTTTAAAAAAGGGTATATGCCCTCGTGGACAGAAGAATTGTTTACCGTCAGTCGCATAAACCAGACCAGTCCAGTGACCTATGTGGTAAAAGACGATTCGGGAGAGGAACTACAGGGCTCGTTCTACAGAGAAGAAATACAACTAGTTGGAGACAAGCAAGTGTATCGTATCGAAACAATCTTACAAGAAAGACCTAGGAGAGGTGGTGGGAAAGAGTATTTAGTGAAGTGGTTTGGTTATCCCAATTCATTCAATAGTTGGATAGCTGACACGTAACTAGCTAGTTATGGAGACTAGTGGTGTGAGTGAAGACAGGGTGGAAACTATGGGGGTGCGCCCACAACAGACAGAGGGGGAAAGAACATCGATCTGGTCATTCTTTGGACAACGTGTACCGAGGCCAGAGATTGTATTTCTGTGTCAAATGGTGGTTATATATGCCGTAATTGCCGTGTCTTTGTTCAATCTGACTCAATGCAGCACAGACGCACCAGACGGCAAGTTGTGGGTAGCTCTAATGAGTAGTTGTTTGGGCTATATGCTACCTAATCCTAAATTAGAAAAACGATGAGTTTCTACATAACTTTACCGAGTAATTCTGGACCAAAGGTATTTCCCAACAACCAACCCGGTCACTTTTTTGTCAAGTTGCCGCAGACCATTGATGTAACGACCCAATACGAAGTGGCCCTGGTCGAGATTCAGTTCCCCAATTCGTATTTTAATGGTTTGCCTGGTGAAATTTGGTTCCAATACTTTCCACCTAAAGGTAGTGGTATGGAACCTATAACCCTTGTATGTCCACCGGGTCCGTTCAGCAGCCCTGAAACTTTCATCGAGGAATTGAATAAGTTGTGTGTAGAAACCCAACTAGACGAGAAAGTAAACATCAAATTCATGCTAGGTACACCTTGGAAAAAAGTCGGGCTGAAAATATTTGAAAAAGGCGCCCAGGCAAAAATTAGTGACAGATTGAAGAATATATTGGGTTTTCCAAGCTCGACTCTATCAGACGATAATGTCTTATTATACGGTAATACAGAATTAGAGATGGATAACGAAGTTAAAAATATCTACGTCTATTCCGATCTCGTAGCCGCGAGACCAGTTGGAGACGTCATGGTTCCTTTACTAAGGACTGTTCCTATATTGGACCGACTGTCACCTTCAGTGTTTCGTCTTTATGATAAGCCACATTATGTACCATTAAGTCGATTCTCCTTCGACACGGTGGAAATACTTTTAACTGACGATACGGGTAAAACACTCTCATTCAACGATGGGACTTCAGTACTAACTTTACATTTTCGAATCAGGAAACATTCAGACCTCGAATAGACTAAGATGTGTTTCTACGTGACGCTGACGAGTAATGCGTCATTACAAATATACCCCCAAAATAACGCAGGACATTTCTTTGTCAAACTACCACAAACTATTGAGCTCACCTCGCAGTACGAAGTTGGTTTGGTCGATATTCAGTTTCCCAATACCTATTTTAATATTTTGAAAGATGAGGTGTGGATAAAGTACTTTCCACCTCCAGACCTAGACGAACCACCGATGACGATTACGCTGACGCCTGGTCTGTACAAATCAACAGAAAAATTCATTGGTGAATTGAATAGATTGCTTTTCGAAACTGAGAGATTTATCAATGAACTGCAATGGCTGCGTCTCGATGATGCCTTACAAGAACATAACCGAATGATGTTCTCTTATAACGATATTTCGAATAAGGCTCGTTTCCAGTTATATGAACAGGGGGCTGAAGTTAGACTTAGTGACAAGTTGGCAGAAATATTACAATTTCCCTCGACACATGTCACCGAGACTGAACCCAGTCTGTCTGGTGTGGGTGAAGTAGATTTAGACCAGGGCACAAAAAATGTCTTCGTCTATTCCGATATTGTCACCTCGCGGGTGGTTGGTGATGTGATGGTACCATTACTGAGGACACTACCTGTTCTAGACAGATCTACCACTGTTACAGTGCTACACACAGGTTATAATAGTGATCGTACACAAGTCTTCGCGTTGTTTGAAAGATACTTTATTAGCCGAACCATTCTGTTTCAGCACATATGATGGAGACTCCCTTCTTGGTGTTGACATCTCTTCTCGCTGGCCCCAAGTCGAGTCAAGTCAAGTGACGTGTGTGTTTTCCTAGATACACTTCTTCTTTCGTGCACACACGTTCACTATGGTTTTCCCCCTAGTCAAGGAATGCGCAGCATTCCTTAACTCTTTACTCCTAACTTAATTCCCTCACTGTTACAATGCCTCCCCTTCTTCAAAGAGAATTTTTCCTTGAAAAAATCTCAACCCCAACTTTTAATTAGTTAACTTTACATCTCTATTCTACAATAACAACAATTCCATATATTTCCTAACTCAATCCTCCTATCTCCTCATAGCCAATTGCTAACCAGCGATAATAATATCGAAACTCTCTACAAAACTCGTTATAAAGTTCTCTAGAAAACTTTCTACAAAACTCTCCATAAAATTCCCCACAATACAAAAGTCTCCATAAGCAAACCGCTTTTAACTTTAAAATGTCCATCTAAATTATGATTGACAAAACTGAAGATATTCCCCCCTTATCCTTTATTTCCCCCTTATTCACATTCTCACACTCTCAGTATTCTAGGATAGACAGAAAAAAAATAGCTAGTTTAGATTTGTGTAGGTGCGCACCTGAAATTAATAAAAGTAAGGAAAAGTAAGAAAGTAAGAAGTAATCACCTTTCTCTTCCCATACATTCTCAAAACTTTATCAAAAAATAAAGTTTCAAAATTTATCTTCAGTTTCCGTCAATAATAATTGTTCTTATCAAAAAAATATGTTAATCCAAAACTGCTAGCCTTTGTATTATTCAGATCATCAATTTCCCGTTTACCATTCCTTCAACAACAAAAAACTTCCTAACTATTATTATACTGTTAAGTACAGTCTTCTTCTTCCAATATGCAGTTATTTAAATGCCAAAACTCAACCTGGCATTCCCCCCATATTCTCCCATTAAACGCTGTTCAATCCAGCTCCTATTATAAACCTTGTATATACATTGCATACATGTAATAACATGTAATAACAACATACCCCTCCATTACTACATATAGGGTCACTTCACTAACCACTACTTTCCGCCTGTAGGAGCTTCAATCCCAGACCGATTGCCGCCATTGGTTCAGAAATATGTTTAATTCCTAGTTTCAGCATGAAGCTATTTAGAAAAGTCATCATCTGTGTTATCATTACAGTTAACTTCCCACACATTGATGTACTTACAGAAAATTAATATTCAATCAGTGTACATGAAAACATTACTAGAAATGTGTTAAAGGAATGTGGATTCAGAAATATTGCAAGGAAGTTATTGAGCTGAAAATAAAACGTATCACAAAAAGACATGAAAAGCTTTACAAACAAATCATTAAATAATGCACGCACGCACACACACACACACACACACACACACACACACACACACACACACACACACACACATGCACGCACACAGACACACACACACACACATATATGTTGAGAGACTATAGGTAATGAAAATGTGTAATCACCAAATACTATATAATGATGTTTATACGTGTTGTTTGTCCATCAAGAATGATGATGACCATTCATTTCATCCAGTGGGGTTGAACATATGGAGCCGTGAGTTCTAAGATAGCTGATAATGCCTATTTTGGCAATGTTCTTTATTCTTTGACAATGCGGACAAAGAATGCTTGAAGTTCCAGGAGGAGGATCTCCTGCAGTGGTTTTTCTGTCCAGCCTTTTCTTCACAGCTCTTGCAGTCCTGGTTGCTTCACAAGTGACTGCCCCTTGCGTAATGACGTACACAAACCACAACTGTGACATACAAACGATGGGCCAAGCATATGAAAGGCAGCACTAGAGAAAATAACCGGAACTAGATATTGAGGTGGTCCACAATATTTACAAACAATATTTCTGTACGTTTCATAGACTGCAAGAAAGCTTTTGACAGTACATGAAAAGTTACTGACATATCTTCGTGAGACAGATTTAGATGGGATAAATGTCAGACATCCTTACTAACATGTCATTAAGTAATTTGTTCCGAGGCAGTTTCCTGCTGTCCGTCTGTGATGTCATCACACTGTGTAGGCCTGTCAGCATGGAGGAATATGTGGTCAATCTCTCCCTCACTTTAGCAGGCATCCAACTAATGTCTGACCATGCACATGAATTTTTTTCCCCACTCGCTTTGAACTCAAACCGGTCTCCCTGGCCTAGGTGTTAGCGACTTTCTCCGAAATCCCGTATACTCTCGTGAGTAACGTGACGACGGCAAGAATCGGTAGCGGTTCTAACCGCGTCGGTAACTTACGGGGTATGTGAGCCGGTCGCTCAGAAAGCAATGGCAAACTACTGAACGTAATCTTGCCAAGAAATCAACAATCAGCTGAAAGATGTTGATGTTGACAGCGATGTCGTGTAAAGGATATGCAAACATCTTTTTTGAACATAAGTATAGTCCATACATGTGCTACAACTTTTAGTTGGATTGGTTTTTGCGTGTGGATTAAATTTCCCTATTACTAGTATCCCTCGCCATCTGGTGAGCCGACTCCGATATCAGAGGTTCTTGTAATTTATGTCCCCAAATCAACCACAAGTCTAACTGAGCGGCGTAAGGGTTGAACCCGCTACCTGTGCGTCAGCACATTACCAGCTCACTACCATGCCAACGTCGCTACCGAGCCCGCTGGTACCAACCTGTTAGTTAGTTGCATATCCTTTACATGACGTCGCAGTCAACACCAGCATTTTATTTTTGTTTGCTGTTGTGATCTCTTGGCAAGTTTACGTTCAGTGGTTTCCCATTGCTTTCTGAACGACGGTCCCCAATACAATTTCTTTAAAAAGCAATAACAACGCAATGCGGTCTGCTGTCAAATCGCCCGCAGCTGTGTTTCGAATGCCTTGCTGCTGCCGAGCTTCTACGGGAGTCCGAATGAAAACACAAAATATGACCGAGAAGATCGAAGGATCAAATTTAAATAAAAAACACACAGAGATATAAACGTTTCAAGCGAAGTCTGTATCAACGGAAAAACAAAAACAAAATATTGAAAATATACAACAAAAAAAGTACCGACAGGATGAACGCGGTATGGGACTGTCACCAACTGGCTTGTGTTAGATCCCAGATGGGCAACCACAGTAGTAAAGGATGCGACTTACACACGTATATTTTTGGCGGCTGACGGCTGATGGCTGGTAATTATATTTTGGGGGACTGAGGGGAAAATTTTTGGTGGGAACCGGGTGAACTTTTTTTTTTTTGGCGGCGTGTGGGAACGGGTCTATTTTTTTTTTTTTCGCCTGCCTGGTCTGAACGAAAATCTGTGAAAGTAATTAAGGTAAAAGTATTTTTAGTTGGTTCTGTAAAAGTACTGGAAAGAGAGGGTGTGAAGGGGAAAGTTATTTTGGTTACGTAGGGTATATTAGTATGCGTGGTGTAGTGATGTATAAACTGCCAAGGGTGTGATGGGTCGTGGTTTCTACTCATGGGTTGGATATATGGTGGTGGCGTAGACATCTCATAATGTATCTGTTCACTAGGCGTGGTGAGTAATGTATAAACTGTCAAGGGTGTGATGGGTCGTGGTTATACTCGACGAAGTAAGAGATGGTTACTATCATCTGAACAGTGTGATAGTAGTGAAAGTAAAGGGTGGTATATTCACCGATTACAAAGGAAATCTTATAAAGTTATAATGGGTTTGATGGTAAGGGGTATTAGTGATCAAGTAGGAGTGATATAGGGGTGGTCATAAATGTAATAAGAGGTGTTCGCAGTTACACACTGGTCAACCAGTGGTCAAGCAATGGTCAAGTAGTCAAGTAAGGAAATTTTAGGGAAAAGTGATTGTAATGATATGGTGGTGATTAAAGAGTGGTAAATTAGTGGTCAAGCAGTGGTCAAGCAATGGTCAAGTGAAGACATTTTAGGGGGAAGTGATTGTAACGATATGGTGATGCTTAAAGGGTGGTAAATTAGTGGTAAACCAGTGGTCAAGCAGTGGTCAAGTAAGGAAAATTTTAGGGGAAAAGTGATTGTAACGATATGGTGATGGTTAAATGATGGTAAATTAGTGGTCAAGTAGTGGTCAAGTGGTGGTCAAGTAGTGGTCAAGTGGTCGAGTGACTACTTAAATTGTAGAGGACGATGTGCCTAAGCTTATGGTAGTGGTTAAAGTGATCGATGACGTGGTCAAGCAGTGGTCAAGCAGTGGTCAAGTAGTCAAGTAAGGAAATTGTAGGCGAAAGTACGTATAGTGCAATGGTGGTGGGTAAAGTGAGGAGGAATCACTAGTAGTGATAATAGTACTACCAATATTAGCTGATGCGTTGTTATTATACTATTTTTTTGTGGGGTGTGTAAAAATCATACAAAGAGGGTCATACAACCATAAAGACACCCAAGTACACACCTATAATCAAATACACAAACACACATACAAGCACAAAGTCAACCACACACAGTCATAAAACAACCACTCAAGTACAGACCCATAATCAATTACACAAATACACACCTACTACAAAATCACACCCAAACCATTACTACTGTCACAACAACAGCTATACACAAGTACACACCCATAATCAAATACACAAACACATACAAGCACAAAGACACACACCCATACCATTACTACTGTCATCACACAAACACACATACAAGCACAAAGTCAACCACACACACCTACTACAAAATCACACCCATACCATTACTACTGGCAGCACAAGTACACACAGACACACTTGATACACTTGATACACTTGTACATACAGACCTACAAGCACATAAAGACACACCCATACCATTACTACTGGTACCACAACCAGTACAGATACACTCACCCATAAACAAATCGTGTCCCTACAAGAATATCACAAACCATACCCCCTATGGTAAAGAACGCGGATGTCCGAGAAGCCCCTACGTCATCAACGCCATATGCAAAAGTCATTAAGTATGAGTCATCGGTGTGTAGGGAAGCAGGCGGGTGGCGTGAGAATAGCTTGTCTAACTGCCACGTTAGCTACGTCGTGTGCAGAACCAGTGTATAAAATAGACGGCGTCTCTTGTGAGCTCAGTACCAGTTCACGGGCTGACTTGGGTAGCTACAGAGGTGCTTCAGGCTGGTGTGAGCAGTGTTCGTGTAGTAACCAGATATTGTTCACGTAGTGACTTGGCTACATCGGTGAAACAGGTTGGTGTGAGCAGTGTTCGTGTAGTAAGCAGATATTTTTCACATACTGACTTGGCTACAGCAGTGAAACTTGGTGTGAGCCTTATTCGTGTCGTTGGCCTCTGATAAAACATTGAATCATATATTGTATACACCAGAACTCTTTGCGGTTGTAAAAAAGCGAAAGTGTGTCTTGTGACCAGTTTATCGATATGGCCACCAGATCTACTTTCACGTGTTCAGTATGCGACAAAGACTTCCGTGATGCGAATAATCTTAATCGCCACATTCGTACCATTCACGATACGAAAGATCAACCACACTTATGTCATATCTGTGGACAACGTTTCAAGAGAAAAGACAATCTACAAAAACACATACGAATACGTCATCACCGGCCTATGGATACATCAGAACCAGAGACAACTACCTCTTCACCATCAGAGACGACACCACCAACTGACACCAATATAACTAACAGTCAGATACAACCAGACGAGAACAAGTGAACAAGTCTTGAACTTGTCTTGAACAAGTGGTAGAAGACGAAGCTGCCATCTTAGCAGCCGGGGAACTAGAGACACTACACATCCTTCCACCCGATATTCAACAAATATATAGAGAAAATTGGGAAGCTATCAGGACACATCACAAGATTAACAAGTGGTTATCGACATACACCTTCTTTATTAGCCCGGAGATACAAAAGCCTATCAACTGGACAGATACGTTGTATAAGATTTTCAACGCTCAAATTAGTCGCTTTAAGATCAACTTTAGCTTTCATTTAGTGTTACGAGATAGAGGAACACAATATCTTAGATTCTATCATGCCTCATTTAACAATTCTTCTGTTTTAGAATTTCCAGCGCTAATAAATAACAGATACGACTTTGATGCCTTCCTTACAACAGTACACGAACATGACATTCATTCCTATGCCATCCAACAACTTGCAGACACCAAATATACACTAGAGACAGTAGCTGGCATATGTTTTTACCTCTTTCATATGCCCGAGTTCCCGATAGTTTGATGTCTAGGTCATCCCCCAACTACATTGTTTTATATTTTTGTCACTAATCATGTATGTCATTGATGTTTTCTTATATCACTAAACTATTTTCATGAATAACACATTCTTTGATATACTGAAACCAAGATTTTTGTTGATTTTCTTTAGTGGTTTTGTTTTTACTTCTTGTTCCGAGAGACATCAACACTGACAGACAATGAAACAAAGACACATACTGAAATGTATTATGTATTTATTCATCTGATGCTTGCAACCAAGTATAGAAATTACGCCATCCACCTCCCAGTATCCAACGATGTAGGTTATCAGTCATATACGTGCCTACAGATGTAGCGAAGCTTTCCTCCAGGTCCTGGACACTCACGTCTGTATTGTAAGAATTATTAACCAGATGCTTACCCAGACGCATACCAAGTGTAAAAACCATCATTATTCTCCCGTAATTGATGACGTTATCGGCAAAGACTTCGTCAGCGATTGAAACAAAGACCGGGAAAACGTGATCGGGCTTGATACAGACTTCTAGTCTCGTAAATAACACATCATGTTGGTTGGCTATCTGACGTACTAAGCGACACAACCTCGAGTTATTGGTCTTTGTGGGCTTGTAGGAACTAATAATAGTCAACGCCATACTCACCACCTCAGTGTAACTCGACCATTGGTTCCATCATTATTATACCAATAGCTACCAGAGACCCACTGGCGTGCAGGTGGTGGTCAAATGGTCTAATAATATCACCCGATACGTTTATAAACACCAATGCGACTAGATAGGTGGTTATTAATACTCATGGATCCTAGGTGAAAACATCCTTTTACGGCCTTGATTGCGGGCCCAACAGGGAGTGGTAAACCGTCTTTGTCCAACAGTTCTTGGCCCATCTACCAGCCATGGTAGACCCCCTTCCAGAGGAAATTATATGGTGTTATGGGAATGGCAACCCATCTATGAAAGTATGAAGGGTGTTCAATTTAATGAAGGTCTGCCGGATATGGAAAAATGGACAGGGGATAGACGTCGGTTAGTAGTCATAGATGATCTAATATCTGAGACAGATGACAGAGTGACTAAATTATTTACTAAAGGCAGTCATCATCGCAACCTCAGTGTTATGTATATAGTACAGAACCTATTTGGTAAGAATAAAGAACAAAGAACTATCAGTCTGAATTCGCACTACCTAGTGGTGTTTAAGAATCTTCGAGACGGGTCTCAGATTACCAATCTGGCCAAACAGATGTATCCAGGCCGTGTGTCATATGTCCAAGAGAGTTTTAAAGACGCGACATCGGCTCCACACGGGTATTTGTTATTTGACCTGCGACAGGAAACACCGTATCAGCTCTGCTTACGAAGTCATATATTTCCCGACCAGCATCAAGTCGTCTACGTCCCCAACTAACATGTCTAACCGACCTAAACGTAATGAGGGTATGTTACGGTTCTTGGGTCAGACCAACCCAGCCACTGTGAAGGCAGTAATGAAATCAGCTTCCCCGGATCTCGTCCAATCAATTTGTGAATGCTGTCACAACGTTTTAAAAGGTAATGTTCCCCTGACACCAGCTCAGAAGAAGCGTCTGCAACGACACAAAGACAGTCTGAGAGCACTCACTCATAAGAAATTATCGCTCAAGAAAAGGAAAGAGATTCTACAACAAGGTGGTTTCATAGGCGCCTTACTAGGCCCCATACTAAATGTGTTGAAAAGCGTGGTGGGTTTGTAATGGCCAAGAAGATGATCTTGATCGATCCCCGGTTGCTAGAAAACCCTATGTACCACCCGACACACTAAATGATAGTCTACAGGATTTGGATCGTCAGATGCAACAAGTCCTGGAAACAGAAGATCTACCACCTCGTGACAAGGCCAGAGCCTATCAGCAAACACTACAGAGGTATCTGAATCGACTCGAACAGTACAGACACAAGCCTCTGGGACTAGTAGATATCAAGGAACAAAAACCTGAAGTCACCAGTGTACCGACAGCAGTAGCCGAGACACCTCTTCAACCAACACCTCTTCAACCAACACCTATTCAACCAGCTCAAGTAGTCGAGCCCAAAATTGTCGAGACCACACCACCTTACAAACTCAGGCGAAGCAAGAAGAAGACTAGGATACCTACCCCCAAGTGGCAAAAATGGCCGCCCAATTAAGAAAATATTACTATGACCCTAAGAAGCCGGGGGCCTATGGTGGAGCCGCCGCCTTAAAAGAAATACTAACCTGAAGAAAATAGATAAATGGTTACGTCATCAGGATACCTACACGTTACATAACCGATCCGTCGCCGCTTCCAGAGACGTCAGACCATAACAGGTGGTATAAATCACCAACTTCAAGCCGACTTGATAGATATGAGACTATTACAAAGATACAATGATGGGATGTCGTACCTAGTGACTTGTATTGATGTGTTTAGTAAATATGCTTGGGCTATCCCGATCCAGAAGAAAACAGGGAAAGCGCTGGTGGTGGCTATGAGTAAAATCTTTGGTGATAGCCAACCGATAAATTTTGAGAGCGATAAAGGTTCGGAATTCGTTAATCGGACCTTCTTAAAATTTCTGAAAGATCGAGGTGTGCACTTCTTTACCACCGAGAATGAAGATGTGAAGGCAGCGATAGTGGAAAGATTCAATCGAACCCTGAAAGAAAAAATGTGGCGTTATTTCACCAAGACCAATACACTGCGCTACGTCGACGTGATAGATAAATTGATCCAGAACTACAATGGTTCGTATCACAGAAGTATTCGCATGGCCCCCTGTGCAAGTCAACTATAGTAATCAAGAAGAGGTGTGGAATAACTTGTATAAGCCGAAATACGTATCGAAAAAAGTGCATTTTACATCTGGGGATCGAGTCAGACTGGCTCAACCCAAACAACCTTTTAAAAAAGGGTATATGCCCTCGTGGACAGAAGAATTGTTTACCGTCAGTCGCATAAACCAGACCAGTCCAGTGACCTATGTGGTAAAGACGATTCGGGAGAGGAACTACAGGGCTCGTTCTACAGAGAAGAAATACAACTAGTTGGAGACAAGCAAGTGTATCGTATCGAAACAATCTTACAAGAAAGACCTAGGAGAGGTGGTGGGAAAGAGTATTTAGTGAAGTGGTTTGGTTATCCCAATTCATTCAATAGTTGGATAGCTGACACGTAACTAGCTAGTTATGGAGACTAGTGGTGTGAGTGAAGACAGGGTGGAAACTATGGGGGTGCGCCCACAACAGACAGAGGGGGAAAGAACATCGATCTGGTCATTCTTTGGACAACGTGTACCGAGGCCAGAGATTGTATTTCTGTGTCAAATGGTGGTTATATATGCCGTAATTGCCGTGTCTTTGTTCAATCTGACTCAATGCAGCACAGACGCACCAGACGGCAAGTTGTGGGTAGCTCTAATGAGTAGTTGTTTGGGCTATATGCTACCTAATCCTAAATTAGAAAAACGATGAGTTTCTACATAACTTTACCGAGTAATTCTGGACCAAAGGTATTTCCCAACAACCAACCCGGTCACTTTTTTGTCAAGTTGCCGCAGACCATTGATGTAACGACCCAATACGAAGTGGCCCTGGTCGAGATTCAGTTCCCCAATTCGTATTTTAATGGTTTGCCTGGTGAAATTTGGTTCCAATACTTTCCACCTAAAGGTAGTGGTATGGAACCTATAACCCTTGTATGTCCACCGGGTCCGTTCAGCAGCCCTGAAACTTTCATCGAGGAATTGAATAAGTTGTGTGTAGAAACCCAACTAGACGAGAAAGTAAACATCAAATTCATGCTAGGTACACCTTGGAAAAAAGTCGGGCTGAAAATATTTGAAAAAGCGCCCAGACAAACATTAGTGACAGATTGAAGAATATATTGGGTTTTCCAAGCTCGACTCTATCAGACGATAATGTCTTATTATACGGTAATACAGAATTAGAGATGGATAACGAAGTTAAAAATATCTACGTCTATTCCGATCTCGTAGCCGCGAGACCAGTTGGAGACGTCATGGTTCCTTTACTAAGGACTGTTCCTATATTGGACCGACTGTCACCTTCAGTGCTTCGTCTTTATGATAAGCCACATTATGTACCATTAAGTCGATTCTCCTTCGACACGGTGGAAATACTTTTAACTGACGATACGGGTAAAACACTCTCATTCAACGATGGGACTTCAGTACTAACTTTACATTTTCGAATCAGGAAACATTCAGACCTCGAATAGACTAAGATGTGTTTCTACGTGACGCTGACGAGTAATGCGTCATTACAAATATACCCCCAAAATAACGCCGGACATTTCTTTGTCAAACTGCCACAAACTATTGAGCTCACCTCGCAGTACGAAGTTGGTTTGGTCGATATTCAGTTTCCCAATACCTATTTTAATATTTTGAAAGATGAGGTGTGGATAAAGTACTTTCCACCTCCAGACCTAGACGAACCACCGATGACGATTACGCTGACGCCTGGTCTGTACAAATCATCAGAAAAATTCATTGGTGAATTGAATAGATTGCTTTTCGAAACTGAGAGATTTATCAATGAACTGCAATGGCTGCGTCTCGATGATGCCTTACAAGAACATAACCGAATGATGTTCTCTTATAACGATATTTCGAATAAGGCTCGTTTCCAGTTATATGAACAGGGGGCTGAAGTTAGACTTAGTGACAAGTTGGCAGAAATATTACAATTTCCCTCGACACATGTCACCGAGACTGAACCCAGTCTGTCTGGTGTGGGTGAAGTAGATTTAGACCAGGGCACAAAAAATGTCTTCGTCTATTCCGATATTGTCACCTCGCGGGTGGTTGGTGATGTGATGGTACCATTACTGAGGACACTACCTGTTCTAGACAGATCTACCACTGTTACAGTGCTACACACAGGTTATAATAGTGATCGTACACAAGTCTTCGCGTTGTTTGAAAGATACTTTATTAGCCGAACCATTCTGTTTCAGCACATATGATGGAGACTCCCTTCTTGGTGTTGACATCTCTTCTCGCTGGCCCCAAGTCAAGTCAAGTCAAGTGACGTGTGTGTTTTCCTAGATACACTTCTTCATTCGTGCACACACGTTCACTATGGTTTTCCCCCTAGTCAAGGAATGCGCAGCATTCCTTAACTCTTTACTCCTAACTTAATTCCCTCACTGTTACAATGCCTCCCCTTCTTCAAAGAGAATTTTTCCTTGAAAAAATCTCAACCCCAACTTTTAATTAGTTAACTTTACATCTCTATTCTACAATAACAACAATTCCATATATTTCCTAACTCAATCCTCCTATCTCCTCATAGCCAATTGCTAACCAGCGATAATAATATCGAAACTCTCTACAAAACTCGTTATAAAGTTCTCTAGAAAACTTTCTACAAAACTCTCCATAAAATTCCCCACAATACAAAAGTCTCCATAAGCAAACCGCTTTTAACTTTAAAATGTCCATCTAAATTATGATTGACAAAACTGAAGATATTCCCCCTTATCCTTTATTTCCCCCTTATTCACATTCTCACACTCTCAGTATTCTAGGATAGACAGAAAAAAAATAGCTAGTTTAGATTTAGTGTAGGTGCGCACCTGAAATTAATAAAAGTAAGGAAAAGTAAGAAAGTAAGAAGTAATCACCTTTCTCTTCCCATACATTCTCAAAACTTTATCAAAAAATAAAGTTTCAAAATTTATCTTCAGTTTCCGTCAATAATAATTGTTCTTATCAAAAAAATATGTTAATCCAAAACTGCTAGCCTTTGTATTATTCAGATCATCAATTTCCCGTTTACCATTCCTTCAACAACAAAAAACTTCCTAACTATTATTATACTGTTAAGTACAGTCTTCTTCTTCCAATATGCAGTTATTTAAATGCCAAAACTCAACCTGGCATTCCCCCCATATTCTCCCATTAAACGCTGTTCAATCCAGCTCCTATTATAAACCTTGTATATACATTGCATACCCCACATGTAATAACAACATACCCCTCCATTACTACATATAGAGTCACTTCACTAACCACTACTTTAATTCATCTTCTAACTGAACTTCAAAGTAATAATCATTTTAAACACACTTAGGGTAACTCAATCAACCCAAAACATCGTAAAAATAACCATCTAAGTTAACTTATTTTTCACACTTCATAAAACACAATTGAAGTCCCAACAATTGAGCAAACCATTTCAATCCCCTCATCATATTTATCCCCACACATTAATCAATGTACACATACATTATAAATTTCAAGACCATATTCTGAGTACCCAATAATAATTTTCCGCTTTAGAAAAACTCCATCAAGTACCTTCTTGTAAACACAAAAATATCGTGTCCAACTTCTTCTTCTATCCGCCATCTGCAGAACCTTGTATCACTCTAATCATCTATCATCTTCTCCATTTCTTTAATAACCTCAAATTTTTTTCTATAATTGCAATATCTACATCAATGTCGCTATCCTCTCGAGGAGAGCTATCTTCTTTCATATCAGCTTCTTCATCAGTTTCTGACTTTTCATCCATCTCTTGTTCTCCATCTGTATATCCATTACTAGCAACCGCTAATCTCTTCCTTTCTAAATCCAATCTAATTTTCATGTCTTGCCGTCTCAACAAATTTTCAAATAGTGGCATCTCTTCCTCACTCGAAGAATTCTCTCTAAGTTTCCTTTGCCTCTTAATTTCTTTTTCTTTCTGTCTATCCAACTTTCTTTTTACTGCCTGTCTTGTATTCATAAATGGAGGTTCAATATTTTCCCTGACTGACTCTTCACTAATATAATCGTCATACACGTTATTTTCCTCTGTCATGACTGTTTTTGGTACCGTTTCATATAGGTCTTATACAGGTTATACCATGCTAGTTTCATCTTCTGAGTAATCACTAACTATAGTTGTTCTCCCAGCTTGTTTACTATATGCTGTAGAGGAGGAAGCAACATCCTTATAGTTGGAACTATCACCCCTGCCAATTTTCTTACTTCTAGTACCACCCCTCCGGTCGGGAATACATTTAACGTCCCACTCTGACAAGTCTGATTCCTCTGTCGTGTCATCTCCTACATTTACTAATAGACTGGTCGCAGCAGTCCTAGTCCCAGCACTTTTTCTAATTTTCCTCCTGGGGTTTCTTGGTTTTAACGGCGGCTTACGTTCTGCCGAAACATCCTCTTTAATTTTGACTGGCGCAACCTTATCAAATTTCACTTGAGGTGGTGCTGCAACTTCTAGCGTCTTAATAGTCTGCGTTCCCCTTACTTGGGTATTTTTCTCTACAATATCTATCTGAGTCTGCGTACTATTTTCTATCGTATTACCTGCCTGCGTCTGTGTCTCTCTTTCCTGTCTACCCCTAACAATTGAAAATACCTGTCGATCATCAGCTAAGGTTCTATTAGTCTGATGCTGATTTTCTCCTTTGTTTGACTTTGCGAGTGCATATCTCAATCTTCTGATTTCAAACCATTGATTTCGTAATGTTTTCTGCTCCTCACTATTAGATGGCCAGTTCCATCTTTTCTTATAAAAATTCTGTCTCTGCCAACTATTTTCCTCTGGCTTGCCATGTTGTCTCTCTTCATACCTTCGTGTTCTCGTTACGTCGTTTACATTCCATCTGTGACAGTTTCTGTCGTTGTTATAAAGCGGTTGTTTTCTAAAGCAGATTGAGCTTTGACGTGGCCTTGGGGTAATGGTATCATACTGGCCATTCGATTGGAAACCTCGACTACGTTGTCTTCTATAATTTCTTACCAGTGTCATAATTTCTGCTCTAGTTTGATTAACTCCACGTCTTCTTTGCATTTCTCGAAAACTCCCATTTGTTCTACTATTCACACTTCTATTCTGTGTATTAAACTGAGCACATCTGTTACTACAAAATCCAAAAGCGTGTCCTCTCTGACCACAACTCCAACAAACCATATTTGTGTTATTTGTATTACCTACCGTTTCTCTTACAGACTTTCTCACTTGTCCTCCTCTACTTTGATTATATATGTTATCGTTTCTTTGTACCATCTGTATTTCTCCTCGTCTTCCTCTCCATCCATGTCTATACTGTCCTATTTCCATAGGTTCTTCAATTCTATCTTCCGAACTACTACCTAACTCTCGTCCTACCCTTAACTTAAACCTTCTCCTCAAGCTTTCCTCTTGTATAGCGATATCTACCGCTTGTGACAATCTTGCAGGATTCTCTCTCAATAACTTAAATTTCAATCCATCTGACCTAATCCCATCAACAAAAATCCCTACTAACATCCGTTCCACTTCTTCTGCTCGTACATTCTGTCCTAAAAATGACTCTTCAGCTAAATTTATTAACCTGTCACTGTATAGCTGAACACTTTCTGTACTGTTTTGTCTAGTCTGTCGCAATACTGAGAATGCGTGTTGTGGATCAGTAATTTCAGCATATTTTCTTGCGAGATCATCTTTGAATTCTTCCCAGGTTTCACCTCCTGCTGCCTCTAACTTTCTTCTAATGTGGTCAGAAACTGGACTTGTACTTGTTCTGTATGCCAAATTCTTTTTATCTCCATCTGTAGCGTTTACTAAATATGCATGTTTTTCAATAGAAACAATCCATTTTTTAAACTGATTTGCTTGACCACTAAATCTTTCAACATCAGTGCTTATATTTTGTTGCCTTAACACAGCATCCAACCTTGATATTGCCCCGCCAACTCCAGTGAGTACCTGTGAAAAATCTTGGGATTCCATCCTAAAATTTATAATTATTAAGCAATATACAAATATTTCAAACAATATTAATTTCAAATTCAGCAACAATACATAATCTGTTAATTACTCTAATATTATCTAATTATCTTAACTAAAGCCTCCAATCGAAGATCCTGACGAAGAAATATTCCTGTTTCAATCCTGAATTCTGACAAAATAATTTAAATGACCTCCTGATTCGGAATTACCTACACCACATAAAAAAAAGGATTTTAATCAAGCTCATTGAAATGAGCAGAACAACGAAGAGCCTCTGGATTTCTTTCCTTAATAATTTAATCGAAGTCGAAGTCAGATCTTTCCAACTATTTCCTGACGTTGATCACGCTCGATATCAGGCTCGCAACAAGACTGTTTGATTACCTGCTCGATTACTGTAGATTCCCTTCAAGTAAGGTCACCTTCACGCAAGCGACAATTGCTCACGACTTCAGCAAAAAAAAACTCACTTTCCAGCAGCAATCTGTGATTTTCATATATATATTTCAGCGCAAACGTAATCCAGTCAACAACAATTGAGCTCAAAGCTGACGCTATCCAGTCTCTTATTTTCATGTGGGACTCTCGCCATGGTCAGTTTAAATTACCTTATCCAAACCCCGAGTTGAGACAAGTTTCATTTATGCCTTCCTTTAATTGAAGTGACTGTAGAAAGTATTGCAGATCTTGATTTCATAATTATGGAATTTGTACCATACCCTTGACTTCACCTTCAACAGTCACACGGGTTACAACTCATAATTTATACTGATTTTTGATGCAGAACAGCATTACACAACACCCAGGCTCAATATACCATTTTGCGTTGGTCAGTTCTCCTGTTAATTTTATAATTATGTAATAACATCAGTCTTTCAAAAAAAATAAGTTTATCACTCAAACCTTTCTTTAGCGCTGTCCTTGAAAATGGATCTCTTTCTTAACCAGGAATCCAGTGAAAACTCAGAACAGCTACCAACAGTCGGCTTTCATCTGTTGCGTTTCTCCATATTTACTTTTCCAAACACCCCAGACATAACCTTGGCGGTACTCTCTTTCTCCGCGACCTCCCATGTTTCATAAATTCACGGCACCAAATCAACCTGGTGTTACAGTGCTACACACAGGTTATAAAGCACATGATCGTATAGTACACAAGTCTTCGCGTTGTTAGAAACATTCTTTATTAGCTGAATCGTTCTATTTCAGCACACATGATGGAGACTCACTTCTTGGTGTTGACATCTCTCTCGCTGACCCCTAAGTAAGTGACGTGTGTGTTTTCCTAGATACACTTCTTCATTCGTGCACACACGTTCACTATGGTTTTCCCCCTAGTCAAGGAATGCGCAGCATTCCTTAACTCTTTACTCCTAACTTAATTCCCTCACTGTTACACCACCTCGGTATTTAGTATGTATGACAAGCCACATTACGTACCCCTCAGTCGATTTTCATTTGACACGATTGAACTTCGTATAACCGACGAGCAGGGGAAACCTATCCCATTTACAGGTGGAACTTCAGTAGTGACGTTACATTTTCGAACAACCAAACGGTTTGATCTGGCTAACCATGGTTAGGCACGTACCAATCCAACGCACCCCAAACTGTATGAGGACTATTTCTGCAATCAAGCTGGAAGTGGTCTCCCTGTTCTTGTGGGGGGTCGAAGTCAGCGAGGTCATGGAATTGGTAGTTTCTTTAGTGGTCTTGGTCGCACAATTCTTCCTTGGTTGAAGACTGGTGGCAAAGCCCTATTGAGAGAAGGACTGGGGACGGGTTTGCAAGTGGCTCAAGATGCCTTAGCTGGTAGAAATGTTGGTGAGTCCTTCAAAGAACACGCTAGAGATGCTGGTCAACGCTTACTTCAAGGCGCAGCTCAACACATCAGCCAATCAGGTAATGGGGTTAGGAAACGAAAACGAGCCGCCCCGCCAGGTCAGCCCAGTAAAAGAATAAAACCAACAGTCAGAAAGTCGTCGAGTCATAAGACACATCACCACCAAGCGGGACATTCGGATATTTCTCATAATGGCGTTAATTCATCCCAAATCGTGTGAGTGTCTGCATTCTGGTCTGGATCTGTTAGTGTGCCTCCCACCCAGACAGCCGTGGAAGAGGGACAGTTTGTGAAGATTCATCCATTGGCCACTTAGCTTATGGGGCACCCATCGAATTCACCATTTCTGGTGTCGGTGAAGATTACATTGATTGTTTAATACTTTTCTGCACGTGAGAGCCAAAGTTACACTGCCCAATGGCGACGACCTACCAACACAGCCGAAGTCGGTCCTATAAATTATTATTTTGCATAGTTTGTTTTCTCAAGTAGACGTGTCCCTGACGACACTCTTATTTCACCGAGTGAAAATTCGTATCCGTACCGGGCCTACTTGGAAGCTCTTCTGAATTATGGTGAAGAGGCCAAAAGAGTCATCTGACGTCAGCTCTATACTATCAAGATACTCCTTTGCACATGGCAGACACAAACGGTGATCACATACAGGTCTAGCCAAAAGAAGATCTTTAGCCAGCTATAGTGTGCCTCTGGATATGATGGGGCGCCTACATTCCGACATTTTCAATCAGGACCGGTACATGTTGAATGGTGTCGATATTAAAATCAAACTAACCCCATCAAAATCCGTCTTTAATTTGATTGCCACGGATGTAAATGGTGGGTACAAAAGTGTCATTACTTACGCCGCCCTCTTGGTGAGAAAAGCTAAGTTAAATCCAGCTATCTCTCTGGCCCATGAAAAAGCCTTTTTTGAGATCCAATGCCAAGTATCCTTTTAAAAGGGTGGTGGTAAAGACCTTTCTATCCCTAAAGGTATGTTTTCCACACACAAGATAACCTTTTCCTCGCCAGACACCAACCCGGGTGGTGATCGGTTTTAGTGAATGCTTCCTGTTTCAATGGTGAGCTGAATACCAACCCCTTCATATTCAATCATTATCAGTTTAAACTATTTGAGTCTGATGGTAGATGGCGTAGTGTTTACAGGCAAACCTTTAACCATGAATTATACTACAGGTCAGTACATGCGAGCTTTCCATAGTACCAACTGGCCCTTGGTCTGACCGGTAAGGATGTCGGGAATGGTATAAATTATGAAAGTTATAGTCAAGGGAATTGTCTCTATAGTTTTGATCTGACTCCCAGTATATTAGATGGAGAACAGTTTGAAATGGCAAAATCTGGCCCATTGTCAGTAGAACTAAAGTTTGACGTTATAACGACTGTACCTCTACAAGTCATCGTATACGCCGAACTCGATTCGGTCCTAGAAGTTTCCAAGACGAGACAAGTGCTAACAGATTACATAGCATAATGGATACCCAACAACTAAGACAATTACTCATGTCTGATCTGTTTGTTCGTCGCCTTCCACTAGTCAACGTATGCGCTAGAGATCATTTACCTAGACACATTGATAGAACACAACCAGCTGCTTTGATCGTCAATACTGACACCAGTGCTTACTCTGGGTCACATTGGATCGCCCTATATTTTAATGGTCTAGGTCAGTTTGAATATTTCGATTCGTTTGGCTTGCCACCATTACACGCCGACATTATCAGCTTATACAACGAAACTCGGACAGATCACCCGTGTACAATACCCGTATGTTACAAGACATTAATAACAGTACTTGTGGTCTGTATGCGTTGTATTTCTTATTGATGAAATGTCGTGGCTCAAGCCTGTCACGTATCTTGCAAAAATTTGGACACAGACAACACGTGAACGACCGTCTCGTGTTTCGATTGGTTACTCCGTGGTTAAAAAAGACAAGTCCAGAACTGTTTAAAACTAGGTAAATTCGTCGTTACAAACTGAGACGACCACTCGTCTTTTTGTTTCTACAACGATCAAGATGTCTACACCCAAGTGGTTATTCATGTCAAGACCTGTTGATATGCCCAGACAACTAGACAACAGTTTGAAAGCGGTGACAGTTTCTCAAGACACAGGAACAACGACACTCCATCTATATCAATCTACCGACAGTCAAGACAAGCCTCTGAAAGACCAGACATCTTTCTACAATAATCAAGTCCCTCTGCTCCCTTTGGAGCGTAAACGAAGCCATTTTTTAAATGTTGTATACCAATAAAAGCCATTTGAAAATGTTATTATTTGTTTCTCTATTTTATTATGTTTTTGTTCCATTGTATAGTTTTTCTTCTCTCTCTCTTTATATATATGTCACTGTTGCTGTCTCTCGAAAAAGAAGAAGAAAAAAAAAACCAGCCACTTGAAACAACCAATAATACCACGATGCTCACCCCATTCATGACAAGGGGTTAGTGGTACCACCGCGTGTTTTTCTCATTACGATTTCTTGAACGTAGCCCTGAAACGTGCGTGTTGATGGTCTCAGGGAATCGTACGGTATGGTTTTCCTGTGTCTGTACTTGAGTAGTTGTTTTATGACTGTGTGTGGTTGACTTTGTGCTTGTATGTGTGTTTGTGTATTTGATTATAGGTGTGTGTGGTTGACTTTGTGCTTGTATGTGTGTACTTGTGCTGACAGTAGTAATGGTATGGGTTGTCTTTGAGTTTGTAGTAGGTGTGTATTTGTGTAATTGATTATGGGTGTGTACTTGTGTGTACTTGTGATGACAGTAGTAATGGTTTGGGTGTGTGTCTTTGAGTTTGTAGTAGGTGTGTATTTGTGTAATTGATTATGGGTGAGTACTTGTGTATAGTTGTGATGACAGTAGTAATGGTATGGGTTGTCTTTGAGTTTGTAGTAGGTGTGTATTTGTGTAAATGATTATGGGTGAGTACTTGTGTATAGTTGTGATGACAGTAGTAATGGTTTGGGTGTGTCTTTGTTTTTTGTGTGCTTGTAGGTCTGTATGTACAAGTGTATCAAGTGTGTATTTGTGTAATTGATTATGGGTCTGTACTTGATGGGTTGTTTTATGAATGTGTGTGGTTGTCTTTGTGCTTGTGTGTACATGTGTGATCCTCTTTGTGTTTGTATGACCCTCTTTGTATGATTTTTACACACCCCTCAAAAGAGACTTGTATCTATAACAACGCACCAGTTAATATTCTTGTCGGTAATATTGGTAGTACTATTATCACTACTAGTGATTCCTCCTCACTTTACCCACCACCATTGCACTATACGTACTTTCCCCTACAATTTCCTTACTTGACCACTGCTTGACCACTGCATCGATCACTTTAACCACTACCATAAGCTTAGGCACATCGTCCTCTACAATTTAAGTGGTCACTCGACCACTTGACCACTAATTGACCACCACTTGACCACTACTTGACCACTAATTTGCCACCCTTTAAGCATCACCATATCGTTACAATCACTTTTCCCTAAAATGTTCCTTACTTGACCACCGCTTGACCACTGCTTGACCACTGGTTGACCACTAATTTACCACCCTTTAAGCGTCACCATATCGTTACAATCACTTTCCCCCTAAAATTTCTAATTTTTACCATGAAGAGCTTTTGTTGGCCGACTTTAAAGAACCTGGTGTCAACATCAACTCTACCAACTACTTTGAAGCACTAGACAAGCTGCAAAAAGCCATCAAGAATAAACGACCGGCATGCTTTCTCGCGGTGTGATTTTGTTGCACGATAATGCTCGTCCACATGGTGCAAAGATTGTGCAGGAAGCATTAGCTAGGAAGAAGTGGGAAATTCTGCAACATTTAGCCTATAATCCTGATTTGTCACCTTGTGATTTTCATTTGTTCGGACCTCTAAAAAAAGCTCTCAAGGGGCAACGATTTCACACAGATGCAGACGTAATAAACAAGGTAAACACTTGGTTCAGTGAGCAACCACAATCTTTTTTTGCGGACGGATTTCGCCGCCTACCTAAGCAATGGGGTATTTGACTGAATGCCTGCGGCGACGTCTTCTGACCAACCCATGGTGCATAAATCATTTAAAATGAATGCTTTGTTTAATTCTACCACACTTGTTAATGATTCTTTCATGCGTTTGTAATAAAGCTATTGGGACGGGTTTCAAATGAACGACCCTTATATATGAAATGTAACAGAAATGAAAAACTGATGTAACGTTTGCTCTTTAAAATAATGACTCTGCTTTAAACAGTCGAGACCCAATACCAGATGAATCAACATATTTAAGGACGCTTTAGTTTGGATTTAAGTGTGGTTCCAGCAACGACGGGGTGGGGGAGGGACGGTAGCGCAGTGGCTTTTTTTGTTTTTTTATCTAGCATATCCCTTTACAGGACTCAGCTGTCAACACCAGCATCTTTCAGCTGCATGTTGATCTCTTGGCAAGATTACGCTCAGTAGTTTAGCGCAGTGGCTAGCACGCCTTAATGCTGGTCGGTGGTCATGAATTTGAATTTCAGTTAAGTCGAGGATTGTTTCACTGACCTGGGCCTGGGGGTATACCCAGCCAAAATTGGATAACAGGAAATGTTCTGGACTAGAATTACGGCAGGCAAAATATTTACATTACCCACTGAGTGCCAATTGGTCTCTAAAACTATGAGGCTAGCACCATATACTTACTATGTCTCAAAGAGTGGAAGAGGATCTTCACAAGGAGGGACGTATGAGGGAGCAAATCACTATCTTATTTAAACGATCAGCATCTATATCTTACGCCATTTGCTGAGGGAGAAGAGGCATATATGAGCTGTCCCGAAGTGCTAAGGCGTCGATTCTTAAACCCGTGAACCAACCTATAAGAAAGATAAGCAGAGCGAGCACGAGGAGTGTCTACGAAGAATTTAAATCAACTACACCGGCATCAAGTTGGACTTGAACGTCGAATTCTCGTTCAGAAAATATTGATAAATTACTGAATGTAAAATTGCCTAGAAAATCGGCATGGGGTAGATCGCAACGTCCTGCAAATGACATGCAACACTTATTTAATTTCCAAGACACATCTCATCATCATCATCATCATCATCATCATCATCATCATCAAGTGCCCTGCCAGCTGGCGCAGGCATTTATGGCTCTTCACAAATCTCGGTCTTTGGTGTTCTGCTGATGATATTCCTCCGTGCGACGGTCTCAATCCATCCAGCATCATTTCTCTTGGTCTGCCTCTGCCTCTCTTCCCCTCGATCTTTCCAGGTGTCATGATGTTCTCCAATGTTTCTATTCTTATCACTAGACTAAAGAAAGCTGTTTGTCTCTTTCTTATTGTTGTATATAGTGTTCTAGTTTCATTAGTCTCTTTTAGGTAATATTTGTTAATTACTCTGGCAGTCCAAGGAATTCGCAACATTCGTTTCAGGAACCACATCTCTGTTGCTTCTAATTTCTTCTTAATTTGTTCATTTACATTCCAAGACTCACAGCCATACAGCAAAACTGGCTCTTTAAAGCATTTTATCACTCTCTTTCTTACAATCGGTGAGAATGACTTATTGCATGAGATATGCTTCATTTTCTGAAAAGCAGCTTTTGCTTGCCATATTCTGCTTTTAATTTCTGTTGTACAACTTCCATCTGATATTGTACAATGTAAATGCCCCTAGGTATCTAAAATTATCCACTTGGTTAAGGATTTTTCCTTCTATTTCTATGTCACATTTTGGTGTCATCATTTTCTTTCATATCACCATTGTTACTGTTTTCTTGATATTCAAGGAGAGTCCTTTCTTTGCACTCTCTGTTACTACAATGTCCAACAATTGTTGTAGGTCTGTTGCATTATCCGCCACAAATACTGTCATCTGCATAGCGTATATTATTTATATTATAACCTCCAACTAGTATTCCTGGCGTCTCTTTGACCTCTCTCATTATTATTTCGCTATACAGGGAGAATAGATCTGGTGACAAGACACACCCCTGTCGTACTCCTAGCTGTATAAAATAATTTATATGTTTTATTAAATTGTCCAGATGAAATATTTACAAATATTTTATGAAAGAGGTGATAATTATACTATTTATACCAATTTCGTTTTCACATGTTTCATGTGGGGTTACCTATAATTATCTCAAAATTTCATGGAATGGTAAATAATATCAGTTAAAGTATGAATAAAGTTAATGGAACTGCGGTAAAGCTATGAAAATGTAAACAATATGAAATAATACAAAGTAATGCAGTTTTACATAACACAATTACAGGACAAATAGGACATTGAGACTAATAGCCTTCATCAGCAAATAAGTACACAAACCACAACATATAAACACGGGGAAGACATTACAGCAACTACATTACAGCATGAAAACGCGATGAGAAGAATTGAAAGATGAAGAAAAAAACGAGAACGATTTTCAGAATAAATTTTGTATGTGCTACTTCTCTCAGATCACAAGCTGTGTAATGTCCAACATCTTTGAATTCTGAGATAAGTAGCACATTTTTAACAATTGTCTGAATTTCCCATCTGTCCATTCTTCTCATCCCGTTCGTATGCCTTAATATAGTCTCTTTGGTGTCTTTCACGTGTCTATGTGTTGTGTTTGGTGTATTTGTTTGCTGATGAATGCTATAGTGTGTTGTTGTTTTTTGTTGCCTCAATATAAAATTCAATATCTCAGTAACCAACTGAGGGAAAATGATGAGATTTAGTATATAACCTTATCATTATGTCCACCCAACAAAAAAATTTTTGTTCTGGAGATTTTACAGCAGATTTCAAAGTTAGTTTATATGCGGTATATTAATTACGACATAGAGATTACCTCCATGATTTTAACAGTATTACAGCTTCACCAAGAGACGTCCGGGCATTTTTTGAAATTTTCACGTGATTTCCGTTTTGAAACAAACAGCGCGAAGATTCAGAGGTGTCTCCAAATGGGGGTTCTATCATGAAACGTGATTATATAAATAAACTAGCTGACAAGGCCCGGCTTCTGGCGGGGATCTATCTATCTATTATCTATCTATCTATCTATCTATCTATCTATCTATCTATTTATCTATCTATCTATCTATCTATCTATCTGTCTATCAGTCTGTCTGTCTGCCCGCCCGCCTGCCTGCCCGCCCGCCCGCCTGCCTGTCTATCTATCTATCTATCTATCCATCTATCTATCTATCTATCTATCTATCTATCTATCTATCTATCTATCTGCCAGCCTGCCTGCCTGCCTATCTATCTATCTATCTATCTATCTATCTATCTATCTATCTATCTATCTATCTATCTGCCTGCCTGCCTGCCCGCCTGCCTGCCTGCTTATCTATCTATCTATCTATCTATCTATTGTATCTATCTATCTATCTATCTATCTATCTATCTATCTATCTATCTGCCTATCTGCCTACCTGCCTGCCCGCCCGCCTGCCTGCCTGCCTGCCTGCTTATCTATCTATCTATCTATCTATCTATCTAATCTATCTATCTATCTATCTATCTATCTATCTATCTATCTGCCTACCTGCCTGCCTGCCCGCCCGCCCGCCTGCCTGCCTGCTTATCTATCTATCTATCTATCTATCTATCTGTCTGCACCTACCTGCCTGCCGGCCGACCGACCGACCGACAGACCCACCCACCCAGTCAGCCAGCCAGCCAGCCAGCCATCCCCCACCCACCTACCTACCTTTCTGCCTACCTACCTACCTACCTACCTTTCTGTCTGTCTGTCTGTCTGTCTGTCTGTCTGTCTGTCTGTCTGTCCGCGCTATTAAATATTGATAAAAGTTACTGGAAAAAACGTCAGGACCATGTGTTGAAAGAGGAAGAGGACTATTGGAGAAAGGATGGATTGAAGGTTGTATGTTCGATTCCGGGCCGCGTCCTTCATTTCAAGAGTGCATTTTTTTTCGGACACTCCCGAGGGTCGTCGCTGGAGCTACGGAGTTCGTGCTTTGTGCGACGCTTTCCGCGCTGCGGAAAGAAACTGAGCCATATGGGATAAAAACCCGTGCAATGCAGCCGACCCTGTCCATTGTAAGCTACTTCTTTCATTGCACCCACTCCCATACGAATCCGGATACGCCTTTGTTTGTCATCTGAATTTGCAGGTCCCCATTACCGTAAACATAACTTTTTTAGCGAGAAATCACTAGTTGTTAAGCAAAACATCAAAGGAATGTCGCGGCTTTCAATGATTTAAGTTGTTTTTGGACCTATCAAAGACATATTCCTTGGGTGGGGGTAAATATAAAACGGCTGGAAAAATTTTATAACGATGCAACAGACAGTTTTCAAAATAATTGATCGTGAATGAAGGCAACCAAATGTGGACATACTATAGTCGCCGCACCGTCCTGTTTTCCGTATTTGTGTTCTGCAAAGCTGCATGACTTTATTTTATGTCGTATTGTTTAAATAATATTAGGGACTTTCCTTTGGCTTATGCCAGCTACGGACAGACTCAACTTCTGATTAAATAGCGCCAGTATAAAAGCTACCCTCCAAACAAAGAAGACACTTGTTTTCACATTAATAGTACAGTAATTTGTATTTTTTTCCCAGATTAACAGCAACTTGTATTTGAGAAACAGCAAAGCGTGAATCGTGGTGAGTGAAACAACTGTAGCCTAATCTAGTTAAAACCTTTACATCTGAGCATGTTATACTGAAATGGCTGACAGCGTAGCAACTGTTAGATCTAGGAAGTACATGACAAACAGGCTACTTATCAGAAAACAGGTAGTGGTTGCTGTGCTTCACTCAGGTAGAGCTAATCTTACAAACTCAACATGAGGAAAAAGCTTGCCGAGATGAACAAAGTCACACTTGATGTTGTTTTTTGCTTTGGGTTCAAACAGATTTTAGCGGTGTTAAAATTAGTGGATCCGGCCTGGTTTATGACACCTTGGACAAGGCCAAGAAATTTGAGCCTAAATACAGACTGGCACGACATGGACAGCTAGAAATCGTGAGAGCAGGCAGAAAATAGAGGAAGGAAAGAAAGAAGAGAAGGAAAGAAAGAAGTTAAGGAAAGAAGTGAGAGGTACCCTACGGCAAAGACCAACGTTGTTGCTGGCAGGGAGTAGAAGTAATCGACGGTTCTGTTACATCAAGTTATGGTGAATTATTTTTGTTGTGAGGCATAAACTAATTGGGGGGGGGGGGGGGGGGGGTTTGCATACCAAATTCAATTACGTTATGTACAGCAGTAATTTATAATTATCTGTGAAGTAAGCTGAAATCTAAAAGAAATGTCACCACTTATATCAGTAAATAGAGATCTTGTTTCTATCACATATTTATTTTAATATATTTTAGTGTAGGAAGACGTGTAGAAGTGAACAACACACTGATATCTACAATAAACCATATTCACACAAATATGTTTTTGTGTAAACCAATAACATTCTAAGCTGATTCTATGTGTTACTCCTATATATTACTGAAAAGGTCCAAAGTAAGCTTTTGGCTGGTATTATCAATTGTCCATTCCCAAGTCTAGTTAATTCAGCAGTAAACTCACTTCCCATAAGACGTCTGTGGCGAAATGGTCAACCCATCTTTCTCTTACTCTGATGGTCATGGGTTCGTTTTCTTTTTTTTAGGTGTTTGCCCGAAGTGCTATTGTGTCGATTCTTAAACCCGTGAACCAACCAAGAAGAACGATAAGCAAAGCAGGAGGGTGTGGAAGTGGGATTTAAAGCAACTAAAACAACTGAATAAATTGTGGAATTGGACAGATAGAACTACACAAATTAGATTTTTAAGAAAATGTATCTTTCCCATTGCAACATATTCATGTGAGACCTGGAAAATTACTAACCAAGCTGAACAGTGCATACATGCCTTTGAATATAAATGTTGTAGACGGGTTCTAAGAATATCTTGGATACAGAAAAGAACAATTACATCCATACGACAGGGACTGAATATTGAAGAAAGTTAACTACTAACGATGATAAATCCCCCCCAAAAAACTGAAATATTTTGGTAATTTGAAACGTCATGAAAGTGTGGAGAGAATAATTATGGAGGGGTATATGCCTGGGAAGAGAAGAAGAGGAAGGCCAAAGAGAAGATGGGTGCAGGATGTCGCAGGTGATCTCGAGATGGGTGTATTGGACGAGGGACTAGTTGCTTATGGCCGAGAAGTTCCGGAAATTTATTTTTTAAGCCAAGATCTACAAAGGACGTGCTACTGAACAAATGAATAAATGATCTGAATGAGAATAGTGAAATGGAACACTTGTGTTTACTGAATGAACAAAGTGTTGGCTAATGCCGAATCTAGTGAGAGATAACAGCAGAAATGATAAATATAAGAAGATAGATGATTCTTGCAGGGAGTAAAATGCGCTTTGCTATCCGCTTATCAGTGAAAAAAAGGAAACCAAAGAACAATGTTTGTATTTGGCCAACTAAACGTTGCTATTTTTGAGGCAGATTTGTGTCCTGAAAAGAATATCACTCCCTGGTAACATGTTCTGAAATTGATAATAAAACTGAAATCACAGCACAGTAGATACGTTTGCAGCATTAATACTACGTTTTTAAAGCATTCTAAAGCATTGCGACGACCGTCACCCGGTGTTGACGCAATGTGATTTCTGCCCAGTGCTCCGAATGTCAAAGTGAAGAAATTCATCCAAGCGCGGGTAAACGGCGGGAGTAACTATGACTCTCTTAAGGTAGCCAAATGCCTCGTCATCTAATTAGTGACGCGCATGAATGGATTAACGAGATTCCCACTGTCCCTATCTACTATCTAGCGAAACCACAGCCACGGGAACGGGCTTGGAAGAATCAGCGGCGAAAAAGGACCCTGTTGAGCTTGACTCTAGTCCGACTTTGTGAAGACACATGAAGGGTGTAGCATACGTGGGAGCGCAAGCGAAATTGAAATACCATTTTGCTTGTCGCTAAGCGTCTTAAAACTGAAAATTAAAGGAATTGACGGAAGGGCCGTTTTGCACGACGCTCTCGAGAGCCAATATATACAGGGATAACTGGCCTGAGGCAGCCTAACGTCCACTGCATCTGCGTCTGTCTCCAGTCGTCTTGCCATGCTCGCCACTGGAACCAGATGGATGCGGACGAGGGAGTGAGGTCGAAGGAGTTGCGCAACCACTTCCTCACTATAATCCAATCTAAAGCGCAAGTCATTCGTTCTTCATCAAAAGATGCAATGAATGAATGGTCCTCGTCATTCATGACGGGCGAACATCACTACGTTTTAAACGGGATTGTTTTTACTAGCAAAATAATTTATATGTTTTATTAAATTGTCCAGATGAAATATTTACAAATATTTTATGAAAGAGGTGATAATTATACTATTTATACCAATTTCGTCTTCACATTATTCATGTGGGGTTACCTAGAATTATCTACAAACTTCATGGAATGGTAAATAATATCAGTTAAAGTATGAATAAAGTTAGTGGAACTGCGGTAAAGCTATGAAAATGTAAACAATATGAAATAACACAAAGTAATGCAGTTTTACAGAACACAATTTTCAGGAAAAATAGGACATTAAGACTAATAGCCTTCATCAGCAAATAAATACACAAAACACAACATGAAAACACGGGAAAACATTACAGCAACTACATTACAGCAACTATATTACAGCATAAAAACGCGATGAGAAGAATGGAAAGATGAAGAAAAAAAAAGAGAACGATTTTCAAAATAAATTTTGTATGTGCTACTTCTCTCAGATCACAAGCTGTGATAATGTCTAACAGCTTTTATAATTCTGAGATAAGTAGCACATTTTTTAAAAATTGCCTGAATTTCCCATCTGTCCATTCTTCTCATCCCGTTCGTATGCCTTAATATAGTCTCTTTGGTGTCTTTCGCGTGTCTATATGTTGTGTTTGGTGTATTTGTTTGCTGATGAATGCTAGTCGCCGCAACGTCCTATGTTTTCCGTATTTGTGTTCTGCAAAGCTGCATGACTTTGTTTTATGTCGTATTGATTAAATAATATTAGGGACTTTCCTTAGGCTTATGCCAGCTACGGACAGACTCAACTTCTGATTAAATGGCGCCAGTATAAAAGCTACCCGCCAAACAAAGAAGACATTTGTTTTCACAAAAACAGTACAGTAATTTGTATTTTTTTCCCCTTCAGATTAACAGTAACTTGTATTTGAGAAACAACAAAGCGTGAATCGAGGTGAGTGAGACAACTGTAGCCTAATCTAGTTAAAACCTTTACATCTGAGTATGTTATACTGAAATGGCTGACAGCGTAGCAACTGTTAGATTTAGGAACGACATGTCAAACAGGCTACTTATCAGAAAACAGGTAGTGGTTGCTGTACTTCACTCAGGTAGAGCCAATCTTACAAACTCAACATCAGGAAAAAGCTTGCCAAGATGAACAAAGTCACACTTGATGTTGTTTTTTGCTTTGGGTTCACACACATTTTGGCAGTGTTGAAACTAGTGGGAATATAAAAGAGATCTCCATAACATTTTTGTGGATTTTTAAAAGGCTTATGATAGTGTCCATAGGAATAGTCTATGGAATGCTATGCAGGAATTTGGAATACCAAGGAAGTTGATCAACATGACCAGACTATGCATGGAAGATACTTATATAGTAACATATAAAGGCAGGAAAACAGACCCTTTTCAAATAATATCTGGCTTGAAACAGGGTGATGCACTATCGCCGCTCCTTTTCAATCTGGCTCTAGAGAAAGTTGTAAGGAAAATAAAGGAGGAATGTGCTATTGGAGGAACATCCAAACTGCTAGGTTACGCAGATGAAATAGATATTATAGGGGAAAATGAACAAAAGACATTAGAAATATTGACTCATTTAAAGGAAAAAGCTCAACAAATGGGGCTAGTTATCAACCAAGATAAGACAGAATATATGGTAATTTCAAGAGAAGGAACGGCTAAAAACTCTGGCCACAAACAAATAGATAATATGACCATTAAAAGAACGGAAACATAAAATTACCTGGGTACAATCTTCAACTGTCCAACATAATAAGGGAAGAAATGCAAGCTAGAATCATGTCTGGAAATAAGATATACTATACACTACATCATCTGCTAAAATCAAATGCGCTATCTCGTAACACCAAGATCACAATATACAAAACACTGATTAGACCAGTTGTGCTGTATGGCTCTGAAACTTGGAGTACAACTAAAGGCGAGGAAGCCTTGTTACAAACCGTTGAGAACAAAGTCTTAAGACGCATCTTTGGGCCCATTAGGGATACTTTAAGTGGGGAGTGGAAAAGAAGAAGCAACAAATATATATGCATGAATAGCAAGTTAAAAGATATGTGACCAAACACGAACACTATGCAGGAAGCCAAAGAAGATTATTAAACCAACTCAGAACTGGTGTTAGCCTCTACACGCTACAGGATTTACTGAGGAGGGGTCTGACTGGATGTTCGTCCATCACGAATGACGAAGACCATCCATTCATTGCATCTTTTGATTTGATGAAGAACGAATGACTTGCGCTTTAATTTTGATTATAGCTAGGTAGTGGTCGCGCAATTCCATCGACCTCGCTCTCTCGTCTGCGTCCATCCGGTTCCAGTGGCGAGCATGGCAAGACGACTGGTGACGGACACAGATGCAGTGGACGTTAGGCTGCCACGGCCAGTTATCCCTGTATATATTGGCTCTCGAGAGCGTCGTGCAAATCGGCCCTACCGTCAATTCCTTTAATTTTCAGTTTTAAGACGCGTAGCGACAAGCGAATGAGCGTATGATTACTGATAGGATCAACCATATGTCCATCGCCGAGATGGACTGACCGCCAGAACAGACCACATACACATGCGGCTAGCGAGAAACTGCCCACAGAAGATATTGCTCATCTAAGTTGCGAACAAATCTCCCGATTTACGGCTGAGCCTCTGCAGCTCGCAATGCATCTGGCCACTGACAGGACAGACGTTCACGCACACACAAGCCAAGAGTAGCATCGCTAAAGCGCGCCCTCCCGGTACAAGGTGATACATGCAAAACCACTGGACGCCTACTGACGAGCTTTCAAGCTACGCCGGCAGGACTGACCGAAAAGCTATACCAGTTTACTGACTGTAGGCCCACTACTCATCGAGAGAGAGAGAGAGAGTGGGCGCTTATCGAGACTTTGTCGAACGGCCGTACAAATTTGCTCTTTTGCCCGCTCAAACCACGACCCTGGCTGCACAATGCGGTTACATTCTCGAAACGTCTGCCTCGCATGTCTGACTACTTCTGGACTGAATGGCTCGATGTGTAATGAGGATGATCTGTCGACTAACTAGCTAACTAAAATTGTGAGTTGCTTGTCACAGAAAGATTTAGTGTAGCCGCGGTCATTCTGTTAAGGTTAATACAAGAAAGTAGAGGACACTTTTTTCGCCTGTTTTGAAGCGAATTGGTATGTGGTACTAGCCTCGTGTGTGTATGAATCATTTGGCATTCCATGGGCACATATAGTCAGTGTAGCTGTAGCTGCCTTTACTTCCCAGGGAATTTTAATTAGGGTCAGCCTGGAAGCCCTGGTGATTTATTTATAAATCACCACCTCATGGAATATGAATGCATGACCTACAGCCACTACAGGCATGTATGTTCCCCATGGCTTCCGAGGTGAGTAATTACATTATGTTAATGAGCTTGTGCTCCTGGCCATAATCAGATCTAGAATACCGACCTGATCCAAGACTATCGTGAATATGTGTGACCCCCCCCCCCCCCCCCCCCCCAGGAAGGTAACCAGTCAACAAATGCCTGAATACGTCGGATGTGTCGGCCGAAAAGTTCCAAATATCGCAGCTCTGCCGTAAAAGGCACAACGCAATTACGTCTAAAACAACATTCCTGACGAATGCAGAAGAAGATGTGTGATGCTAAACCATGACTGCCCACACTTATCGGCATGGCATATATAATGATATCAGTTTTACAATTCTATTTCAGATTATGTATTAAAGAAACAACACAAGTTGTCGTCTTGCATCTGGCCGTGCAGGACAAAAGGTAGTTATAATCTTAATCATCTTTTTGTTGTCAACTGTCTATCTCTTAATTCCTGTTTAGTGCACCTTATGGTTATTCAGTTTAGATTATATTGTAAATTTTTTTTTTTTTTTAGTTTACCAGTTCTTCTGTTTACATTTTACATAAATCTCAGTTTATGCTTAGTATCTGTGTATATTAATATTTCAACTCTTGTTGTACCAAGCAACTCATATGTTTCCGTTATTTTATCTAAATCAGTCATTAAATGCGCCAACCATGCCCTTGTTATTATTTTAAGTCCTTCTGTGCAAGTATGATATACATCAACCCACTTTCCTTGTCACTCCAGTGTTAGGCAATTATTCAACTTTGCTGACACGAATTGTTTCTACTTTAAAGTAGCAGCAGCTATCTTGAACAGAAAAAGTTAAATTGGTCCTAAGCACACACGTATATCGGTGGCACGGTATAATTTCTAATAACAGCAAATTGTGCTTGTAATGTCATGAACAGGTTCAATGCCTGAGCCTGTCCAAGTGAGGGCAAGATTGGTCACCTACTTCTACGAAATGTGATGGCGCTCTCACATTACATACTCCTAGCAGGAAACTGCTTTGGGAGCTGGAGGAAAAAAAAAGTTAGTTAGACAGCTAGTTAGTTAGTCGACAGATCATCTTCATTGCACATCGAACCATTCAGTCCATAAGTGCTCGGATCCCCTCCTCCGGAAATCCCGCAGCGTGTAGCGGCTAACGACGCCAGTTCTGTGTTGGTTTATCAATCTTCTTTGGCTTCCTGCGTAGTGTTCTTGTTTGGCCACCCCTCTTTTAATTTGCTGTTCTCGCAGTCTGGCCTTGATTGTAGATTCAGTCATCACTTGGTTCACGCAAAAGTCTTACTTCTCGTAGAGCATTCAGAATGTCAGCCTGATCCATGGCGCGTCCGCCCTCCACAGTAGCCTCACCTGCGAGCTTGTCAGCCCGCTCATTTCCTTGTACTCCCACATGCACTGGCACGAAGATGAAACTAATCTTTGCCAGCCGAGATTGCTCCAGAGACAGCATCCATTCTCTTCGGATCCACCCCACCTCTATCCTCTTGATCATGTTCATTGAGTCGCTAAGGAAACATGCCCTAGTGAATGTCTGTGTCTCGAGCCATGTTATTGCTTTACTTACTGCCATGACTTCCATAGTCATGCTACTTGTGGTCTCAGTGAAAGCACCAGAGTCCTCCTTCACAATTCTCCCTCCGGCCCGAGCCGTAAAGGCCCATGAGCTTCTCACATGTCGGACGACTGACTCATCTGTGTAGATGACTGCCTCACCGTCTAGCGTATTCTCGAAAATCAACGCTTGTACTTCAGCCTCCACAGCTGCCGGATTTTCTTGTCTGCATTGTTTATCTAGTTGGATGCAAACTGAAAAGGATGTGCAGAAATCTGTTGGCACTTCTACCCACTCCTCGCCAGGTTCTGAGTCCTCAAGTGAACACACCTGTTGAAGAATGTCTTTGGCTTGACCCATCCAAGAATGTCCTCTTTTTAGCCTGCTGGCCTTCACCTTCATAATTTCACTATGCAATGGATGTTGTGTGTTTGCGTTAACTCTGAGATAGGCGCGTGCTCTGCAAACTTTATTCTGTCTTAAATGGGTGGAAAATCAAGGTCATCGCCCTGCATGCTGTATCTCTTGTACATCAAAGAATAATGCACATATCTTCATTCTGTATCCTTTCCATTCTTTCTATCTGCTTACGGCTGAGAGTCAAGAATGCTATTGCGTACTCAAAAACAGACATGACCAGCCCCTCGTACAGAAGACATAGATGGCGCTGCTCACAGTTTGCTGCCGCCATCACCCGCATCGCAGCCAAACCCCGCTTGGCCTTTGTTATCACCTGGTCTAGTGCTCATTATAAGCAAGGCTTCGATCAAACCGTATCCCCGGGTAATTCATTGCTTGTGTTCTTTCCACCGTCTCTGAACACAGCTTCCGCAGAAGTCGGATGTGTCGGCCTAACGGCGCAAGAACGCAGCTCTGCTGTAAACAGGCACAACGCAATCACATCCGAAAAAAAAAACTCCGGATGAACGAAGAAGAAGAAGAAGAAGAACACAGCTTTACAGTTGGTGTTGGAGTGTTGACAATATGACTATTCAACGAGAACCAAGTCGCTGTTGCCTTTGTTGGGTTGACCATTACCCCAGCTTTATCACACCAAGTACTTATGCGATTGAGTTCGGTTTGTAGTTCCACAGCAACCTGATCTCTATCCTTACCCTGACGATACACTAAAACATCATCGGCATATGACAATGTCCTACCAAGTCCAGTGATCTGCTCACTGGTGATTCTCACTGTGTAGGCGTTGAACAGTACCGGGGATAATGGTGATCCATGTGATAGGCCAGGATATATTGTTGTTGGTTCCGAAGTCCAACTGCCACATCTAAAAACTACTTTCCGTTGGAAGAGGGCTGCAGCCATCCAACTAAGGAGGAATGGGCTTATTTTGAGTTCAAGAAGCTGAAGCATTAAAAAGTCCAATGGTACTATGTTGTACGCGTCCTCAAGATCAATCGCTGCAGCAAAGGTTTCAATGCCGGAGTGGAAACCTTCATAGACATCATGGGTAAAGACTGCTGCATTCGTCCACGTTTCTCTTTTTGGACGGTACCCACCCAGGGTAGGTGGGAAAACACCTTGCCTCTCTAGCTGGCTTGATATTTTCCTGGCAATTAACTTCTCCAGCAGCTTGCCTATAGTATTCTGCATGGTTATAACTTGATATCCCTGAATTTTTGTGTGGTCTTTGCCAGGCTTCGGCAAGGGAATCAGATAGCTGTGTAACTCCCTACACTGTTGTTGTACATGTCTGCTAGTTTCTCTAGCTCGTTGTCGGTACACCTATTGATGTCGTCGTATCTTATGCCATCAGGCCCTGGAGCGCTGTTTTTAGATCGTCGAAGCACAGCCTTGATGTCTTTCACTGTCACTGTGTCTTCATTCGAAGTTTTCTGGGCCTTGCACCTGTCTGAAGTGACCTCCTTGGCAAGATTTCGGCCTCCCATGTCTGCCTGGTTGCTCTGCTCTAGATAACGTTCAAGGAGGGCTTTGCCCTAGTCCTTCCTCTGCCAGATGAGGTCAGCACTTTGGAAGTCAGAAATGCTCTTATTCTTGACTGCCCACTCATGCTTTTATGTAGTCGCCAGAACAATTTCAGTGACTTGTCTGTGCTTACTCTTTGACACACCTCTACCCATTTTCACGTTTAACCACCTTGACCGTGTCCTAGGACACCCCATCTACACACTGTAGTGAGTGAAGGAGAAACCAGCGCCAGATCAATAGCACTGTCCTCATCGCCTGGACGGCTTGCTGTCCTGGTGACACAGACACTGTTAATACAAACCAGGTCAATGGTTTCAAGTGAAGTCTCGAGCACCTCCCCCTGTGTGTTGGGGGAAATGTTTCCCCGTGATCTGCCTTTAGCGTTGAAATCGCCAAACATTTCTCTCGTGACCTAATATGTCACTTAAACACTGCCACTTCTGGAAATCCATACTCGCGTTGCGGGCATAAACATTACCAACACGAATGGTATACTGGATTGAACTCTAAACGCCTGTATGTGTATATCGTCACTGTCCCAACTGGACATGTCTAGCTCTGACGCAACCATGCTGTCGCGAATGAGAATCGCCATTCCCAGATGTCGTCTGTTGTAGAAACATTTGAAGCCGGCAATTCGGAGTAGCTGATCACCCAGTCTCGTCTCCTGGAGCCCTAAAATGTCATTCCTGTAAACCAGGGTTTCTTGAATAGAGCCCCGTTGTTTTACGCTGGCGCAGTTCCAATACAGAATACGGATATTCCTGAGTCCCAAACGGTCACACTTTAGTCTAAAACGCCGTAAACCACCACGCTTACCTGGTCGTTTGCGGCCTGCCCGGCGCCCACGTCGCCTCGTTAGGTTGACTGCGGACCACTCGGAAAACACACGTTGTTCCGCCATGTTGAAAAACCGAAAACCACAGAAACCACACACGCTGCGAAAAATTCACTCAAGGATTGCTTCGCTCAATGCACGATACTCAGTAGCATCGGCGCAGATCTTGAGTAGAAACTCCTGGTTTTACATCCTGGCACACAAATTACACGCAAGAGATGAATAAATCTATCTCCTACGCGAAAAAGTTAACGATCACATAACAACACGACCTCCGTCGCCATCTTGAAACCGGAAGCCTGTAAAACCTAAACCGAGGCTGGAAAAAAAGCATACCTGTATCAGGGAGCCGCTGTAGCCTAGTGGCTAGACACTGACCTGGTGGTCATGGGTTTAAGCCGCAGCTGGGCGGATCCGGATTTATTTAAAAAAAAAAAAAAACATGACCTGGGTTCCCAGGTCGACCCAGCCTAAAACGGACACTGAAAATGTCTTGGGCAGTAAAACCATGACACTGACCACATCACCCACCGAGCTCCGATTTGAATATACCAATATGGCTCCAGAACCATGTGTCTGATGCCCTTTACGGTGTGTAAGAGGGTCCTTTCCTTTAATTTTGTTTAACTATGCCTATATCGCAGCAAGCTGCAGTTTCACAATAAGATTAAAGGAAAGTCATTTATCTACATGTCACTCTGGCATAATAGGGACATGGTGTCAATAAGATTATCCTATATTTAAATATGGAATCAAGGAGTCGCCAATTATCATGTGTGTGCAGTCAGTTGGTGGTCTCTGTATGTACTAGCTTCTGGCACGTCTTGCACGTTGTTTCTGCCATTGATAATTATCCCGATGTACACTGTCTTCTTGCAGGTTACCATCTGTTTCTTGAATAGGCCGGTTGTCTGTCAGCAATGTCTCGTCGTACTGGCTGTCTTTTACCAATTGCTCTTTTGGTACTTCAAATCGATTGCTGACTTTTACTTCGATGGGATGCTGTTGAATGACGTCTCCCCTCTGCTGTGTGTCCACCGTGACGAGGTAGAGGGGCTTGTGCGTCCCAATGACCCCAAGAGCTATGCCGACGGTAGCACAGCTACTGGTAGGGCCACCCATGTCGGACAGGTCAAGGGAGAGGGACCAGACGAAGAGACACACAAACCTGCTGCCTTGTAGGTAGACTGGGGACAGTCAAAGGCTAGGGAAAGCACCCCAAATACATGCTTGTCGAAATCGGATGTACTGAGCCACAGGCTTGACAAAGCAGTGCAACGTGAAACCTGCTGCCTTGTAGGTAGACTGGGGACAGTCAAAGGCTAGGGAAAGCATCCCGAACAAATGCTTGTCGAAATCGGATGTACTGAGCCACAGGCTTGACAAAGCAGTGCAACGTAACTTAATTCATGATGTCACAAATCAAAATTAATCGATATGGTGCTAATCCCGTGAAGTCCCATCAGGCGGTGATAGTGCCGGGCCCCCTGCCTCGAGGGGGTCCACCCATGACTACTGGTGGTCACCTTCCCCTGTGCTGTGGAGTCAAGGCACAGAGGAGTAGGTTAAGAGCTATTGACCAAATACCCCGGACACTCAACATACTACAGTGGAATGCCGTAGGAGTTTACAAGAAGAAAGACTCCCTAACACAGCGTCTTCATAAAGATAGAATAGATGTGGCATGCATTCAAGAGACACACCTCAACGCCAATCACAAATTCTCAGTCAGAGGATATCAGGCCACACGTTTCGACCGCGAAGGACACAAAGGAGGAGTTCTAATACTTACACGAAATACAATACCTTGCAGCGAAGTATCTGTGATCTCTAACAACCAAACGGAAATTATAGGTGTTGATATAATGATAAAGGACGTGAAAATAAGAATCTACAATCTGTATAGCCCAGCAGATAAGGACCTTACACTCTCAAACATGAAAATAACTGACACAAACTGCATTATTGTCGGAGACTTTAATAGCCGTTCAGAAAGATGGGGATACCCAGATACTGACAAAAGAGGAGATGAATTGGAGGACTGGGAAATAGACTCAAATCTCCATCTACTCAACAAAGCGGATGACACACCGAGCTTCTACTCCAGAAGATGGCTTACCACTTCTACTCCAGACTTAGCTTTCTGCACAGGAGACATCCTCCACAAAATCGATCGCCATGTGCTGGACCAATTAGCAGGTAGTGACCACAGACCAATCAAGCTTGAAATGAATATGGAGTATGTTCCACAGGAGCAAAAGCCCTTGCCCCGCTGGAATTACAAACGAGCAGATTGGGACAGATTTGCCATACTAACAGACAAATATTGTGAAAACATAAATACACGATATGGCAACATAAAGCAAATGGTGGAAAGTCTAAACAGAGCGATAATACAGGCAGCCACTGAGTCCATTCCAAGAGGAGCGAGGAAAAATTACAAACCATACTGGACTGAAGAACTACAAAGTTTGGAGGACAAAGTTGAAGATGCCAGGAAGACAGCAGAGAGAGAACAAACAATTGAAGCGAATATCTCTCTCAAAGCCATCTCAGCAAAATATAAAAGAACAGTAAATCAAACAACAAGAGATTGTTGGAGGGAAAAAACAGAAAACCTGAATTTTGACAGGGATGGAAACAAACTATGGAAACTAGTGAAAGCCATGAACAATGAAGGACCTATAAACAAACAAATAACAATTAAACAAGGAAATGCCTTGCTTACAGGAAAAAGGCTGCAAATGCACTAATGGAACACTATGCAAAT
Source organism: Cepaea nemoralis (assembly GCA_014155875.1). NCBI lineage: Eukaryota > Metazoa > Mollusca > Gastropoda > Stylommatophora > Helicidae > Cepaea > Cepaea nemoralis. The sequence goes on along the minus strand of JACEFZ010026980.1, from coordinate 360,615 downwards.
GCAAACCACATTGATATTACAACCGAACAGAAGAAAGCAATCAAAGACAAACAGATACATCATAGAAATACAGAGACAGCAGCAGAATATATGATGGCAAATCTAACAATGGAAGAAATGGAACAGGCAATGAATACCCTAAAAAAAGAAGAAATCACCAGGAAAGGATGGAATCACAAATGAAATGCTAATAGGACTAGGCACCAAGGCAAAGAAGAAACTACTAGCAGTCCTAAATAACAGCTGGAAGAGAGGAATAGTCCCACAGGCATGGAAGGAAGCTATACTAATACCAGTCCCAAAGAAAGGAAAAGACCTGGAAGAACCAAATGGCTATCGACCTATCAGTCTACTTAGCTGTGTAGGAAAATTAATGGAACGCATTATCAATGGCAGGCTAACATGGCATCTGGAAGAAAACAAACACTTAACACCACACCAAGCAGGATTCAGAAAATACAGATCCACTGAAGATCAAATAACCTATATAGCTCAGGAAATAGAGGATGCCTTCCAAGAGAAAAAGCACACACTAGCAGTCTGGATAGATTTAGAAAAAGCATTTGATAAAGTATGGAAGGAAGGACTGAAAGTAAAACTGCAAAACATGCATGTTTGTGGAAAAATGTATAAATGGATCAGCCACTACCTTGAGAACAGAACTGCCAGGACAAAAGTACAAGGACAAACAAGCAAAATGATGCTGTTGGAGCAAGGTGTCCCCCAAGGAGGAGTTCTTTCACCAACATTATTCCTAGCATATATAAATGACATCACAGAAAATTTTCCAGCCAGAGTACACACATCCTCCTTTGCAGATGACCTAGCCATATGGACATCTGAAGAGTATATTAGTACAGCTAACAGCAGAATACAGCAAGCCTTATTAGCGCTAGAGGACTGGTCAAAATCATGGCTAGTGAAGATAAGTGAGGAGAAAACAACATGCACAGTGTTCTCCCTCTCAAATAAAACTCAGCAACCTAAGCTGGTATTGAATGGAAAAATATTGCGCCATGAAGAAAATCCAAACTATCTAGGAGTCACCTTTGATCGTCGCCTGACATGGAAGACACAGGTTGAGAAAAATCGAACAAGAGCACGGCAGAGAATGGCAATCATGAAAAAGCTTGCTGGTACAACGTGGGGAGCAGATGAGAAAGTTCTCAAGAAGTTATATACTGGACGGGTGAGGCCAGTACTGGAATATGGCATTGCAGCTTGGGCAACAGCAGCTAAGTCAAACTTTAACAAAATAAGTAGAGCCCAAAACCAAGGAATGCGAATCATAACTGGAAGCCTGAAGACAACGCCTATTAATGAACTAGAAAAGATCACTTGTTTACAACCAATGCAGGATAGAAGAGATAGCAGAGCCCAGCAACAAGCAGAAAAATTTAGAAGATTGACAGACCACCCTATGTACAACAGATTTAATGGTTTTGGAAAGGGAAGACTGAAGCGTAGCAACTTTGTAGAAACTGCAAAACGAAGGATTAGGGCAGATCCTATACTTAACATATCAACAGTCAAGCCCATATACAATGCACACAAGTTCCCAGCTTGGAGACAGCAGCAATTGCCTGAGATGATAGAAAACATTCCTGGTATTGAGAAAAAGAACACTCAGCATGAAACCGAAAGAAGAGAAATAACCCTAAACTACATAAAGAACATTACCCAAGCAGGAATTGGACCCATGCATATACAGATGGATCAGCCAAAAATTCAATAGAGAATGGAGGAGGAGGAATTCTCCTAAATTTAAAAAATGGAGTGAAAAAAACACATTCAATGGCAACTGGAAAATTTTCAAGTAACTTCAAAGCGGAGGTAGAGGCTCTGAAAACTGCCGCAGAAATGCTCCTGATGGAGGAAAATAAAGAGAAGCAAATAGCTATCTTCACAGATGCAAAGTCAGCTGTCTCAATACTGAAGAGCAATAACAGCACAGAACTAACTGACCTAAGAGCAGCACTCCATGGTCTATGCCAGAAATCCAAAAAAGTTGTAATACAGTGGATCCCATCACATTGCAGTATACCTGGAAACGAAGAGGCTGACAGACTGGCAAAAGAGGGCGGACGACTACCACAGCCTGACATAGACATAACCTATAATGAGGCAAAGAGGTTGATAAAAAGCACTTATAGAACCAAATGGGAATCAGAGCATCCAGGCCATCAGAAGGATGATGCATATTACAAACTCGACCGAAGAGAACAAGTAGCAATCTTCAGACTCCGCACAGGACATAACAGGCTGAAATACCACTTGTTCAATAAACTAAAGATAGGAGATACCGATGAATGTAATTGTAGAACTGGAAAAATGACAGCAAAACATTTGCTGCAGGATTGCCCAACGTATGCAGAACAGAGAAAGATATTTTGGCCCACACCTGCTTCATTTGAGGACAAGCTCTATGGAGATATCAACAAGCTAAAGTTGACCGCAGCTTACTTTAACTACATACAGATTGACATTTAAAGCTGCATGAAGACCCAGAGGCATGAAATGGAATATTGCTTGGATAGCAAATCCATTATGTGGAAAGTCCAAATCGAAAGCTCGCTGTGTGGGCTTCATAAAAGGTGGAAAAGTGTCCTAGTGGCACGAAATGGAATATTGCTTGGATATCAAATCCATTACGTGGAAGTCCGAATCAAAAAGCCCATTGTGTGGGCTTCAAAAAAGGTGGAAAAGTGTCCTAGTGGCATGAAATGGATATTGCTTGGATAGCAAATCCATTACGTGGAAAGTCCGAATCAAAAGCCCACTGTGTGGGCTTCATAAAAGGTGGAAAAGTGTCCTAGTGGCACGAAATGGAATATTGCTTGGATAGCAAATCCATTACGTGGAAAGTCCAAATCGAAAGCTCGCTGTGTGGGCTTCATAAAAGGTGGAAAAGTGTCCTAGTGGCACGAAATGGAATATTGCTTGGATAGCAAATCCATTACGTGGAAAGTCCGAATCTAAAGCCCACTGTGTGGACTTCATAAAAGGTGGAAAAGTGTCCTAGTGGCATGAAATGGAATATTGCTTGGATAGCAAATCCATTACATGGAAAGTCCGAATCGAAAGCTCACTGTGTGGATGTCATCTGCAGACTGCATACTTCTGGTTTCCGGAAGAACAGCCTATGGTGAACGGAAGGCCCAATATACGGAAGTGAGGCTAAGCAGCCATGTGCAGGACGTGACGATTCCTTGGGTGAGCCCAGTACCAGAGCGCTATGTATCGGCTCTGCAAGTATGGAAGCCTCCTTGGATGGCGGGGAATGCCCATGGTCTGCCCCTGCCTTCCCTTGAGGGCTGACCAGGATCTTTGGCTGTTCTATATGGACCAGCTGGGATGGGGGATAACACCACAACAGTGAGAGTCAAACGTCCTAAGAAACCCCCGGGAAGGTTAACCCGGTCAACAAATGCCCGCAGAAGTCGGATGTGTCGGCCTAACGGCGCAAAAACGCAGCTCTGCTGTAAACAGACACAACGCAATCACATCCGAAAAAAAACTCCGGATGAACGAAGAAGAAGAATGACGTCTATTTGTTGATTTGTATTTGTTGGCTGTATTGTTGGCGCTCCTAGGGATGGCTTTGGTGTTTAAAGCTGTCAGTCTGTGCCATTTATATACCATTTCCCTCTCTCAGGAGAGCGACCTCTGACTTGAGGTTGATATAGTCGCTAATGATCTTGGCCATCTTGTCTGTATTTTCAGAGGCGGCGTCTAGAAGTAACTTCAAACCTGTCTCTAACTTTTCAATATGCTCTGACAACCGCACGAGTGTTGATTTGTAGCTGGGCTCTCGTCTAGTACCGATAGTGCAACCTCTATTTGGTTTGAATTGATTTCATTTTGTTGTATACTGTCCCCTAGGCGTCCCATCGGGTATTCATGAAGAAGAAGAAGAAGAAGAAGAAGAAGAAGAAGAAGAAGAAGAAGAAGAAGAAGAAGAAGAAGAAGGAAAAGGAGAAAGAGAAGAAGAAGGAGAAGAAAAACGAGAAGAAGAAGAAGAAGAAGAAGAAGAAGAAGAAGAAGAAGAAGAAGAAGAAGAAGAAGAAGGAGGAGGAGGAAAAGGAAAAGGAGAAATAGAAGAAGAAGGAGAAGAAAAACGAGAAGAAGAAGAAGAAGAAGAAGAAGAAGAAGAAGAAGAAGAAGAAGAAGAAGAAGAAGAAGAAGAAGAAGAAGAAGAAGAAGAAGAAGAAGACAGTACTGACATCCCACAAGATCTGAATATGGAAGAAAATGATCTTGTAAACAGTATCATATTTTGGAAACTAAAATACCAAGACATCACAGTTGTTTAGAAATAACAGTAATGGAAGGCATAGTCCCTGGAAGATGACGCAAGGATAGAACACCATGAACATTTATCATCATCATCATCATGTGCCGTGTCGATAAGTGTGGGCGGTCATGTTTCGCCATCTCACACAATCACCACAGTCATGGATCAGCTCTGTGCTCTTGTCTCGACCATACTACTTGGCCAAGCCATCCAGGTGTTCACTTCTCTGTCTTCTCCTTATTCTTTCAACCCAATCTTATCAGTTGTCACCAAGTTCTCCAATTTATTTCTTCTCATAACGTGACCAAAAAAATTGTGATCATGTATACAGGATATATAAAGAGACCCTAGACGTGAAAATGCATGAGGAAGGGAGCTAGTGAAGGATCAAGTCTTCATCAGGATGTTCTTTTTTTTTATTGCTCGCTCGCTTCCCCAAGTCATGGACAAGAATTCAATATTTTAGTCCAACTGAGTGGTGAAGCCAGTAAAATGCACTACCTCGACATCAGCACACTCGATTCAGCAGAATGTGATGAGAGCGTAGTGTGGTTTGCAAAAGATTTACTGCCTGGTGATGAATGGATACCAGAGTCATGCAGGCCTAAGCCATAAGTGCTCGGTTTTAGTATCTATTTTATATATTTTAAACGCAGAAGCCAAAAACAATATGTTGCACGATCTATTGCCTGGCATATTTTACTGCATCTCGTCAAACACATTTGAACAATACTATTGACAATGTGTTTTAATTGTTTCCGCTTAAGTATTATTCACATATTACACATTTTAGTGTACAATCAGCTATTTACTTACTAAAATTTTATATTTAGATTTACATGATCATTTCTATATAGCGAGGGAACTTAATATAAGAAAAGTTATTTCAAGGGGCATAACTTTTAATAACATTGCTATTATTTTATATATAGATTGTTGCATTGTTTTCAAAGATTTATAAACTCTTTGTCTACAGTTATTTACAGGCATATGAGTTATAATAAATAATGATATAATCTTTAAGGCATTTTCATATTTTTTATAAAAATAATGCATCTATTTAAATAGTGAAAATTTTCTAACTCATCTTGTTATTTTTCTTCAACAGCACATTAATTGTTTTTTTTTATTCTCATGTGTATGGCGCGTTACACCCACATTGGGTATTTATGATGCCCATGTTAAAGGATACTTTTCATGCATTTTAATGCTTATTGTTCTTTTGTTGTCAAAGAATTTCTTCATAAGAGATGTTGAATGAAAGAATGTATGAGAGGAAATGGAGAAGAAGGGCAGAATGTAGGACGGGCCTGCGAAAGATGTTCGTTCGTTAAAAAGAAAAAAGTAATTTTTTGTGAGAGAAAGTTAGTTGCATATCGTTTGCAGTACTCTGCAGTCAACCCACCGCCCACCATTTATTGGATGTTCGTGATATCTTGGTAAGTTTACTGTAGATAGATTTCTTCATAGATCATATGTTCTACTATCAATCTATCTATTCTTCTATTCTATCTATATTTTTAACGGGAACGGGCCGAACATACATACATACATACATACATACATACATACATACATACATACATACATACATACATACATACATACATACATACATACATACATACATACATACATACATACATACATACATACATACATACATACATACATACATACATACATACATACATACATACATACATACATACATACATACATACATACATACATACATACATACATACATACATACATACATACATACATACATACATACATACATACATACATACATACATACATACATACATACATACATACATACATACATACATACATACATACATACATACATACATACATACATACATACATACATACATACATACATACATACATACATACATACATACATACATACATACATACATACATACATACTACATACATACATACATACATACATACATACATACATACATACATACATACATACATACATACATACATACATACATACATACATACATACATACATACATACATACATACATACATACATACATACATACATACATACATACATACATACATACATACATACATACATACATACATACATACATACATACATACATACATACATACATACATACATACATACATACATACATACATACATACATACATACATACATACATACATACATACATACATACATACATACATACATACATACATACATACATACATACATACATACATACATACATACATACATACATACATACATACATACATACATACATACATACATACATACATACATACTTACATACATACATACATACATACATACATACATACATACATACATACATACATACATACATACATACATACATACATACATACATACATACATACATACATACATACATACATACATACATACATACATACATACATACATACATACATACATACATACAGACGGACAGACAGACAGACAGACAGATAGTCGAGAACGGGAGCTTATATGACTACTTATATGAATTAAATGAGATGCTCCCCATCAGGACCTGGGCGAAGTCGGGCCGGGTCGGACAGACAGATAGTCGGGAACGGGAGCTTATATGACTACTTATATGAATTAAATAAATGAGATGCTCCCCACCAGGGACTGGGTGAAGCCGGGGCGGGTCAGACAGACAGATAGACAGATAGACAGATAGTCGGGAACGGGAGCTTATATGACTACTTATATGAATTAAATGAGATGCTCCCCACCAGGAGCTGGGCGAAGCCGGGCCGGGTCAGACAGACAGACAAGCAGACGGACAGACAGATAGATAGATAGATCCCTGCCAGGGCCTGGGCGAAGCCGGGTAGGGTCAGCTAGTGATATATAACTCACATAACTAACTGAAATATGCCAGACAATAAATTTTGCAACATATTGTTTGTGGCTTCAATGTCTAAATTCACTAAGTGAATACACTGTTGTGTATTTTGTATTTACCAATTTTAGTATTTCTCAATCTTATTTGAGTTAATTTTCTCACTCTTTCTACAGACAACAAGCAACAGGCCATTGGATTTCAGCTGCAACCTGACAGAAGATCTTGAAGTATCGAGAAATGGAGCAGTCTTCTTTTCAAGGAAAGTTGATTCGATCTACAAGAGATGCAGCAGCCATAAAAGTACACAGTAAAGAGGATCCACCAGATTTTAAGATGAGATCGACCAAAGTCTTCGCTTGGGATAGGAGACCTTCCCAGGCGAAGGCAATCTTTCAAGTCACAATAGCTGATGGTCGTCTTTTCTATGGAAATTATGCCCTGAGGAGTAGAGGCGGCTGCTGCATCTGCTTGCTAATGGCTTCAGGACTCACTGCTAAGAGATTCTCCATGTGGGTGGCTGATGCAGAAGAAGGCAAATTTTACTACACAATATCTTCAGAGCGATTTAAATTGTCTGTTTTTATCATCCTACCCCGCGTGGTTTACACATCGCATCAGTGTGTTAGCCAATCAGAAATGGATGACAATAGAAGTGGTGGGCATGAAAACATCACAAAAGACTTCCTCACGTATGCTGTGAGACATTTGTCCAGATTATATGTAGATAAAACCAAAGGCCAGGAAGTATGCTGGAAGTACCGTCCACCGAATTGGCCAGAACATTTGACTTGGAAAAATCCAACTTCATCACCCAAAGATAGCACTGAAACATTAAGGGAAAAGTATGACTATTTAAGATCACAGGTTCCAAGTGAAAAATTAAGTCCAGAAGAACAAAACGCAATTCAAGACTTTGAAGCAGGTAACACAGGCAGTGTGAAAGATTATATGTCTATTCGTAAGTTGAATGATTACATTAATGGCATGAGGAATGAGTTACATTGCCTGCATCAACCACATCAACCGCAGATTGATACGTTACTAAAGCTGTTAGATCAAGCATCTTCACAAGTTTCATCATTAGTAGCAAGTACAAATAGACGTCCAGCAGCAGCTGATACTTCCTCACCGACTTTATCAAAGAAAAGAAAACATGTCAGTCCTAAATCTGTGCAAAGTAAAAAATGCAAAACTGAAATGCCAAACTATAGTAATAATATTCAGAATAACTGTAGAAAAATAATATATATTTTTCCAAAGTCAACACAAACAACACCCAATGAATTTCTTACAGTGTGTCCTCAAGGCACAGGTTTAGCTCAGTTATCAGCAGTAGAAAGTTCTGTGAGAAACACATTTCCACATCAATCACAGCAGTCACTGGTTTCTTCAAATAACACACTGTCAAACACATGTATAGATAATTCAAACTGTACAACTCTTCCTGATCATCCAGAGACAGCAGCTGCAACTTATAATCCTTTATTTGGCAGTCAGGAACTCTTCAATACAATCTCTGATAGTATTCCCATAACATCTTTAGACAGTGGAACTTGGTCACAAGAAAGCAACATATTTAAAGAAGCTTGTGACGTGAGACTAGACGAACAGAAACTCAACGATAAAGTTGTACAGGACTATTTGCAGTATTTAGAAGATAGTTCGAATACAACAGATCAAAATTATGATTTTGACACCAGCATATTTATGAATGTTGATACATACCAAGAATCTGTGCCTTCAGAATAACATTTCATGGACTTCTGGTCAAAGAGACTACATTTTACTGGACCAAAACAATTGTTATTTGCATTGTTTACATTTTGTTTACTTTTTTATACATTTTCTTATTTTAATGTGCAGAAACATGGTCAATGGATAAGCAATGAGAGAACACAAGTGAAGCATTTTAAATCTTGTTATATCAAGAAACAAAAATGTCACTGTGGCAAGATCAGAAAACAAACAAAGAAGCTTTGCAAAGGATCTCATTCAAAATAACTATCGAAAGTGAGACCATTTAGAGTACTTTTGGTATATAAAGAGACATATCTCCTTGTTAAAGGATCACAAGAGGGAAAAGTGACGGACAGATGTGCAAGAGAAAACATTACACGTGAATAGACAACATTAAGAGAAAACATTACATGTGAATAGACAACATCAAGAGTGTAAAAACGTTGCATGCCCTTTGTAGGACGCTGCTATCAACCCCATGTTTATTTTCTATGTAATTTTATGTTCACAAGTTTGCCAATAATTAACATTGGAATGTAAAAATCCTGTCTCAGTACACCGTGAAGTATACAGGCCAGACATTATTGGAAACTTTGTATCGCGGAAGATGGCCCTGGATGATGATGGTGATATTATTGTTACCACATCCTGTATACACTGAAAAGATAATGAGCCATTATCTTTCCAATGTTATCAGTAGCCTCCAGAGCCAACTGTTGCTGATATGGTTTGTGTTTTCTGTGTGTATTTCATTGATGCTTGATAGTCTAAGACAATAGTTTGGAGGAATATCATCATGAGAACTTGATCCAGAAGACAGAGGGCTAACATGTGTGGAGAGACATGAACGACTACATGCTTGGCTTGGCACATGTTGAAGCTGATGTTATTTTGGTTTTTACTAAATATAGAATGTAGTTTTAAAATAGAAAATAAAAACCTTTTCTTGCATTTTGTTTTGTGTTTGTTTCATTATACCAGCAAAGCTGATGTAAACAAATTAGCAATTAAATGTTTTAGGCGTTGACTTGCTTTGAACTCAAGTGTAGTCCATGCACGTGCTACTACTTCTAGTGCACTGGATAAATTTTTGTGTGTAGATTAGTTTTTCTCTGTTACCAGTGTCCCTCGCCATCAGGCGATGCCACTCTGACTTCTGAGATACTTGTAATTTACGTCTCCAAGTCAAGGACGAAAAGTCAACATTTTAGTCCAACTGACCGGTGTAAGAATACCTCGGCATCAGCACGCCGTAAGTTTAAGAGCGAGCGCCCTTATCCATTAGGCCATGCTGACTTCAGCAGTTAAATAAAACGCAGGATTTATTTAGATTACATTTCATCTGAAGGTATTTTGATAAAATCCCATATCATGACTATTAAATAAAATGTTTCATATTCTTAGCAGGACGTTTCAATCAACCCTAGGTTAATTTTCTAGGCAATTTACGTTCAGTAGTTTACCATTGCTTTCTGAATGAGAAATCGACATTTAAGTTCAATTTAATACCAGTGTAGGGGTTCACCCGTCTACCTTGCCATCAGTGCATTGGAAGTTTAAAATTGAGCGTTTTATATTGAGTATATTGATGAAAAATAGCTATATAATTGGCTTTAAGTTACTGTTAAATTGTACGCTTCCCTGTCAACCCCATGGTCTTTGAATTCCCCTTTCAAGACAGGTATATTTTTTTAAATTGACCTGGCTTCCAGGTTGACTCAAGTTACAACTGGTTCTAGGAAATGTTCTGGAAGGTAAAGGCGACCAACATGCCATTGACCACATCACCTTTCGAGTGAAGGGTCTGTGTTTCAAACGAGGTATGTGGGATTTCGAACTGCATTCGTAACCTCTTCGCCACAGAACCGACTATGGAACTAACAGGCCCTTATAAAAATAGACACCACCATAACCATTTTGTTTCTGATAGTAACGTCTTTTACCTTGTGCATACTATGTGTCTTTTTTCTGCTTTATGATGGAATAATCTAGGGAGATTAACAACGCATTAAACGTGAGAATTGTCAAGTGTTATCTATACTCAACACTACTGTATGGTGCGGAAGCCTGGACAATGAACAAGCAATTAGAAAATCGAATGGAAGCCCTAGAGACGTGGGTATATTGAAGAATATGTCGTATTTCATGGAAACAAAAACAATAAAATACAGAGGTTGTAGAAAAACTGGGAATGAAAAGAGAGTTGATGAAAGAAATAAAAAACAAAACTGAGGCAAGTGAAATATTTCAGTAACGTTAAATCAAATAACACTTATAAAAACCACACTGGAGGGTAAGGTTGAACACATCCGCCTGTCGGATCTTCACTCCTAGACCGATTGCCGTCATTGGTTCAGAAATATGCTTAATTCCTAGTTTCAGCACGAAGCTGTTTAGAAAAGCCATCATCTGTGTCATCGTCCTAGTTAACTTCCCACACATTAATGTCCTTACGGAAACTCCTTAATAGACATGTGTTAAAGAAATGTGGATTCAGATATATTGCAAGGAAGTTTTTGATCTGAAAATAAAACGCATCACAAAAAGACATGAACAGCTTTACAAACAAATCATTACATAATAGGGGGAGGGGGAGAGAAGGGGGAAACACACACACAAATATAAATATATATATATATATATATATATATATATATATATATATATATATATATATATATATATATAGAGAGAGAGAGATAGAGAGAGAGAGAGAGAGAGAGAGATAATATGTGTGTGTGTGGAGAAACTAGATGTAATAAAACAATAGAATGAATGCACCACATACCTATATAGTGATAACATAGTTAACAAACCACATCTGTAACATAGCAATGATGGGCCAAGCATACGAAAGGCAGCAGTAGAGAAAACTTACCAGAACTATAGTATGTCCCGATTTGAATGCCTTCATTCACGATCAATTATTTTGAAAACTGTCTGTTGCATCGTTATGAATTTTTTCCAGCCGCCTTATATTTACCCCCACCCAAGGAATATGTCTTTGATAGGTCCAAAAACAACTTAAATCATCGAAAGCGGCGACATTCCTTTGATGTTTTGCTGAACAACTAGTGATTTCTCGCTAACAAAGTTATGTTTACAGTAATGGGAGACCTGCCAATTCAGATGACACACAAAGGCGTACCAGGATTCGTATGGGAGTGGGTGCAATGAAAGAAGTAGCTTAAAATCGACAGGATGGGCTGCATTGCACCGGGTTTTTATCCCATATGGCTCAGTTTCTTTCCGCAGCGCGAAAAGCGTCGCACAAAGCACGAACTCCGTAGTTCCAGCGACGACCCTCGGGAGTCTCCGAAAAAATGCACTCGTGAAATGAAGGACGCGGCCCGGAATCGAACATACAACCTTCGGAGCCCGAGTCAGACGGCTTGACCACTTCACCACGGAGAATCCCGAGAGGAGTGCAATGTGTAATATTAGTAAAGACAGAGAATTTACAGAGGCACGGGGTAAATAATTTGTAAATTAACAGGAAAGTAGAAGGAATATATTTCTTACCTTATTTTTCATTTCCTTCTTGTTTCTTCAGCTGCTGGTTAATAAAGTGTACACACGTATTCATGTTAGCTTTTTATATTGAGTTCATGAAGCTTCCAAATAGCTGTGCGTTAATGTGCGTATGGAGTGACCAGAAATGATACCGCAATATAGTCATCATGTTTCCATTTTTAAGGATTTGTTCAGCTGTCTGTGTAGTTTGTTCACACGTACACATGGGTGACAGACCCGCTTTGAGTCTTCGTGAAAGACTGTCTACTCTGCTGTTTACCGTTCAGAGACGGAACATGATTATTTGTTTTGCACTATGAAAATAGTTGTCAGTGTCTCTTTTATATTGAGGCCAAAAAAAAAAAAAAACACTAGGTAGGCAGGCAGGCAGGCAGGCAGGCAGGCAGGCAGATAGATAGATAGATAGATAGATAGATAGATAGATAGATAGATAGATAGATAGATAGATAGATAGATAGATAGATAGATAGATAGATAGATAGATAGATAGATAGATAGATAGATAGATAGATAGATAGATAGATAGATAGATAGATAGATAGATAGATAGATCCCCGCCAGGAGCTGGGCGAAGTCGGGCCGAGCCAGCTAGTTTATTTATATAATCACGTTTCACGATAGAACCCACAGTTTGACGACACCTCTGAACTATCCCATATAAATTCCCTCAGTCTGTGCCAAAACGAAAACCGCCAGACAAATTCAAAAAGAGCGGGCGTGTGTCTTGCTGAAGCTGTAATACTCTTTAAATGATGGCATGAATCCGGCAGCCGTAAATTATATACCGCATATAAACAAACATTGAAATTTGCTGTACAATCTCCAGAACAAATTTTTTTTTGTTGGGTGGACATAATGATAAGGTTATATGCTAAATCTCATCATTTTCCCTCAGTTGGTTACTGAGATATTGAATTTTATATTGAGAGGGGGGGGGGGGGGGGGGACACACTATAGATACCAGGGTGGACCACAATATTTACAAATAATATTTCTGTACGTTTCATAGACTGCAAGAAAGCTTTTGACAGTACATGAACAGTTACAGACATATCTTCGTGAGACAGACTTAGATGGGCTAAATGTCAGACATCCTTACCAACATGTCATTAGATGGGATAAATGTCAGACATCCTTACCAACATGTCATTAGATGGGCTAAATGTCAGACATCCTTACCAACATGTCATTAGATGGGCTAAATGTCAGACATCCTTACCAACATGTCATTAGATGGGATAAATGTCAGACATCCTTACCAACATGTCATTAGATGGGATAAATGTCAGACATCCTTACCAACATGTCATTAGATGGGATAAATGTCAGACATCCTTACCAACATGTCATTAGATGGGATAAATGTCAGACATCCTTACCAACATGTCATTAGATGGGATAAATGTCAGACATCCTTACCAACATGTCATTAGATGGGATAAATGTCAGACATCCTTACCATGTCATTAGATGGGCTAAATGTCAGACATCCTTACCAACATGTCATTAGATGGGATAAATGTCAGACATCCTTACCAACATGTCATTAGATGGGATAAATGTCAGACATCCTTACCAACATGTCATTAGATGGGATAAATGTCAGACATCCTTACCAACATGTCATTAGATGGGATAAATGTCAGACATCCTTACCAACATGTCATTAGATGGGATAAATGTCAGACATCCTTACCATGTCATTAGATGGGCTAAATGTCAGACATCCTTACCAACATGTCATTAGATGGGATAAATGTCAGACATCCTTACCAACATGTCATTAGATGGGATAAATGTCAGACATCCTTACCAACATATCATTAGATGGGATAAATGTCAGACATCCTTACCAACATGTCATTAGATGGGCTAAATGTCAGACATCCTTACCAACATGTCATTAGATGGGATAAATGTCAGACATCCTTACCAACATGTCATTAGATGGGATAAATGTCAGACATCCTTACCAACATGTCATTAGATGGGATAAATGTCAGACATCCTTACCAACATGTCATTAGATGGGATAAATGTCAGACATCCTTACCATGTCATTAGATGGGCTAAATGTCAGACATCCTTACCAACATGTCATTAGATGGGATAAATGTCAGACATCCTTACCAACATGTCATTAGATGGGATAAATGTCAGACATCCTTACCAACATGTCATTAGATGGGATAAATGTCAGACATCCTTACCAACATGTCATTAGATGGGATAAATGTCAGACATCCTTACCAACATGTCATTAGATGGGATAAATGTCAGACATCCTTACCATGTCATTAGATGGGCTAAATGTCAGACATCCTTACCAACATGTCATTAGATGGGATAAATGTCAGACATCCTTACCAACATGTCATTAGATGGGATAAATGTCAGACATCCTTACCAACATGTCATTAGATGGGATAAATGTCAGACATCCTTACCAACATGTCATTAGATGGGATAAATGTCAGACATCCTTACCAACATGTCATTAGATGGGATAAATGTCAGACATCCTTACCATGTCATTAGATGGGCTAAATGTCAGACATCCTTACCAACATGTCATTAGATGGGATAAATGTCAGACATCCTTACCAACATGTCATTTGATGGGTTAGATGTCAGACATCCTTACCAACATGTCATTAGATGGGATAAATGTCAGACATCCTTACCAACATGTCATTTGATGGGTTAGATGTCAGACATCCTTACCAACATGTCATTAACTAATTTGTTTCGAGGCAGTTTCCTGCTCTACGTCTGTGATGCCATCACATTCTGTAGGCCTGCCAGCATGGAGGTATAGGTGGTCAGTCTTTCCCTCACTTTAGCAAGCATCTAACTAAAGTCTGACCATGCTCATGAATATTTTTTTTCCACTCGCTTTGAACTCAAACATAGTCCATACATGTGCTACAACTTTTAGTGCACTGGATTCTATTTTGCGTGTGGATTAAATTTCCCTATTATTAGTATCTCTCGCCATCAGTTGAGCCGACTCCGATATCAGAGGTTCTTGTAATTTATGTCCCCAAATCAACCACAAGTCTAACTGAGCGGCGTAAGGGTTGAACCCGCTACCTGTGCGTCAGCACATTACCAGCTCACTACCATGCCAACGTCGCTACCGAGCCCGCTGGTACCAACCTGTTAGTTAGTTGCATATCCTTTACATGACGTCGCAGTCAACACCAGCATTTTATTTTTGTTTGCTGTTGTGATCTCTTGGCAAGTTTACGTTCAGTGGTTTCCCATTGCTTTCTGAACGACCGTCCCCAACACAATTTCATTTTTTTTTAAAACAACGCAAGGCGGTCTGCTGTCAAATCGCCCGCAGCTGTGTTTCGAATGCCTTGCTGCTGCCGAGCTTCTACGGGAGTCCGAATGAAAACCAAAATATGACAGAGAAGATCGAAGGATCAAATTTAAAAAAAAAACAACCACAGATATAAACGTTTCAAGCGAAGTCAGTATCAACGGAAAAACAAAATCAAAACATTGAAAATATGCAACAAAAAAGAAACCGACAGGATGAACACGGTATGGGACCAACAAATAGTGATAGTATGGTTCAGTCGGCAACAAAGAATCCAACATGGTATCGACAGTCACAATAAAAATAATAAAATATGACAGAAGCTCGAAGTATCAAATCTCTCTCTCTCTCTCTCTCTCTCTCTCTCCCTCTCTCTCTCTCTCTCTCTCATCTCTCTCAATCTCTCTCTATCTCTATCTCTCTCAATCGCTGTCTCTCTCTATATATATATCTCTCTCTATCTCTCTCATCTCTCTCTATCTCAACCTCTCTCAACCTCTGTCTTTCTCTATCTCTCTCTGTCTCTATCTCTCTATCCCTCTCTATCTCTCTCTCTCTCTCTCTCTCTCTCTCTCTCTCTCTCTCTCTCTCTCTCTCTCTCTCTCTCTCTCTCTCTCTCTCTCTGTAGACATCGCTAGTGCATTAGGCTATCAGAAACTCTAGTAGAATGATAGAATTTATCCTAAGGCTTGTGTTAAGCAGCCAAGCTGCTAGCGAACTAATAGTGACAGGATTCCTAAGGCGATAGTCACCCGACGTATTAGTCAGGGTCCCGATTTGTGAAGGATTCTCAAAGTAGAGCATCAACTTGTTGAAATAAATCAGGAGCTTTGGTTAGAAATACTTCCACGTTCTCTGCACAACACCTATGACGTGTGTGGTTAAATACCACTGAAAAACCTAGAAGGCAAAAACCGAGGAAATGAAAATTCGGGAGCGTTATTTCACCGGATGAAGAAAAACTGAAGGGAGAGCCGACGAACCGCTTGCCAACAGCGGGGACAAAACACTTAAATTAAGTGGCCACACTCACTGCTGGCCAATACAACACCAGTCGTACCATATTCCAAACGATTGTAGGCCAGCGAAGTGGTGTCTGTGATGTAACAAAAGTACTGATGAACTGCTCACTAGAGGACAGTAGTCCAAGGACAATTTCGTTAGGCTTAGATTTCTCAGACTTTTTTTTTTGGGGGGGGGGGGGATGGGGGGTTAATTAGAAAAGGGTACTGTCCTGTGCTGAGAAGCGGCTGGCCGAGTGGTGAGAACGCCGAATTCTCTTTCGGGAGACCCGGGTTCGATCCCTCGGTAAGGTATGGGATTTTTCTCTGTTGGGGGCAAAAAGAAACTCCTAACTACACAGTTCGCGACGACTGCACTAGCCAGGCGTCGTTAATTCCTCAGGCTCAAAAACCTCTTCCCCCCCCCACCCCCGTACCATACACAGCAAGGTACTATATTGGCAGTAAATGACAGTTTTCATGACTGTCCTCCCCTTATGGTTGTACAGGGATGCCTCCCGTTGAGCACCCAAAGTGTTATAATCTATTAAACTTAATGTTGTGAGTTTGTTCAAAATTTACAAAAGTTACTTTGTTACCTTACCACGTAACTTTAGTACAATTAGAGTGTGAGAATATACGAAAGGTTTGTCACTAAATATATTAATCTGTCTTTCTCCGTGTGTCTGTGAGAGTGGATCAAATTCGGGGGCTCAATCTTTACACAGGCAAAGTAGCTGGAGAATATTAAATTACAGTCTTATGCTAAGTACTGTTGGTCACCATTCCTCTTCTGCCTGTCCCTGTCAGAAGTCTCGACCCGTTCTTGGACTTTGTAAATCATAAGTCTAGAATTGCGAGCCTTTTGGTCGCTTCTTCTGCAATGGTTAGATTTTCTAATCTTAGGAAGTCTATTCGGTATCTGCTTTGGTATATTTCCTATCATCGTAGCACACCCTACAACGCTGCAACAAAAAGAAAGAAAGATTCGTCACTAAACCAGACACGTCTCCATTAATTGTCAGCTGCCCAGAGACGATGCTGATTGGCCCAAAGAAGTAGATTTTGGCTATGGCGACAGTTAGGATAGGTACAAGGTGAGATTGCTGTGCCCGATGTCCATTATCATGCAGTCTATTCCGGACAGTTTGGTCAGACACATGACGTCCTGCAGGCAATTACTGGGCAGTTGAGGGAGCTGTTGTACGCCTGTCTCAGAGGTAACGAAGCCGAATAAAGAGATCCTCTGCTGCTGTTGTCACTCTGGGTCGTCCACTGCGATACCCACCTTCAACTGAGCCAGTAACTTGGAACCGGTAACAAAGTCGACTGATGGTACTCTGATACATGTTTAGATGCCTGGCAACCTGACTTTGACTTTCGCCTGCATACAGTCGGCCAAAAGCAATGTTCTTTAAATTATCGATAGAGACGCCATTAATGTCTGCTTGAAAATGAACTGAATTGCGCGCGCGTGTGTGTGTGTGTGTACGTGTTTGTGGTGTAGTGTTTGTTATCCTTTTTATAGGTTTACAGTTGCGTAGTCAGTGAATAGTCATCACCCCAAATTTTATTTCGCCTGAGCACATCATGAGCTGTGGTCACAAATTGGGTCATAATCACTATTGACCACTGTGTTGCAACGATTACAAAAAAAGAACGCAATTCAGGTCAACATGTGCATTTGAAACTGTAAAGAAGATTTGAGGCTGGTTTTTATATACCCCAGCACCAAATTTTAATTAAAAACTTATAAAAATGCGCCCTCGGATAGCTATGAGTTTCTTTTTATTAACAGTAGATGTTTCTTCAAATAATAAGCTCATTGTTGTGAAGTGAAAACTGCGTAACCCACAGCTGTAAACGATAATGAAACAAGTGCCAAGAAGTCAGTAAGTGTGAAGTGACAGACATCAGTGAAGATGAGGACATGATTCTATAGGGTAAGTCACATCAATATCTATGTAATTTCTTACTTTCTCAATCTAAATTTTTTTTCTAGATGTTTACCAACACAATCTAGATTTTTTTCTGTCATCTATGCTGAAGATCCGTGTGCAACATTAATAGTAAGCTTGGGGGAATAATTGTTTATACTAGCAAAATAATCCATCCATCCATCATGTGCCATGCCGGTAAGCGTGGGCGGTCATGTTCTATCATCTCACTCGATCACCAGAGTCGTGGATCAGCTCCGTGTTTCTGTCTCGACCATGCCACGGCCAAGCCATCCAGGTACTTGCTTCTAGGTCTTCCCCTTGATCTGTTCCCCTCTATCTTACCAGTTGTCACCAAGTTCTCCAAATCATTTCTTCTCATAACATGCCCAAAGAATTGTGACTGTCTACGTCTAATGTCTCTAATCAGTTTACGATCTTCAAAATAATATGTTTTGTTAAATTCTCTAGATGAAATACTTATAGCATTAAGGGGTGATTATACTTGTACCATGTATACCATTTTCGATTTCACATTTTATATATGCGGGTTTTCTAGAATTATCTCCAAAATTCATGGAATGTTAAGTAATACCAGGGGCTTTCCCTTGGCTTAAGCCAGCTACAGACAGACTCAACTTCTGATTGGGTGGTGGCCAGTATAAAAGCTACCGTCCTTAGGCACAAGACACATTTTTCATTTGGTTCCTGATTTGTCCGCTTTCAAAGCTAAAGCATAAACACGGTGAGTGAGACAGCTGTAGCATAATGGGTGATAATCTAGTTAAAACCTTTACAGTTCCAATTCCAATTTTCGAAAAAAAAAATTCCAAATTCGGTCTCGTCCATCCTGCTTCCTCAGCGTCGGTTATTGTTGAGATCCGTGGTTGTGTGGATTGTTAGTCCTAATTCATACCGGTTTTATTGGTTCCACTCTTTGTCGGATAAAGTTCTTTTGTGCTGTCTGGTTATTTTCATGTGTCTTATGCTGTGTTGTTTTCACCGGGGCTGGTCCCGGTCACGTTCAGTTCTTATAGGGACTCGATATTGGCAAAGGCAGTGAGTTTAAGTGCAGTCTCAGGTTGTTCCCCCGGTCAGCTGCCCGTCCTCCTCTACGTTAGCTTTCTTGTTTTCGTCTTCGGTGTATGGGTTGGTGCGACAACAAGACGACCAGGTCTCCCTGTCATCCCCGTTCATGATCCCTCCGTGAGAGCCCACTCACCTTTCTGCCACTCACCCCGCTGCTCGGCTTTTTTTTTAAAGTATTGTGTATATGTATATACACAAAACGTTTTTATTTTAATTATAATACAATAAACATATATACATATAAATATATATAGTGTAGGGAGGTTATGTGGCCTTCCCAGTTCTGCAGATGAACTGTCTGACCAGCCGCTGTATTTCTGGGTTGCTGTTTATGTGTAGGCACTCCGTCATTGTCATTGGTTTCCCAATTTTGACGAAGTGATCTCTTAGATCATTCGCTCTCTATTGTACTTGTCGCATACTAGTAAGTAGTGTTCAATTGTGTTGTTTTCTCGGCAATCTCTGCAGAATGGGTTTTCTCTTGTGTCTTTCCAATTGCCTAGTCTGATTCTCCACAGCTGTCTGTTTGCCGGTGCTTTCATGTTGGTCTTGACTTGTGGCTTGTATCTGGGTTCACCCAATACTTGGTAGGCATGACGGCCTTTAGTGCTGTCTCGCCACTATTTCCTCCATTCCTGGAGAATGTAGTTTTTGACAATATTCTTCCCTTCTACTTTACCTAGGATAGGCAGATTTTATTATTGCTGGTTATTCCTCGTTTCGCCGCTCTGTCTACCTGTTCGTTTCCCGGGATACCCCTGTGAGCTGGTATCCCATGTACCTGAGGTTTGTGGCTGTCGCTAGTATCTCCTCTTTTATGTCATGGTCTGTTGCCTCTATTGAAATTCCCGAGCGTTTTTACTGATGACAGGGAGTCTGTTAATATACACAGTCTCAGTGGTGGTTTTTCGGCTGCGATCTACAGACCTTTCATTATGGCTAACTACCAGTTCGACCTTTACATCTTAACATTTTCATTTTATACTGAAATGGTTGATACAACTGAAAGCGTAGCAACTGTTAGAACTAGGAAGTACGTGACAAATAGGCTGCTTAGCAGAAGGCAGATTGTGGTTGATGAAGAATGTAGCATATATAGACAATATTTAAACATTGGGTTTTTACTCATGAAACAATGACAATTGGATACAGCTTTGAAAGACGAATCCGGCGGTATCTCAATAGGACTGTACGTCAATTCTAAGCGGAGTTATTAAATATTTTTGTGGTGTGATCTACAATCAGGAAGTGCAAAGGAATCTACACCAATGTGTTAGTTCTTTTCGATGACCGTAAATTGGGAGCTGAGAAATTCTGCCTTCTATTACTGTGGCTTGTTTAATTTTAAACGGACAACATAGTACCATATATCATTGCGTCCGGGGTGGCGAGGCCTAACTTGACGTTATATCCATTTTTCAATAGGATGTGCTATGACCTAATTAACAATTAAAATGGCAGCCAATTGTTTATTATTCATTAAAAGACTGTCACATTGCTAACAAACCTGGCAAGATATATATTTTATTGTGCGTTTTGGTAACAGGAAAGTAAAGGTCACACACCTCTTTCGATAGAATGTTGATAGGATTGACTTCATTGCACCGAGTTTTACTCCATAAGGCTCAGTCTCTTTCCGCACGGCGGCCTACCGAAAGCATCATACAAAGCACGAGACTTACTTAGTAGTTAAAAATAGCTGCCCATTTATATTAATTAAATCTCATGTGAAATGTTAGTCGCTAGTGAAAGAACAATTCATTAAAATGTACTCATATTGTCTTAATGTACCCACTGCATTGCGACAGCTTTCTTTTGTTGATTAAATACCATGCAGTAATGTAAGTAAATAAGTTTGTAATTGCTGCATAAATTAATCAGTCTCTTTCGCTAATAATAATTAATTGTTTTCTATTTCTGGTCTAAATTACACTGTTCTGAATCTAATAGTGAGCAATTAATAATTAAATATTAACTTTAAAAAAAACACACAACTTATTTCACAGTATTGTATTTACATTTAAATAATTAAGTACTGCTGCGCTGCTAAGAAAAAAAGTACTCCTTAAACTACTTATAGGTTTACAGATGGGTCTGAAAACTGGCTTTCAAAGTTATTTTCAGTCATGTCAAATGCTGAAAAATTATACACGTACACAGATAAATTACTGCTACAAATGAAACTTGTATTCTGTTCAATTTTAGTAGTTAAACTGCCAGTTCTAATTATATATAAATATGATCCACTATAGTAATTAGTATAGTCAGGGCGCCGCCATTTTGAATTTTTAGGTATGATTGCACTATCTCTTTTTCATAGCTGTGCTGAATATTTTCTCCCGAACACAATTAAATATTAATGTTGAAACTCTTCAAGTATACGTAAAATTGAACGCAAAATTCAAAAATGCATTAAACAGTAACCAGAAACAAAAAGAAACATGAATTAAAAACAAAATTAGCTTACCGAACATCATAAAAACTTAATAACTTCAAGAGAAAAAAGTTCTAAGCGATAAACGCTTGATAGAAAAGCGACAAACGCTTAGCAGACAGACCACTTCTGAATTTATTAGAGTGGTTTCCCGTGACGTATGCCACGTTGTTTTAGAATACATGAAGTTATAAGCAAGCATGGTTACAAACCGGAAGTCACTGGACGGTCGCTAAAGATTTTCTGGGGAAAACGCTTACGTCTTCAACCACACCCTACTCATAAAGAACGACAGCTGACATTGCTAAAGAATGTACTTCAACCAGGTAGAGTCACTCTTACAAAACAGAAATCAGAGAAAAGCTTGCCAAGATATACAAAGTCATACCTGATGTCTTTTGCTTTGTATTCAAGACAAATTTTGCTGGCGGTAAAATTATTGTATTTGCCTTGATTTATGACACCTTGGACAAGGCCAAGAAATTTGAGATTAAATACAAACTGGCACAACATGGATTGCTGGAAATCAAGAGAACAGGCAGAAAGCAGAGGATGGAAAGAAAGAACATACAGAAGAAAGTGAGAGGTACCGCAAAGACTAAAGTTGTTGCTGGCAAGAAGAAGTAATCCACGGTTCTAAACATCAAGTTATGTTGTATTTTTTTTTATTTTTTTTTTGATTAGGAATAAACTAATTGGAAAAAAAAATTATACCAAACTTCAGTTACTTCATTCATGTATCGCAGTAATTTACCAGATTATCTGTGAAGTAAGCTGAAATCTAAAAGAACTGATACTATATCACTTATAAGTTATATAAGTAGATAGAGATCTTTTCTATCACATATTTATCATATTTAAGTGTAGGAAGAACCGTGGAAGTTAACAACAAACTTAAATCTACAATAAAAACATATTCACACGTATAAATTACTGTTTAAACCAAGAACATTCTATGCTGATTATCTTTTTTTAACTCCCATTTATTACTGAAAAGGTTCAGAATACAATAAGGTTTGTGCTGGTATTATCAATTGTCCGATCTCAAGTCCAGTTAATTTCGCTGTAAACTCACTTCACGTAGGATGTCTGTGGCGAAGTCAACTCATCTGCCTCACGCTATGATGGTCATGGGTTCATTTATGGACTGCATTTTTCTGGCCGTAAATGCAATTTTTCATCCAGGAGATCCACAGGGGTCATTACTGGAGCAACGAAGTTCGATTTGCCATCCATCAGCAGCTTGTCATTCTGCAGAGAGAGACTGGGCCAGATGGTATAAAACCCAATACAAATAAGTCATTCATCTTGGTTTTACTGCCCATATTTTAATGTAAACTCTTAGCCATAATGTTAGGTGTTTGATTTTAAAGTATACAATAATTCATGGTGACATCTAGATCACAAAGAGACTGTTTCAGTTCTGTAATTAAACCCGTGTTGAGAAATATTTGTAATAATAATATATGCTTGGTAAGGCTAGGCTTGATCACTTAGTAAAGGTGAGTAATGGTACCCTGCCAATTATTGAACATGTACTATGGCAGTTCATTCTCTGTTGTGGTAATAATGACGCAATGTTAATGGCTGAACTTATACTAAGTCACTCAGTTGAGGTAAGTAATGACATAATGCTAATGACTGAACAATTTTAATCCCAGACACTCACAGCTGTGCTCGGGTTAATAATAACCACAAAATCACAAGAGTATGACACTATTACTTTTGCAGGGACACCTTGCGTACAGCAAATTCATTATCAGATCCTTTTTATATATTGTGACCAAATGTAAGAAGTACAGTCATGCATGACATGATAATTAATGCACAGGAGAATAGCCAGCCACACATTGTGTGTTGCTGGTCACACAAAGATCTAGTGTATCCGTGGTCAATCTGTAAAGGTTAATCAAAGAAAGTAGATTTGATGGGCAAATATAGTATCGCTGTAGCTGCCTTTATTTCCTATGGAATTTTAAATGGGATCAGCCTGGAAGACAAGGTGAATTTTTTTTTTAATTACCACCTCATGGAATATGAACATATGACAAGCAAGCATTGTGTGTTCCCCATGGCTTCCGAGGTGAGAAATGGCGATATGGTAATGAGCTTGTGCGCTTGGCCACACCTGCACAATCAGACCAAGAACACAGACCTGATCCAAGACTCTCGTGAACATGTGTGAGGCCCCCGGGAAGGTAACACGGTCAACAAATGCCTGAAGAAGTTGGATGTGTCGGCCGAAAAGTTCCAAATATCGCAGCTCTGCTGTAAACGGGCACAACGCAATTACGTCTAAAACAACATTCTGGACGGCTGCAGAAGACGTCGTGTGATGCTGAACTCTTTCTGCTCACACTTATCGGCAAGGCACATGATTATAAACGTATACATATATAATGATATCAATTTTTTGCAATTTTACAATTCTATTTCAGATTTCATATTAAAGAGGATGCAAGTTGTCATCTTGCATGTGGCCGTGCTGGACAAAAAGTAGTTATAATTTTAATCATCTTTGTGCTGTCAACTGTCCATCTCTTAATTCCTGTGTAGTGCACAATATAGTTATTCAGTTTAGATTATATTGTAATTTTTGTTGTTGTTTTTTTGTTTTGAGTTTACCATTTCTTCTAATGTTTACAGTTTACATTTTACTAAATCTAATAGTTTATACTTAGTAATCCGTGTGCAGTGCAAACAGCTTAAGGCAATGTCAGATGTGGCAGGTTTCTGTTGTGACAACAATGCAGAAAAGAAAATCTGGCTGCTGTGGAGGCAGAAGTATAGGCTTTGATCCTCGAGAACTCTTTAGAGGGTGATGCTGTCATTTACAAGGATGGGGCTGTCGTTCGACATGTGAGAAGTTTCATGGGCCTTTGCGGTTCGGGCTGGAGGGAGAATTGGGAGGGAAATTCTTGTGCTTTTGTCTTGACCACAAGTAGTCTGACTATGGAAGTCATGGCAGTGAGTAAAGCAATGACATGGCTCGAGACACAGACCTTCACTAGGGCATGTTTCCTTTGTGACTCAATGAGTATGCTCAAGAAGATAGAGATGGGCTGTACCCAAAGACAGTGGTTGTTGTCTCTGGAGCAGTCGGGGCTTGCAAAGATTAGTTTCATTTTCGTGTCAGGACATGAGGGTGTCCAAGGAAATGAGCGGGATGACAGGCTTGCAGGTAAGGCTACTGTGGAGGGCGGACGAGCCAGGGACCAGGCTGATATACTGAATGCTCTATGAGAAGTAAGTCGTTTGCAAGAACCAAGTCATGACTGTGAATCTACAACCATGGTCAGGCTGTGAGAACAGCAAGTTAAAAGAGGTGTGGACAAACAAGAACACTACGCAGAAAGCTAAAGAAGAATGATAAACCAACACAGAACTGGTGTCGTTAGCTGCTACACGTTGTGGGATTTACTGAGGAGGGGATCCGTACATTTATGGACTGAATGGTTCGGTGTGCAATGAGGACAATCTGTTGACTAACTAACTGTTGTGAAGTACAATATTGTATTGTACGTTGCAAATACATTACTATATGCTTGAACTCTTATAAGAGAAATTTCTGATAAGAACTATTTCTTTGGTAGCAGGTGAGTTCGCCTTATCAGGTCTGCACTGTATAATAGTATTTTAACTCTTGTTGTACCAAGCAACTCATATTTTCAGTTATTTCATCTCAGTCGGTCATTTAATCTGCCAACTTTGTCCTTGTTATTATTTTAACTCCTTCTGTGCAAGTATAATATACATCCACCCACTTTCCTAGTCACTTCAATTACTCCAATGTTAGGCAGTTATTCAACTTTGCTGGCACAAATTGTTTCCACAGAAACAGAAAAAGTTAACTTAGTCCTGAGAACATACCTATATCGGCGGGCACACTAGCAAAGTTAATAGTAAATTGTGCTGTTAATGTCA
Source organism: Cepaea nemoralis (assembly GCA_014155875.1). Classification (NCBI taxonomy): domain Eukaryota; kingdom Metazoa; phylum Mollusca; class Gastropoda; order Stylommatophora; family Helicidae; genus Cepaea; species Cepaea nemoralis. The sequence continues at coordinate 334,430 of JACEFZ010026980.1, read as the reverse complement.
TGACCAGGTTCGACGCCTGAGCCTGTCAAAGTGAGGGTAAGTTTGGTCACCTATTTCTACTATGAAATGTGATGGCGCTCTCACATTTCAGACTTCTAGCAGGAAACTGCTTTGGGAGCTGGAAAATAAAGCATACCTGTATCAGGCAGCCGCTGTAGCAAAGCCAAAGACACTGACCTAGTAGTCATGGGTTCAATCCGCAAATGGATGGATCCGGATTTATTTTTAAAAAACATGACCTGGGCCCCCCAGGTCGACCCAGCCTAAAACGGGTGCTGACAATGTCTTGGGCAGTAAAGGCATGACACTGACCACATCACCCACCGAGTGCCGATTGGTCTATACAAATATGGGTCCAGCACCATATTTCTCGTGCCCTGTCAGGTGTGTAAAGGCGCTTTTTCTTTGTTTTTTTTTTATTTGTTTAACTATGCCTATATAGCAGCAAACTGTAGGTTCACAAAAAGATTTAAGGAAAGACATTTATCTACATGGCACTCTCGCATATTAGGAACATTGTGTCATTACGATCGACTTATATTTAAAGAAGGGCATTTATCTTACATGTCACTCTGGCATATTATGGACATGGTGTCAATATGATCGACTTATATTTAAAGAAAGGCATTTATCTTCGTGTCACTCTGGCATATTGGGGACATTGTGTCATTACGATCGACCTTTATTTAAATAAAGACGGTTATCTACATGGCACTCTGGCATATTAGGGACATGGTGTACACATGATAAACTTATAACACGTCTGGGAACCGTGGTAGCATTGTGGCCAGATACTTGCATGGTAGTCATGGGTTCAAGTCGATTCAGATTTTTAAAATTAACCTGAGCTTTCAGGTTGACCTAGCCATTCGGGTTGCCATTGCTTTCTGAATGAGAAGTCAGCGTTGAAGTCCAACTGACCAGTTTAAGAAATGATCCCCCCTACACTGCCATCAGCGCACTGGAAAAGCAAGCGCATTCAGCCCTGTAATCTGCCTGTGGCAACGTACGGGTGTGAATTGTGAACCATTTCACAAACACTGAAGAAAACTTAATTTAGACTTTTAAATGTAAATGTTATGGGAACATTGTTAGAACACTGTGAATCAAGAAGAAGAAGAAGAAGAAGAAGAAGAAGAAGAAGAAGAAGAAGAAGAAGAAGAAGAAGAAGAAGAAGAAGAACAAGAACAAGAACCAGAACAAGAACCAGAACAAGAAGAACAAGAAGAGAACAGTACTGACATACAACAAGATCTGAACATGGAAGAAACTGGGCTTGTAAACAGTATCATAATTTGGAAACTAAAATATCCAGACCTCACAGTGGTTTAGAAAGAACAGTATTGGAAGGCATAGTCTCTCGAAGATGACGCAAGTTTAGAACACCATGATAATTTATCATCATTATATGCCGTGTCGATAAGTGTGGGCCGTCATGTTTCGCCATCTCACAAGATCACTAGAGCCATGGATCAGCTTTGTGTTCTTGTCTCGATCATACTACTTGGCCAAGCCATCCAGGTATTTACTTCTCTGTCTTCCCCTTGCTCTTTCCCCTCAATCTTGTTAGCTGTCACCAAGTTCTCCATTGATTTCTTCTCATAACGTGTCCAAACAAGTGTGATCATGTATACAAGATATGTAAAGAGATCCTGGACATCAAAATGCATGAGGTAGGGAGCTAGTGAAGGATCAAGTCTTCAGCATGAGGTTGTTGTTGTTTTGTTTTGTTTTGGTTTTGTTTTTTGTTTTGTTTTTTGTTTTTTTTTGGGGGGGGGGGGGAGGGGGCTCGCTCGCTTCCCAAAGCCAAGGATGAGAATTCAACAATATAGTCCAACTGACTGGTGAAGCCAGTAAAATGCGCTACCTCGACAACAGCACACCGGATTCAGCAGGATGTGATGGGAGCGTAGTGTGGTCTGCAAAAGATTTACTGACTGATGATGAATGGATACCAGAGTCATGCAGGCCTAAGCCATGAGTGCTAGGTTTTGGTGTATATTTGATATATTTCAAACACAGAAGCCACAAACAATATGTTGCACGATTTATTGCCTGGCATGTATTACTGCATCTCGTCAAACACATTCGAACAATACTTTCTACAATGTATTTTAAATGTTTCCGCTTAAGTATTATTCATTTAATCACTTTATATGATACATAACTCTGCATTATGCACCTGACCGGATGGAGCGAAATATGCCAGACAATAAATTTTGCAACATATTGTTTGTGGCTTCAATGTTTAAATTCACTAAGTGAATACATTGTTTTGTATTTTATATATGCCAATTTTAGTATTTCTCAATCTTATTTGAGTTAATTTTCTCACTCTTTCTACAGAGTAGAGGCGGATGCTGCATCTTTTTGCTAATGGCTTCAGGATTCACTGCTAAGAGATTCTCCATGTGAGTGGCTGATGCAGAAGAAGGCGTATTGTACTACACAAAATCTTTAGAGCAATTTAAATTGTCGGTTTTTATCATCCTACCCCGCGTAGTTTACACATCACATCAGTGTTGTTAGCCATTCAGAAATGGATGACAATAGAAGTGGTGGACATGAAAACATCACAAAAGACTTCCTCACGTATGCTGTGAGACATTTGTCCAGATTATATGTAGGCAAAACTACAGGCCAGGAAGTATGCTGGAAGTACCGTCCACCAAACTGGCCAGAACATTTGGCTTCGAAAAATCCAACTTCAGCACCAAAAGATAGCACTGAAACATTAAGGGAAAAGTATGACTATTTAAGATCACAGGTTCCAGATGAACAATTAAGTCAAGAAGAACAAAATGCATATCAAAACTTTGAAGCAGGTAACACAGGCAGTGTGAAAGATTATATGTCTATTCGTAAGTTGAAAGATCAGATTAATGACATGAGGAACGTGCTGTTACCTTGCCTGCATCAACCACATCAGCCGGAGATTGATGAGCTACTAATACGATTAGATCTTCATTAGTTTCATCATTAATAGCAGGCACAAACAGACGTCCAGCAGCAGCTGATACGTCATCATCGACATTGTAAAAGACAAGAAAACATGTCAGTCCTATATCTGTGCAAAGTAAAACATGCAAAACTAGAACTTGGTCACAAGAAAGCAACGTATTTTAAGAAGCTTGTGACGTGAGACTAGACGAATAGAAACTCAACGATAGAGCCGTACAGGACTATTTGCAGTGTATAGAAGATAGTTTGAATACAACATATCAAACTTATGATTTTAACCCCAATATACTGATGAATTTTGAGAGTCTGTGCTTTCAGAATAACATTTCATGGACTTCTGGTCAAAGTGACAACATTTTACTGGACCAAAACAATTGTTATTTGCATTGTTTACATTTTTTTTACATTTTTATACATTATATTTTAATGTGAAGAGACATGGTCAATAGATAAGCAATCAGAGAACGCACGTGAAGCATTTGAAATGTAGTTATATCAAGAAATAAAAGTATCCTTGTGGCAAGATCAGAAAACAAAGAAAGACGTTTTGCAAACGATCTCATTCAAAATAACTTTTGAGAGTCAAACAATTTAGAATACTTTTGTCATATAAAGAGACACATCTCCTTGTTAAAATATCACAGGAGGGACAAGTGGTGGGCACATGTGCAAGAGAAAACATTACATGTGAGTAGACAACATCAGCCGGTCTCTCTGGTCGAGGGGTTACAACACTTTCTCCGTAATCCCGTTTATCACGCAGAGTCTCGTAGCAGGGCGAGAGCTGGGAGCGGTTCGACCCCCGCTGCTGACTTGCGGGATAACTGAGCCGGCCGCTCAGAAAGCAATGGCAAACTAATGAGCGTAATCTTGCCAAGAAATCATCATACAGCTGAAAGATGCTGATGTTGACAGCGATGTCCTGTAAAGGATATGCAAAAAAAAAAAAAAACAGACAACATCAAGAGAAAACATTACATGTGAGTAGACAAAACATTACATGTGGGTAGACAACATCAAGAGAAAACATTACATGTGAGTAGACAAAACATTACACGTGAGTAGACAACATCAAGAGAAAACATCACATGTGAGTAGACAAAACATTACATGTGGGTAGACAACATCAAGAGAAAATATTACATGTGAGTAGACAACATCAAGAGAAAACATCACATGTGAGTAGACAACATCAAGAGAAAACATCACATGTGAGTAGACAAAACATTACATGTGAGTAGACAACATCAAGAGAAAACATTACATGTGAGTAGACAAAACATTACATGTGAGTAGACAACATCAAGAGAAAACATTACATGTGAGTAGACAACATCAAGAGAAAACATCACATGTGAGTAGACAACATCAAGAGAAAACATCACATGTGAGTAGACAACATCAAGAGAAAACATCACATGTGAGTAGACAACATCAAGAGAAAACATCACATGTGAGTAGACATCATCAAGAGAAAACATTACACGTGAGTAGACAAAACATTACATGTGAGTAGACAAAACATTACATGTGAGTAGACAAAACATTACATGTGAGTAGACAACATCAAAAGAAAACATTACATGTGAGTAGACAAAACATTACATGTGAGTAGACAACATCAAGAGAAAACATTACATGTGAGTAGACAACATCAAGAGAAAACATCACATGTGAGTAGACAACATCAAGAGAAAACATCACATGTGAGTAGACAACATCAAGAGAAAACATCACATGTGAGTAGACAACATCAAGAGAAAACATCACATGTGAGTAGACATCATCAAGAGAAAACATTACACGTGAGTAGACAAAACATTACATGTGAGTAGACAAAACATTACATGTGAGTAGACAACATCAAGAGAAAACATCACATGTGAGTAGACATCATCAAGAGAAAACATTACACGTGAGTAGACAAAACATTACACGTGAGTAGACAAAACATTACACGTGAGTAGACAAAACATTACATGTGAGTAGACAAAACATTATTTGTGAGTAGACAACATCAAGAGAAAACATCACATGTGTGAAGACAACATCAAGAGAAAACATTACATGTGAGTAGACATCATCAAGAGAAAACATTACATGTGGGTAGACAACATCAAGAGTGTAAAAACATGTTGCATGCCCTTTGCAGAACGCTGCAATCAACCCCAGGTTTATTTTCAAGGCAATTTTACGTTCAGTAGTTTGCCATTGTTTAACATTGGAATGTAAAGATCTTGTCTCATTACACCGTGAAGTACACAGGCCAGACATTATTGGAAACTTTGTATCAGTAGCCTCCAGAGCCAACTGTTGCTGATATGATTTGTGTTGTCTGTGTAAATTTCAATGGTCTTTGATGGTCTCTAAGACAATAGTTTGGAGGAATATCACCATTAAAACTGATCCAGAAGACAGAGGGCTAACATCTGTGGAGAGATATGAACGACTATATGCTTGGCTTGGCACATGTTGAAGCTGATGTGTAGTTTTATTTTTACTAGATGTAGAATGTAGTTTTAAAATAGAAAATAAAAACCTGTTTGCATTTGTTGTGTTTGTTTCATTATACCAGCAAAACAGATGTCAGAAATTAGCAATTACATTAATTTGGGCGTTCACTAGCTTTGAAATCAAGTGTAGTCCATACACGTGCTACTTCTTCTAGTCTACTGGATACATTTTTTGTGTGTAGATTAGCTTTTCTCTGTTACCAGTGTCCCTCGCCATCAGGCGGTGCCACTCTGACTTCTGAGGTACTTGTCATTTACGTCCCCAAGTCAAGGGCGAAAAGTCAACATTTTAGTCCAACTGACCGGTGTAAGAACTGAGCCCGCTGTCTTGGCATCAGCACACCGTAAGTTTAAAAGCAAGCGCCCTTATCCATTCTGCCATACTGACCCCAGCCATTAAATAAAACCCAGGTTTTATTTAGACTACATTTTATCTGGAAGTCATTTATTTAAAATCCCATATCATGAGTTTAAAATAAACTGTTTCATGTCCCTTGCAGGATGTGGCAATCAACCCTAGATTAATTTTCTAGGCAATTTACGTTCAGTAGTTTACCATTGTTTTCTGAATGGGAAATCGACATTTAAGTCCAATTTAATACGAGTGTAGGGGTTTAATCGTCTACCTTGCCATCAGTGCATTGGAAGTTTAAAATTGAGCGCTTTTTTATTGAGTATATTGATGAAAAATAGCTATATAATTGGCTTTAAGTTACTGTTAAATTGTACGCTTCCCTGTCAACCCCATGGTCTTTTAATTCCCCCTTCAAGACAGGTATTATTTTTTTTAATTGACCTGGCTTCCAGGTTGACTCAAGTTACAACTGGTTCTAGGAAATGTTTTGGAAAGTAAAGGCGGCCAACATGCCATTGACCACATCACCTTTCGAGTGCCGGGTCTGTGTTTCAAACGAGGTATGTGGGATTTCGAACTGCATTCGTAACCTCTTCGCCACAGAACCGGCTATCAAATCAAATCAAATCAAATCAACTTTATTAGGGTCACAAATTGGGCGCGCAGGCCCGTCTTACATTCGGCCCTTCCAATCACTCGTCTTTCGTTCATCAAGAGCATTATACATTTAAATAGGAAGAAAAATAAACATTGTGAAATGAATGTTGTAAACATAAACAAGGCTAATTACCATGTTATGAAGCCCATCTCCCACCTATCCATACATCACCCCACCCACACAACACCCCCACCTACCCACACACACGCGCACCAAGGGACACATACACACCCCCACCTACCGACACACACGCACACCAAGGGACACATACATACCCCACCAACCGACCCATCCCCCTCCCGCACATCCCCCACCCACACACACTGCCCTCACCTGATCCCCCAACCAAAACACACTCGCCACCTATGGGACTAACAGGCCCTTATAAAAATAGACACCACCATAACCACTTTGTTTCTGATAGTAACGTCTTTTACCTTGTGCATACTATGTGTCTTTTTTCTGCTTTATGCTGGAATCATCTATGGAGATTAACAACGCATTAAACATGAGAATTGTCAAGTGTTATTTATATTCAACACTACTGTATAGTGCGGAAGCCTGGACAATGAACAAGCAATTAGAAAATCGAATGGAAGCCCTAGGGCCGTGGGTATATTGAAGAATATGTCGTATTTCATGGAAACAAAAACAATAAAATACAGAGGTTCTAGAAAAACTGGGAATGAAAAGAGAGTTGATGAAAGAAATAAAAAACTAAACTGAGGCAAGTGAAATATTTCAGAAACGTTAAAACAAATAACACTTATAAAAACCACACTGGAGGGTAAGGTTGAACACATCCGCCTGTCGGATCTTCACTCCTAGACCGATTGCCGTCATTGGTTCAGAAATATGTTCAATTCCTAGTTTCAGCACGAAGCTGTTTAGAAAAGCCATCGTCTGTGTCATCGTCCTAGTTAACTTCCCACACATTAATGTCCTTACGGAAACTCCTTAATAGACATGTGTTAAAGAAATTTGGATTCAGATATATTGCAAGGAAGTTGTTGATCTGAAAATAAAACGCATCACAAAAAGACATGAACAGCTTTACAAACAAATCATTACATAATGGGGGGGGGGGGGGGAAGAGAGAGAGAGAGAGAAGGGGGAAACACATACACAAATATATAAGTGTGTGTGTGTGTGTGTGTGTGTGTGTGGTGTGTGTTGTGTGTGTGTGTGTGTGTGTGTGTGTGTGTGTGTGTGTGTGTGTGTGTGTGTGTGTGTGTGTGTGTGTGTGTGTGTGTGTGTGTGTGTGTGTGGTGTGTGTGTGTGTGTGTGTGTGTGTGTGTGTGTGTGTGTGTGTGTGTGTGTGTGTGTGTGTGTGTGTGTGTGTGTGTGTGTGTGTGTGTGTGTGTGTGTGTGTGTGTGTGTGGTGTGTGTGTGTGTGTGTGTGGTGTGTGTGTGTGTGTGTGTGTGTGTGTGTGTGTGTGTGTGTGTGTGTGTGTGGTGTGTGTGTGTGTGTGTGTGTGTGTGTGTGTGTGTGTGTGTGTGTGTGTGTGGTGTGTGTGTGTGTGTGTGTGCGTGTGTGTGTGTGTGTGTGTGTGTGTGTGTGTGTGTGTGTGTGTGTGTGTGTGTGTGTGTGTGTGTGTGTGTGTGTGTGTGTGTGTGTGTGTGTGTGTGTGTGTGTGTGTGTGTGTGTGTGTGTGTGTGTGTGTGTGTGTGTGTGTGTGTGTGTGTGTGTGTGTGTGTGTGTGTGTGTGTGTGTGTGTGTGTGTGTGTGTGTGTGTGTGTGTGTGTGTGTGTGTGTGTGTGTGTGTGTGTGTGTGTGTGTGTGTGTGTGTGTGTGTGTGTGTGTGTGTGTGTGTGTGTGTGTGTGTGTGTGGTGTGTGTGTGTGTGTGTGTGTGTGTGTGTGTGTGTGTGTGTGTGTGTGTGTGTGTGTGTGTGTGTGTGTGTGTGTGTGTGTGTGTGTGGTGTGTGTGTGTGTGTGTGTGTGGTGTGTGTGTGTGTGTGTGTGTGTGTGTGTGTGTGTGTGTGTGTGTGTGTGTGTGTGTGTGTGTGGTGTGTGTGGTGTGTGTGTGTGTGTGTGTGTGGTGTGTGTGTGTGTGTGTGTGTGTGTGTGTGTGTGTGTGTGTGTGTGTGTGTGTGTGTGTGTGTGTGTGTGTGTGTGTGTGTGTGTGTGTGTGTGTGTGTGGGGTTTTTTTTATATCCTTTTATAGGGTTTCAGTTTCTTAGTAAGTGAATAGTGTTCTCCCCAAATTTCATTTCGCTTGCGCACAACATGAGCTGTGGTCAAAAATTGGGTCATAAACACTATTGACCATTGAGTTGCAACGATTACCAAAAAAAAAACGAACGCAATTCAGGTCAACACGTGCATTTGAAACAGTAAAGAACATTTGTGGCTGGTTTTTATATACCCCAGCACCAAATTTAAATTAAAAATTTATAAAAACGCGCCCTCAGATAGCTGTGCGTTTCTTTCTTTTTTTAACAGTTGATGTTCCGTCAAGTAGTAAGCTCATTGTTGTGAAGTGAAAACTGTGTAACCCACAACTGTAAGCGACAATGAAACAAGTGCCAAGAAGTCAGTAAGTGTGAAGTGAGAGCGCTGTAGATAGACTGATTGTTGTTGTTGTTGTTGGACGATACGTCTTGTGTTCTGTTTGCAGTGAGGGTGTAAGAAAATTCGATATGAACAATAAGTTCTATAAATCTCTGCTTGCTATTTGAGTATACAAAGTGTCAGAACGAACGAACGAACGAACGAACGAACGAACGAACGAAAATCAGAGACTCAACAAGGTAGAGACAGCACTGACAGGACAGCATACAAGCAAGACAGTAAGCTACAGGGACCGCGTGTTAAGATAGGTAGGGATTAGTACTGAGACAGGTAACGGCAGTTGACAACAACCTAGGGCCAAGGGCAGGTGAGCCTGTACCTCAGCACAGACCAGACCCGAGACCAACGGATCAGGCCAGGTCAGGCATGAATCACGGGGACATGAGAACCCGTGATACGAGATACCAGACCTGAACTCAGGCAGACGGAGTTAGACTAGCGACAGAGACAGACGTGTGGTAGTGATTGAGTATTCGACGAGTATATAATTGATAGCACGCTAGGGAGTACGACTGAGAGAGCCAGTGTATGCTAACTGAATGCTATGGCGAGTTTGTGCACTTTTTTTTTTTAAAAGCAATCATGACTCTACTTTACATAGTCAGAGACTCAATACCAGATGAAACAACATGTTTAAGGACGCTTTAGTTTGGATTTAAGTGTGGTTCCAACAACGAGGGGGTGGGGGATAGATAGTAGTAGATAGAAACAGGCTGTGGGAAATTCTTAAACAATGTGGAGTGAGTACTCATCTAACAAACCTATGTAGAAGCTTATAAAACAACAGTGAATGCATTGTGAGAGAACTGGAGGACACTCAAAACCCTTCACCATAAGATCCGGAGTACGACAAGGTTGTGTCCTGTCTCCTCTCTTGACAACATATGTAATGAAACCAGTCAAACATAGACCACAAGAACACCTCATGACGAGAACATGGAAGAAGAACCATTTGCAATTCTAACCATTAGAGAACTCCTGTTTGCTGACGACCAAGCACTAATGGCAACATCAGAAGCTGAATTACAAGACCACGTGAACAGTCTAAATTAAATGTGTAGGGAACATAGCATGAACATTAGCACAAGTAAAACAGAGATAATGACTAAGTAAAGAAGAAGAGCAACAACGATTCACCTAAACGTACATCCCTTGAAACAAATAAAGAGTTTCATGTACCTAGGAAGTATAATATCATCAAATTGCAAATCAGATGACGAGATCGAAAATTGATGCAATAAGGCAAACCAACTCATTGGACTAAAGAACAAACATGTATCAATAACTACTAAGAAAGCACTTTACAACACAATCTTCCTATCAACCCTATGTTACCAATGCCAAACCTGGACAATGACAGAAAAAGAGAAAAGAAAAATCACAACAGAAATGAGATTCCTGAGAAGAATACGCAATGTATCAAGAAGAGATCAGATCAGAAATGAAGAAATCAGGACTAAAGTGGGGGTTATAGCTGCACTGGATTTTATTAGAAGGCAGCATGTCAAATGGTTTGGCCATTCAAGTAGATCACCAACTAACAGTATACCACAACAAGCAATGATGTACAGACCAGATGGAAGCAGAGGAACAGGCCGACTACGTAAACGATGGACGCAGGGAATAACAGATTCCATGGGAATATCGATACATGAAGCCCATAAGCGGGCACTCTCCCGCTGTTTTATACTTCACCTCGACACCACAAGGTACAAGAGGGACATGCTGAGATGAGATGAGATGAGATGAGATGAGGCTTATCTTAGATCACAAACTGTGATAATGTATAACAGCTTGGAATTCTGAGATAAGTAGCACATTTTTAACAATTGTCTCAATTTCCCATCTGTCCATTCTTCTCATCCCGTTCGTATGCCTTCATGTAGTCTCTGTAGTGTCTTCCACGAGTCTATATGTTTTGTGTATTTGTTTGCTGATGAATGCTAGTCGCTGCAACGTTCTGTGTTTTCCGTAATTGTGATCTGCAATGCTGCATGACTTTGTTTTATGTCATACTGTTTAAATAATTTTAGAGGCTTTCTTTTGGCGTATGCCAGCTACAGAGACTCATCTTTTGATTAAATGGCGCCAGTATGAAAGCTACCCGCGAAGCAAAGAAGACACTTGTTTTCACATTAACAGTACAGTAATTTGTTTTTTCTTCAGATTAACAGTAACTTATACTTGAGAATCATAAAGCGTGAGTCGTGGTGAGTGAGACAACTGTAGCTTAATCTAGTTAAAAATGTTACATCTGAGCATGTTATACTGAAATTGCTGACAGTGTAGCAACTGTTACAACTAGGAAGTAGAAGACAAACAGGCTGCCTATCAGAAAACAGATGGTGGTTGATGTACTTCAGTCAAGTAGAGCCACTCTTTAAAAAAAAGTCTCTTAAAAGTCGACAGGGTCGACTTCATTGCACCGGGTTTTATCCCATATGGCTCGGTCTCTTTACGCAGCACGGAAAGTGTCGCACAAAGCACGAACTCCGTAGCTTTTAGCGACGACCTCCGAAACATTTATCTCGTAATAACCGAAGGGTGTGGCCCGGAATCGAACCCACAACCTTCGGAGCACGAGTCAAACGGCTTGACCACTTCGCCACAGAGACTCCCGTAGAAATATAAAATTATATATATTATTTTACTCCCGTAAAAATAGAAATCAGGAAAAGGCTTGCCAAGATGAACAAAGTCACACCAGATGTTGTTTTTTGCTTTGAGTTCAAGACAAATGTTGGAGTTGGTAAAACTACTGGATTTGCCTTGGTTTATGACACCTTGGACAAGGCCAAGAAGTTTGAGACTAAACAAAGACTGGCACAACATGGATTGCTGGAAATCATGAGAACAGGTAGAGAACAGAGGAAGGAAAGAAAGAAGAGACAGAAAGAAGTGAGAGGTCCCCTACCGCAAAGACCAATGTTGTTGCTGGCAAGGAGAATTAATCCACGGTTCTGTTGCATCAAGTTATTGTGGATTATTTTTGTTGTGAGGAATAAACTAATTGGGGGGATGTATACCAACTTCAATTACTTCATGTACCTCAGTAATTTATAATTATCTGTGAAGTAAGCTGAAATCTAACATAAATGTCACCACTTATATCAGTAAATAGATATCTTGTTTCTATCACATATTTATCTTAATATATTTCTGTGTAGGAAGACGTGTAGAAGTGAACTAAACATTGAAATCTACAATAAAACCATATTTACACAAATAAGTTATTGTTTAAACCAAAAAGAATTCTAAGCTGATTCTGTTTGTTACTCCTATATATTACTGAAAAGGTTCATAATAAGGTTTGTGCTGGTATTATCATATGTCCGTTCCGAAGTGCTATTGTGTCGATTCTTAAACCCGTGAACCAACCAAGAAGAATGATAAGCAAAGCAAGAGGAGTGTGTAAGAGGAATTTAAAACAAATAAAACAACTGAATAAATTGTGGAGTAGGACAGATAGAACTACACAAATTCGACTTTTAAGAACATGCATCTTTCCCATTGCAACATATGTATGTGAGACCTGGACAATTACTAACCAAGCTGAATAGAGCATAAATGCCTTTGAATATAAATGTTGTAGACGGGTTCTAAGAATATCTTGGATACAGAAAAGAACAATTACATCTATACGACAGGGATTGAATATTGAAGAAAGTTAGCTACTAAAGACGATAAAGCAAAGAAAACTTAAATATTTTGGTATTTTAAAACGTCATGAAAGTGTGGAGAGAACAATTATGGAGGGGTTATGTCTGGGAAGAGAAGAAGTGGAAGGTCAAAGAGAAGATGGGTGCAGGATGTGGCAGATGATCTACAGATGGGTGTATCGGAAGCGGGACATCTTGTTTATGGCCGAGAAGTTTTCCGGAAAGTTGTTATTTGAGCGAAGATCTACAAAGGACATGCTACTGAATAAATGAATGAATTATCAAGATGGGAATAGTAAAATAGAACACTTGGTTTTACTGAATGAGCAGCGATGATAAATCTAAGAACATAGATGGTTTTTGCAGGGAGTGAAATGCGCTTTACTATCCTCTGACATAGTGAAGAAAGGAATCCATAGAACAATGTTTGTATTTGGCGAACTAAACGTTGCCACGTTTGAGGCAGATTTACGTTCTGAAATAACATCACTTCCTGGTAACATATTCTCAAATTCAAAATGGAACTGAAATCACAGCACCTTAGACACACTTGCAGCATTAATAGTAATATTACGCTTTGAAGGGGATTGTTTGTACTAGCAAAATAATGTACCTGTTTTGTTAAATTCTCCAGATGAAATTCTTATAACTTATTGCATTAAACGGGTGATAATAATATTATTTATACCAGTCTCGTGTTCACATTTGTGTGTGTGTGGGGTATTTTAGAATTATCTGTCCCCAAGTTTAAGGTGGACCGACGTGCCGAGGACTGAATGGTCACGGGTGAGTTGGTCATGAATGTGGAACGTCTGGTATGCGTGCGGGGCGCCGCCAGGCGTATGGACTCCTGAGGGACACCCCCTGCTCCTTCCCTAACAGGCAGGCTGTACTAGGGTGACCGATTATATCCTGCCTTCATATCAAACCAACTATGGAAAATAAAAATAATTATCGCCGAAGCAACGAAGTACGTGCTTTGTGCTCGATACCTTTGACAACACAAAGGAAGAAGAGGGCTGGAGCCAGAAGGGGTAGAAGGAAAACGGATCGTTTGGGACTAAAAGATATATGGGTTGGGTATTGGAATTGCCGTAGTGCAAAGCAACGAGGACCAATTCTGGAGAAATTGGTCTACGATTTTGATGTCCTGATGTTACAAGAACTGAAAACAAACTCTGTTAAGTGCCCTGGTTATACATGTTACATTAACCCAACCGGGCAGAGAAGACATGGGCAGACTGGTAGTCAAGGATGGTTTACAGCATTCGATACTGGATATGCGTGGGTGGAGTCAGGAGAGTAAAGGGGTCAAGGAATGCGGATAAACATCGGCCGACACAGCTAGAACCTGATACATATATATGTAAGTGGGAAATCTTGCATAAGCAGAGAGAGTTCAGACTGGTTGAAAGGTTCAGTGGACTGCCCTGGTACCAGGTATCTGATATGTGGTGACGTCAATGCCCGCGCCAAGGAATGGGACAGGTCGGGAGAGAACAGACAGGGTACTGCTCTTGCTGAGGCCTTGTTTGAGACAGATGTTGTCTGTCGAAATGACGGGACAGCCACTAGGCTAGCAATGAGACCGGGGGACCCTGACAGGCCATCGACCTGGAAATTGTATTCCAAGAGGTGGCATCAGACATAAAATTGAGCGTCCTTGGAGACTATGGAAGTGACCACCTCCCCTTTTCTGTGCTGATACCTACGTCCAGCAAAGTTAGGGCAACAAGAGCCCGCAGGGCATTCAGTTATGATTGCGACCACTCTTCGCTCTTGGGACGCCTTAAATCACAGGGAAGATCTAAACCAACAAGAAGAATTTTCACCCAACCACCATGGTGGACACCAGAGGTGAAAAATTCATGAAGGGAAAAGAGGGCAGCCACAAGGAATTGGCAGAGGATGCGGAGAGCAACCAATTCAGTTGACACAGAATTGGAGGAGGCTGAAAGATATAAAAAAAAAGTAAGGGTGTAGGATTTTAAACTGCATGCAGTAGAGGCAAAAAGGATTAAGTGGGAACAGTTTATTAATTAAGTCGGTTGAGATGTGACATTGTGAAAATTCTGGAGGCTACACCTATGACAACTGACAAGGACAACGGGGAGGCTTGTCGTGCATGTTTTTTTTTAAATAGACGGATCAGCAAGATAGAGCTATTAGAGATACCGTCAGAGAAGCCTTATCACGAATCAGTAGGAAGGAGGACTGTGAGATTAAAGTGGAGGATATTAGATGGGTACTGAAGCGGGCTAAAGACACAGCGCCAGGTCCGCATGGGGTGAGGTACTCTCATATAGGTACTTGGAGAAGATGGCTCTTTGTTTCAACCTAAGCATCAATACGGCGGAAATACCCCACGATCGGCTGCATAGCTACCTGGTCCCACTCCC
Organism: Cepaea nemoralis; assembly: GCA_014155875.1. NCBI lineage: Eukaryota > Metazoa > Mollusca > Gastropoda > Stylommatophora > Helicidae > Cepaea > Cepaea nemoralis. Next base: position 319,312 of record JACEFZ010026980.1, on the reverse strand, counting down.
AAAGCCAGGTAAGGATCACTGCAGACTTAATAGATACCGAATCATAACCCTGAAAAACACGTATGGCAAAGGTCTCGAAAAGATAGTAGCACGCAGGCTCAAGCGACATTTGGAAACTCGTAATCTGCTCCCACAAGGACTCCGGCCTGGAAAGGACATCTGGGCCAAAGCTGCAACTTTTGCATTTGATGTGTACGAGGGCTTCCAGGATAAACAAGAGACGGTGGCGGTAGCTCTTGACCTGGAGGATGCGTATAACATGGTCAGTAATGATCGAGTGATATACACACTGTTGGACATGGAGGTCTGCCCTTGCCTTGTTAGATGGGTTGCGGCTGTTCTTTATGAGCGTAAAGTTGCACTGTGTATGGGTTCGTGGACTTCTGACCCTTGTACTATTACACATGGGTTGCCACAGGTATCTGCCTTGTCCCCAGTGTTCTTTAATGTCTTTTTTTTTTTTTTTTGCATATCCTTTGCAGGACTTAGCTGTCAACACCAGCATCTTTCAGCTGTATGTTGATTTCTTGGCAAGATTACGCTCAGTAGTTTGCCATTGCTTTCTGAGCGGCCGGCTCACATACCCCGTAAGTTACCGATGCGATTCGAACCACTGCTGATTCTAACTGTCATCACGTTACCGACGAGAGTATACGAGAGTACGGAGAAAAGTCATAACCTCTAAGCCACGAAGCCGGCCTCTTTAATGTCTACCCCAGCAAAATCGCAGCTATTGAGACACCAGGTGTGGGTAGAATCTTGACATTCGCAGATGATGTGCTGGTGTACAGACAGGGCAGAGACAGGGCCATTGTGGCGAAAGACTTACAGGAGGCAGTAAATGGGGTGGCAGAGTGATGCAGGGACGCAGGAGCCATTATACACCAAGACAAATCATCAATTGTGTGGTACTCTCTGGATAACCGGATCGTCAAGGCAGATGTCTCCTGTATTATGTTGAATGGATGTCCTCTTATGCGAGAGAGTAAATTGAAGTACTTGGGTATCACCTTTGACAGGTGTTTGTCTTTTAAGGATCATTTGGAGGATTTGGTGGTGAAGGCTGGTAGGGGACGTAATGCATTGAGGGCTATGGCAGCAACCGGGGTAGATCAGAGGATGCTGTACAGGCTCCTTCAGCAGTTAATAATTTCTGTCATCGAGTATGGTTTGGGGCTGCTGACGGTATCAAAGAGCCAGCTTGAAAGGTTGGAGCGCATACAGAATGCCGCCATGCGGTTAATCCTGAGATGTACAGAGGTCACACCAATTATCTGCATGAGGCATATCCTGGCGCTACCTACAATGATGGATAGGCATAGTGTTCTTCAGGCCAAATGGCACAGGAGAGTTGCTGCAGATAGGAATCACCCGCTGCATACAACCATGGATATAGTCAAGGGTCATAGACTAAGACTAGGCAGGTCCTGGATGGCACATGTGGAACTTTCTATACGTCAGGTGTGTGATCTAGAGACCATCAATAGTGAAAGAGAGTGGGTTGAAGTTCCGGAAGACATGACGGACTGGCACAGTGTAATAATAACACTGGATCGTGAGTGCAGAGAATGGGAGGCGGGCCTCACTGAGTTTGAAGTGCAAAAGCTGATCCAGAGTAACACACATCAAGGTGACATAGTCATCTTCATCGATGGGTCAGTGGTGAGAAACAGGCGTAATGGTTGGGGCTTTGTTGCAAAGGCTAATGGACGAGTCTTGAAAAAGGAGAGTCTGGCATATGAGACTACGACCTCCAGCATGAGAATGGGGGTGGGGGATTCCGTTAGCTAGAGGAGACTACTGCAACACACGTTGTATTCATTACGGATTCAAAGAGTATGCTTAGCAAGGTGGAGAGAGGAATGTTTCGTGTGGAATGGCTCTCCTCGCTTCAGAGGTCACAGATTGTGAGAATTGTATGGATATTTTGCCCTGGCCATGTGGGGGTACGGGGGAATGAACAGGCTGATAGGCTAGCAGGGAATGCACTTCTTGGCGGCATATTGCGTATGGACAAGAGGGAGGTGGTCGTGCTATTATGGGTCCAGGTGGAGAAGGCGGAGGAACAGATTGAGAACCCATATGTGAACAGAATGAGATTGCGGGTTATCGGCAGGGGTTCTGGAAGAATCTCAAAACTGAGAGGGAAGACTAGAAGAACTTTTAATCAGATAGCGGTGGTAACGATTAGTAGTATGACTCTTCGCTGGCTGTTGAACGAGTGGACGGAGCACGTATGGGAATGTCCTGAGTGCAGTGATGTCGGTTCTTAACTCAACTCAACATTCTAGAATTATCTTCAAACTTCGTGTAATGTTAATGCATATCAGGGGCTTCCCCTTGGATTAAGCCAGATACTGACTTTACTTCTGATTGGGTGGCGGCCAGTACAAAAGCTACTCACCGCGCAAACAAATCTTCCTTCATACTTTAACCTGTCACGGACAGTAATTTGTCTGTGTGTAAGCCACATCGTAAACATGGTGAGTGAGACAACTATCTGTAGCATAATCTAGTTAAAATCACATCTGAGCATTTTCTACTTAAATGGCTGACAGCGTAGCCACTGTTAGAGCTAGGAAGCGCGATGCCGATGTTCATGGGTTCGTTTTCGGACTGTTTTTTCTGGCCGTAAGTGCAATTTTTCTTCCAGGAAATCCACGGGGGTCATTACTGAAGCAAAGAAGTTCAATTTGCGGCAAACAGCGGCTTGCAATTCTGCGGAGAGAGACTGAGCTAGATGGTTTAAAACCCAGTGCAGATAAGACAATCATCTTGGCACTACTTCCCGTACTTCGGTCGTTCGACGTGTGAGAAGTTCATAGGCCTTTAATGCTCAAGCTGGATGGAGAATTGTGAAGAAAGATTCTGGTGCTTTTGCCTTGACAACAAGTATTTGACTATGGAAGTCGTGGCAGTAAGTAAAGCAATTACATGGCTCGAGACACAGACATACCTCTGACATGTTTCCTTAATGACTCAATGAGTATGCTCAGGAAGCTAGAGATGGGGTGGGTCCGAAGAGAGTGGTTGCTATCTCTGGGGCTGTCTCGACTGGCAAAGATTAGTTTCATCTTTGTGCCAGGGCATGCGGGAGTACAAGGAAATGAGAGGGCTGGCAAGCTCTCAGGTAAGGCTAATGTTGAGGGCGGACGAGTCATGGGCCAGGTTGATATACTGAAAGCTCTGCGAGAAGTAAGTCGTTTGCAAGAACCAAGTGATGACTGTGAATCTACATCCATGGTCAGACTGCATGAACAGCAAGTTACAAGATGTGTGGCAAAACACGAACACTATGCTGGAAGCCAAAGAAGATTAATAAACCAACACAGAACTGGTATCGTTAGCCGCTAAAAGCTAGAGGATTTACTGAGGAGGGGTCTGACTACTTATGGACTGAATGGCTCGATATGCAATGAGGATGATCTGTGGACTAACTAGCTAACTAACATTGTGTGTTGCTTGTCACAGAAAAATTTAGTCTCGGCCTGGTCATTCTGTAAAGGTTAATAAAAGAAAGTAGAGGACCATTTTCCCCGTCTTGAAGCTTATTTGTATGGGGTACTAGCCTCATAAGTGCATGGATCATTTACCATTCGATGGGCAAACATAGTCAGTATTGCTGTAACTGCCTTTACTTCCCAGGGAATTTTAAGTGGGATCAGCCTGGAAGCCCTGGCGACATTTTTTTTTTAAATCACAACCTCATGGAATATGAACACATGACCGTGGGGCTGGTCTGGTTCGCTAGATCAGTTCCGCGTCTAGCGTTCGTTGTCTCGGATGGCTGTGTGAGGTGCACCAAAATTGGGATCTTCCCAGCCAACGTGAGTTAGCGAGGCAGGCGTTTCGAGAATATAACCGCATCGTGCAGCCATGGTCGCGGTTTGAGCAGGCAAAAGAGCAAAATTTGTACGACCGTTCGACAAAGTCTCGATAAGCGCCCACTCTCTCTCGATGAGTAGTGGGCCTGCAGTCAGTAAGCTGGTATAGCTTTTTTTTCTGTCAGTCCTGCCGGCGTAGCTTGAAAGCTCGTCGGTAGGCGTCCAGTGGTTTTGCATGTATCACCTTGTACCGGGAGGGCGCGCTTTAGCGATGCTACTCTTGGCTTGCGTGTGCGTGAATAGTCCGTCTGTCCGATAGATATCTGGTTGATCCTGCCAGTAGTCTCAAAGATTAAGCCATGCATGTCTAAGTTCACACTCATTAAATCAGTCGAGGTTCCTTAGATGACACGATCCTACTTGGATAACTGTGGCAATTCTAGAGCTAATACATGCTTACCAAGCTCCGACCCTCGCGGAAAGAGCGCTTTTATTAGTTCAAAACCAATCGTCGTTGCCCTTCGCGGGGCGCGGCGTTCCCACTGGTGACTCTGGATAACTTTGTGCTGATCGCATGGCCTTACGTGCCGGCGACGCATCTTTCAAATGTCTACCCTATCAAATGTCGATGGTCTCCCCCGATGTGTCTCCACCTTTCCGTGGTGGGGGAGCTTGCGTATCCCATCGACCCCATGTGCTTGCCGATGGATGAAAACTACATATCGGACGGCTCGTGGGATAGGGACCAGACTAAGAGAGACACAACCTGCTGCTCTGCGGGTAAGACTGAGGACAGCAGTCAAAATCAGGCAAACGATCCCTAAAATCTCAGTCCGGACATAACCTCTAAGGCTCCCATCCGAGGTGTATGGCTGAACGTCTCTAAGCCATAAACTCTCGGAAGTGAGAGCCTGGCCGACACAAACCTACATCAAAATTGTGATGATGTGCTGAGAACGCTACATGCTCGGGGGGGGGGGGGGATATATAGCTGGGGGATATGAGGTATCCCCGGATGAAAGGGCCTGACCGTTACTCGCCCACAGACGCACGGAGGTAAGGTGCTGAGCCGGCAGCACATGTAGCCTACCTCGTGAGCGAGTACAAAAAGGTGGAAAAACACCTCGGTCGCACGTCTCGCAGACGTCCGATAGTCTGTAACCACACTCATGGAGTGAGTGTAATCAAAGGTGGAAAATTGTCTCGTTGACACGAAATGGAACGCCTGTCTTGCGAATCCATTACGTGGCAGCCCGAAGCGAAAGCTTGCTGTGTGGAAGCCGAAACAAGAGTCTCGAAACCCGAGGAAGGCTAACCTCATTAAAAAATGCCCGCCGGAAGTGTCGTCCTACGGGTGGCAAACTAAAAATTGACACTACGCAATTACGTCCGAGTGAAATGTCTCGTCCGAATGTCTCTCGTGCTAGGAACAGCTCTGACTACCTAGTTTCCGAATGCCGCTCTTGCTCGGAACAGCTCTGACTAGGTAGTTTTCCGAATGTCTGTCGTGCCTGGAACAGCTCTGACGGGCGCAACGACAAGCACATGTCCGAAAATCGCTGAGTGGATGCCGTCTGCAAACCTGTCTGGTTTGTGCGGGAATGGCCCGGGGCAAACGAAATGATATTGAAGTGAGGATTTAAAGCAGCCATTAGCAGGACGTGACGATTTCCCTCGGTGAACCCAGATCCAGGGCGTTATGTGTCGGCCCTGCAACTATGGAAGCAACCTTGGATGGCGGAAAATGCTATGGACTGTCCCTGCCTTCCTTTGAGGGATGACCGTTGTCTTCGACCGTTCAACCTTGGCCAGCATGGTTGTAGATGGCACCACAAAAGTGAGAGTCTCCCAGGAATGCTACCTGGTCAAAAAAGCACGCTTTTGTCGGATGTGTTGGCCTACGGGTTTCGGCCCAAGGGCGCATAACAGACACACCGCAATCACATCTGAAAAAACACTCCGGATGAACGAAAAGAAGAAGAAGAACACATGACCTGCAGGCATGTGTGCTCCCAGAGGTTTCAGAGGTGAATAATGGCATTATTGTAATGAGCTTGTGCACTAGGCCATAATCAGAACTAGAACACCGACCTGATCAAAGACTCTCGTGAACATGTGTGATTCCCCCAGAAAGATTACCCGGTCAACAAATGCCTGAAGAAGTTGGATGTGTCGGCCGAAAAGTTTTTAATATCGCAGCTCTGCTGTAAACAGGCACAACGCAATTACATCTAAAACAACATTCCTGACGAATTCAGAAGAAGAAAATGTGTGATGCTGAACCATGACTGCTCATACTTATCAGCACGGCACATGGTTATATACATATACATATATAATTATGTCAGTTTTACAATTCTATTTCAGATTATGTATTAAAGAAACAACACAAGTTATCGTCTTGCATGTGGCCGTGCAGGACAAAAGGTAGTTATAATCTTAATAATCTTTGTGTTGTTAACTGTCTGTCTCTTAATTCCTGTGTAGTGCATCATATAATTATTCAGTTTAGATTATATTGTAATTTTTTTTCTTAGCTTACCATTTCTTCTAATGTTTGCAGTTTACATAAATCTCAGTTTATACTTATGTATAATTAATCCGTGTATATTAATATTTTAACTCTTTATGTACCAAGTAATATCATATGTTTCAGTTATTTTATCTCAGTCAGTCATTAAAAATGCCAATCCTGTCCTTGTTATTATTTTAACTCCTTATGTGCAAGTATGATATACATCAACCCACTTTCCTGTCACTCCAGTGTTGGGAAGTTATTCAACTTTGCTGACACGAATTGTTTCTACTTTAAAGTAGCAGCAGCTATCTTGACCAGAAAACGTTAAATTGGCTTTAAGCACATACGTATATCGGCGGGCACGGTAAACATTGTAATAACAGCAACTTGTGCTTGTAATGCCATGAGCAGGTTCAATGCCTGAGCCTGTCCAAGTGAGGGCAAGATTGATCACCTACTTCTCCTATGAAATGTGATGGCGCTCTCACATTACATACTCCTAGCAGGAAACTGCTTTGCGACCTTGAAAAGAAAGCATACCTGTACCAGGGAGCCGCTGTAGCATAGTGGCTAGACACTGACCTGGTGGTCATGGGTTCAATCCGTAGCTGGACAGATCCGAATTTATTGTTAAGACAACACGACCTAGGCTGCCAGGTTGACCCAGCCTAAAACAGGTACTGATAATATCTTGGGCGGTAAAGGCGTGACGCTGACCACATCACCCACCGAGGGCCGATTGGAATATACAAATGTGGCTCCAGAACCATGTGTCTGATGCCCTGTAAGCTGTGTAAAAGAGCTTTCTTTTTTCTTTTTTCTTTTTTTTTTTTTAAAAATATGCCTATATATCAGCAATCTGCAATTTCACAATACGATTTAAGGAAAGTCTTTTATCACAAGTCACTATGGCATATCAGGGACGTGGTCTCAATATGATGAACCTGTATTTAAAGATAGGCATTTATCTACATGTCACTTTGGCATAATAGGGACATGGTGTCAATATGAATAACATATAACCCGCCTGGGAACCGTGGTAGCATTGTGGCCAGATGCTTGCCTACACCGTTATCAGCGCACTGGAAATTCAAGCGCATTAAACCCTGCGACCATGCAACCTGCCTGTGGCAACGCACGGTTGTGAATTGTGGACCGTTTCACAAACACTGAAGAAAAAAGTTAATTTAGACTTTTGAATGTAAATATTATGGGGGGGGGGGGGGGAATTACTAGAATACTGTGAATCAAGAAGAAGAGGAAAACAATACTGAACGAACGAACGAACGAAAATCTTTATTTTCAAAGGGTTAAGAATTGGGCACGCAGACCCGTCTGACATTCTGCCCTTCTTCTCTATTTCCTCTCATACATTCTTTCATTCGGCATCACTTATGAAGCAAATTTTTGACAACAAAAGAACATTAAGCATTAAAACGCATGAAAAATAATCAATAATACATGACTCACTGAGGCAATGTTTAACATGGGCATCATAAATACCTAAGAAAGGTGTAACGTGCCATACATATGGGAACGTTTTTTTGGCGTTTAAGTGCAAACGCATTAAACCCCGCGGTCATGTAAATCTATATCGATGGGGTAAGAATTGTTTACCTCGTAAGCAAAGTAAAGGACTCCATTTCCTTTCACGAAGCGTAATGATTTTATGGAGCTAACCATATATTTTTATTCCATTGGGCACTCGATGGATGATGTGTTTCATGCCAGCATCCTTTATTTCCAGCAAATTTTCTGGTATCCATTCAACGCTGAGTCATCCTGAAAGTCCAAGAGAGTGAAAAAATATCCCCATCTCAGAGTGGATTTAGCTTATTTGTACCTCTGATATATTCCCTAACTCCAGCGAAATTTGTGTATATTCTGAACCTTGTTAAAATGTCTCGAAGTCATTGCTGTATCCACTATATTAATTCATAGTTCTACTGGTGTGTAGCCCGAGACTATCATATGCTTTCTTAGAAATATTCCATTTTGTCTATTTTGTTTGTCAAGTGCCCAAGTCACATTTGCAATGTCACTGTTTATTGAGAAGTGACTGTATGCTCAGAGTAATGTTTTCTCCGATATCCTCCCCTAGACTTCCTTTACAATGCAAATAATTTCGCAGGCTCCCGGCTAGGCCTTTATGTGCCTTTGTATCTGTTGCAGGCTGCTACTGTAGCTTTTCCTTCAGTATTTACTGTTTTTGTTTAGTTCCGGTCTTACTGTCGTGGATTGTGGTGGCACTTTGTAGTCCTATTAGTAATTAATCTTCCTAATTGGGGGAAGGTTCGCATTACATGAAACGATAAAAGTGAGGGGTTTTATTTATGTAGCCTCTTCTGGTCGTTTTACTACTAAAGTAAATTGTTGCTTTTTAAGAATTTGTTTTTTGTAACATGTGATCTTCCTGTTTGAGCTGGTGATTGTATTCAACCTATGTCTGTTTAGTTGGCTTTTATTACTTTTATTGTTTGTCAGAGCCTTTCATTTGTAGCAGCATGCATAATCTTTCATGTCATTATTGTGGTTTGTATATAACAGTTTTGTTTACTGCTTTATATATTTCATTTGCGGCATCTCAGGCTTTCGTTTTATTCCTTTGCTGTTGTTAATAGCTTTTTAAATCAGTTTGTATTTTATTTTTTTATATTTACTCTATTAATACATCTGACATGCTGTGTTCTTCTTTTGTCAAAGAGTTGAATAAATGCAGTTTAGAAACTTTATGCCATAGTGTTGTCTTTATTTTCATACTTTAACAAGTATAGGCCATAACTTTCACAAGTATAGGAGCCGTGTTGGCATAGTTGTTAGTGGACTCACCTGCCAAGACAATGGTCCTGGTTCAATCCCCAGCAGAGGCAGGATTATTTGTTCTGACAGTACGTCTCTGGGGTCAACCCAGCCTCATACATATGGACACCAGACAAATTTAATCATTTCCAGTGAAGGAATGTTGGCGAGAAAGGGAACGGGCCATCCTATTTCTTCTTCTTCTTCTTCGTTCATCCGGAGTTTTTTTTCGGACGTTGCTTGCTTGCTTGCTTCTGTTCGTTGGCTTGAGCTCCAACGCGAAGTCCTGTATGTCGGATGAGGACTTTTCGGACGTGATTGCGTTGTGCCTGTTTACAGCAGAGCTGCGTTCTAGCGCCGTTAGGCCGACACATCCGACTTCTGTGGGCATTTGTTGACCGGGTTAACCTTCCCATTTCAGATGTTGTGGTCTGGAATATGTGAAAGTCCACCACATGCCCCACAGTGGCAGTATTGGCTGTGGGGCTACTTTTACCTAGACCATCATTTCACATCTTGCAAAAGGTCTGTATCTAATCTATATTTCTGTACCTAATCTATATTTTTTTTTACCTAATCTATATGTCTGTACCTAATCTATATTTATGTACCTAATCACTATTTCTGTACCTAATCTATATTTATGTATCTAATCTATATTTCTGTACCTAATCTATATTTTTGTACCTAATCTATATTTCTGTACCTAATCTATATTTTTTTTTACCTAATCTATATGTCTGTACCTAATCTATATTTATGTACCTAATCAATATTTCTGTACCTAATCTATATTTATGTACCTAATCTATATTTCTGTACCTAATCTATATTTCTGTACCTAATCTATATTTATGTACCTAAACTATATTTCTGTACCTAATCTATATTTCTGTACCTAATCTATATTTATGTACCTAAACTATATTTCTGTACCTAATCTATATTTATGTACCTAAACTATATTTCTGTACCTAATCTATATTTTCTGTACCTAATCTATATTTATGTACCTAATCTATATTTATGTACCTAATCTATATTTCTGTACCTAATCTATATTTATGTACCTAAACTATATTTCTGTACCTAATCTATATTTCTATACCTAATCTATATTTCTGTACCTAGTCTGTATTTCAGTGGGTTTCAGATAGCTACATTTACTTCTCAATACATCAGTCATCCCACTATTGATTAGCTGTTTGTGATTTTCTAGGCAATTTTACGTTCAGCATTTGCCATTGCTTTCTGAACATCTAAAGCTCATATCCTTGTGAAAATATATGTAAAGCAATCTGCTTCCAAATCACATGTGGCTGAGTTCAAATCCGGTATATTGGGATCGTGACACTGTCTTCACTACCCAAAGCCACAGGAGCTAGGTTTTAGTGTCGTATTTTATATATGTTAAACACAGAAGACACAAACAATATGTTTACATGATTTATTGCCTGGCATATTTCGGCGCATTTCGCCAAACACATTCCAACAATACATGTGACTATGTGATTTAATTGTTTCAGAGTAAGTATTATTCATTTATTCACTTCATATGATATATAACTCTGCTGTATGTGCCTGATGAGATGCAGTAAAATATGCCGGACAATAAATCGTGCAACATATTGTTTGTGGCTTCTGTGTTTAAATTTACTAAGTGAATAAATTGTTTTGAATTTTATATATCCTAATTTTAGTATTTCTCAATCTTATGTGAGTTAATTTTCTCACTCTTTCTACAGACAACAAGCAACAGGCCATTGGATTTCAGTTGCCACCTGACAGAAGCTCTTGAAGTATCGAGAAATGGAGCAGTCTTCTTTTCAAGGAAAGCTGACTCGATTTACAAGAGATGCAGCAGCCATAATAGTACACAGTAAAGAAGATCCACCAGAGTTTAGGATGAGATCGACCAAAATCTTCGCGTGGGATAGGAGAACTTCCCAGGCGAAGGCAATCTTTCAAGTCACAATAGCTGATGGTTGTCTTTTCTATGGAAATTATGCCCTGAGGAGTAGAGGCGGCTGCTGCGTCTGCTTGCTAATGGCTTCAGGATTCATTGCTAAGAGATTCTCCATGTGGGTGGCTGACGCAGAAGAAGGCGAGTTTTATTATTCAATATCTTCAAAGCGAAACAAATTGACGGTTCTTATCATCCTTCCCCCACGTGGTCTACACATCGCGTCGGTGTGTTAGCCATTCAGAAATGGAAGACAATAGAAGTGGTGGGCATGAAAACACCACAAAAGACTTCCTCAGATATGCTGTGAGACATTTGTCCAGATTATATGTAGGGAAACCTAAAGGCCAGGAAGTATACTGGAAGCATCGTTCGCCCAAATTGGCCAGAAAATTTGATTTAAAAAATACAACTTCATCACCCAAAGATAGCATTGAAACATTAAGGGAAAAGTATGACTATTTAAGATCACAGGTTTCAAATGAAAACTTAAGTCAAGAAGAACAAAGCGCATTTCAAAACTTCGAAGTAAGTAACATAGACAGTGTGAAATCTTTTATGTTTATTAATAAGTGGAAAGATCACATTAATGACATGAGGAATATGTTACATTTCCTGCAACAACCAGATTTACAGTTGCTTGATGAACAATTAAAACTGTTAAAAGATGAAGTAACTTCACAAGTTTCATCATCAGTAGCAAGTACAAGCGGACGTCCAACAGCAGCTGATACTTCATCATCAACATTAACAAAGAAAAGAAAATTAGTCAATCTTATATCTGTGCAGAGTGAAAAATGCAAAACTGAAATGCCAAAATCTGGTAATAATATTCAGGATAACAGTAGAGAAAGAAAAGATATTTTCCCAAAGCCAACACAAACAAGATCCAGTGAATGTCTCACAGTGTTTCCTCAAAGCACGGTGTTAGCTCAGTCATCGGTAGTAGAAAGTTCTATGAGATACACATTTCCAAATCAATCACAGCAGTCAATAGTTTCTTCAAATAACACAATGTCAAACATAGATATAGATATTTCAAAATGTACAACTCTTAATGATCATCCAGAGACAGCAGGTGCTACAAATGTTAAGCCATCTGTGGTAGCTAGCCCCTTAATAATAATACACTCACAATATGATAATCCTTTACTTGGCAACCAAGAGGAACTGACAGTTTCTGATAGTATTCCCATAACATCTATAGATAGTGGAACTTGGTCACAAGAAAGCAACATATTCTAAAGAAGCTTGTGGCTTGAGACTAGACGAAACAGAAACTCAACGATAAAGTTGTACAGGACTATTTGCAGTGTATAGAAAATATTTGCGAAACAACAGGTCAAAATTATGATTTTGACCCCAGCCATTTTATGAATTTTGATACATATCAAAGAATCTGTGGTTTCAGAATAACATTTCATGTACTTCAGTTCAAAAGATTACATTTTACTGAACCAAAACAATTTTTAATAACATTGGTTACATTTTGATACATTTTCTTATTTTAATATGCAGAAACATGGTCAATGGATAAGCAATGAGAGAACACAAGTGAAGCATTTGAAATGTAGTTATATCAAGAAATAAAGGTATCCTTGTGGGAAGATCAGAAAACAGACAAGTCTTGCAAAGGTTCTCATTGAAAATAACTTTATTGAAAGTCAGACCATTTATTAATATTGAGTACTGTTTGTCATATAAAGAGACATATCTCCTTGTTAAAATATCGCAGGAGGGAAAAATGGAGGACAGATGTGCAAAATAAAACATCACATGTGAGTAGATAACATCAAGATAAAACATTACATGTGAGTAGAGAACATCAAGAGAAAACATTACATGGAACAAACACCATCAAGAGAAAACATTACATGTGAGTAGACAACATCAAGAGAAAACATTACACATGAGTAGACAACATCAAGAGAAAACATTACATGTGAGTAGACAACATCAAGAGAAAACATTACATGTGAACAAACACCATCAAGAGAAAACATTACATGTGAGTAGACAACATCAAGAGAAAACATTACACATGAGTAGACAACATCAAGAGAAAACATTACATGTGAGTAGACAACATCAAGAGAAAACATTACACATGAGTAGACAACATCAAGAGAAAACATTACATGTGAGTAGACAACATCAAGAGAAAACATTACATGTGAACAAACACCATCAAGAGAAAACATTACATGTGAGTAGACAACATCAAGAGAAAACATTACACATGAGTAGACAACATCAAGAGAAAACATTACATGTGAGTAGACAACATCAAGAGAAAACATTACACATGAGTAGACAACATCAAGAGAAAACATTACATGTGAGTAGACAACATCCAGAGAAAACATTACATGTGAGTAGACAACATCAAGAGAAAACATTACATGTGAGTAGACAACATCCAGAGAAAACATTACATGTGAGTAGACAACATCAAGAGAAAACATTACATGTGAGTAGACAACATCAAGAGAAAACATTACATGTGAGTAGACAACATCAAGAGAAAACATTACATGTGAGTAGACAACATCAAGGTAAACAGCGCATGTAAAGCAACATCAAGAGAAAAGATTACATGTGAGTGGACAACATCAATAGTGTAAACAAATGCTTCATGTCCTTTGCAGGACACTGCAAACAACCCCAGTTTGATTAGCTGGGCAATTTTATGCTCAGTAGTTTGCCATTACTTATCATTGGATTGTAAAATTCCTGTCTCAGTGCAGCATGAAGTACATAGGCCAGGCATTATTGGAAAATTTGTATCGTTGACCTTTAATGCGGAGATATCCCTGGATGATAATGGTGATATTATTACCACATCCTGCTACAGCCATTATCTTTCCAGTTTAATCAGCTTCCTCCTGAGCCAACTGTTGCTGATATGGTTTGTGTTTTCTGTGTGTATTTCAATTATGCTCGATAGTCTAAGACAATAGTTTGGAGGGATATCATCATTAGAACTGATCCAGAAGACAGAGAGCTAATATCTGTGGAGAGATACGAACAACTACACGCTTAGCTTGGCACAAGTTCAAGCTGATGTGTATTTTGGTGTTTACTAAATGTAGGTAGACAACATCCAAAGAAAACATTACATGTGAGTAGTCAACATCAAGGTAAACAGCGCATGTAAGGCAACATCAAGAGAAAATATTACATGTGAGTAATGTGATTAGAGAGAAATGTAATGTAGTGTTGAAATAGAAAATTTAAAAAAAAATTGTATTTTGTTTTGTGTTTGTTTTATTCTACTAGCAAAGCGGATGTAACAAATTAGCAATTACATGTTTTGCATTCGTTCACTTTGAACTCAAGAGTAGTCCATACACATGCTACCACTTCTAGTGCACCGGATCCATTTTTGTGTGTTGATTAGTTTTTGCCTGCCACCAATGTCCCTCGCCATCAGGCCAACTCACTTTGACTTCTGAGGTAATTGTAATTTATGTCCCTAAGTCAAGGACAAGAAGTCAACATTTTAGTCCAACTGACCGGTGTAAGAATTGAACCCGCTACTTGGCATCAGCACACCGTAAGTTTAAGAGCGGGCGCCCTTATCCATTCGGCCAATCTAACCTCAGCAATGAAATCAAACCCAGGGTTTATTTAGATTACATTTCATCTGTAAGTAATTTATTTAAAATCCCAAATCATGAGTATAAAATGAAATGTTTCATTTCTTTTGCTGGACGTTGTACCCAACCCTTAGGTTAATTTTCTTGGCAATTATACGTTCAGTAGTTTACCTTGTTTTCTGAATGAGAAATCAGCAATTTAAGTCCAGCTTAATATCAGTGAAGGGGTTCAACTGTATATCTTGCCATCAATGCATTGGAAGTTTAAAAATGAGCGCCTTTATCATTTCAAGCCCTTTGGCATCTTATATTTAGTATATTGATGAAAAATAGCTATGTAATTAGCTTTAAGTCAAACTTTTTTTGGCATGTTATGAGAAGAAATTACTTGGAGATCTTGGTGACAACTGGCAAGATCAAAGGGAAGAGACCAAGGGGAAGACCGAGAAGTAAATACCTGGATGGCTTGGCCACGTGGCATGGTCGAGACAGAAACACGGAGCTGATCCACGACTCTGGTGATCGAGTGAGATGGCAAAACATGACCGCTCACGCTTGTCGGCATAGTACATGATGGATGGAATTAGCTTTAAGTTACTGTTAATATTTACGCTCCCCTGTCGACCACATGGTCTTTAAATTCCCTCTTCAAGACAGGTATTATTTTCTAACATTGACCTGGCTTACAGGTTGACCCAAGTTACAACTGGTACTAGGAAATGTTCTGAAAAGTAAAGGGGGCCAACATGATATTGACCATATCACCTTTCGAGTGCCAGGTCTGCGTTTCGAACGCGGTATGCGGGATTACCATTTCACCACATAGCGGGCTAGAGGACTAACAGGCCCTCTAAAAAAATAGATCTCACCATAATCACTTTGTTTCTAGTAGTAACGTCTTTTACCTTGTGCATAGGGTGAGCTTTTTTTCTGCTTTGTTCTGGAATCATCTAGGGAGAATTCCTCCGAAGTCGGAGAGTGTCTGCCTGTAGGCCTACGGCGAGGACCCACCAGTCTGCACACCAATAAGCCAGACATGGGACAGCGGATACTCACGCAAACCTCAGGTCTGTACGACATCACACTGATGTTGGACAACAGGGTGTCTTCTTCCGACATACATGACCTCGCGCTGGAGTTAACAGCCAGCGAACACAAGGAAGCAATCTAGGGAGAATAACCACGCATTAAACGTGAGATTTGTCAAGACTACTATACGGTGCGCAAGCCTGGACAATGAACAATCAATCAATCATGTGCCATGCCGGAAAGCGTGGGCGGTCATGATTCGCCATTTCACTCGATCACCAGAGTCGTGGATCAGCTCAGTGTTCCTGTCTCGTCCATGCCATGTGGCCAAGCCATCCAGGTATTTTCCTCTCGGTCTTCCTCTTGGTCTGTTCCCTTCGATTTTGCCAGCTGTCACTAAGTTCTCCAGTCCATTTCTTCTCATAACATGTCCAAAACATTTTGACTGTCTACGTCTAATTTCTCTAATCAATCTACGATTTTCATTTGTCTCTTGTAGTACTTGGTCATTGGTTTTTCTATCTGTCCATGGTATTCTTTGCATTTTCCTCAGAAACCACATTTCTGCAGCCATCAGATGTTTTTCAGCTTGACTGCACATTGTCCAAGTTTCACATCCATACAAAAGAACAGGCTCTATGTATCCCCTCAACACTCTTTTTCTCGTTTCAATTGACATCATTTTATTGGTCAGAATGTTTTTCATCTTGCTAAAGGCTACTTTCGTAATGGCAATTCTTGTTCTAATCTCTTCAAGGCATCTGCCATCAGATGTTATGACTGTTCCGAGATAATTGAACCGATTCACTTGTTGAAGAATATTCCCATTTACTTGTATATTACATTGTGGTACTTCGTTCTTCCTAGTGACGACCATAACCTGAGTCTTCCTACAATTTAATTCCAACCCCAGCTGCTCACTGTGTACAACAACAGCGTCTACTAATTGTTGCAGATCCTGTGCATTGTCTGCAATCAATACTGTATCATCTGCATATCTAATGTTATTTATGTTTCGTCCTCCAATGCTGATTCCATTTAGGTCTTCTACATTTCTGAAAATATTTTCACTGCATAGGGAAAAAAAAAGATCTGGAGACATTACACATCCCTGCCTAACACCTCTCTTAATAGGTTGATATTGTCCTACTTCATTATCAATCCTTATGGCAGCTTGTTGTTTCCAATATATGTTTTTTATAAGTCTAATGTCTTTCCCATCAATTTGTAGATCTGCAAGCATATCCACAATGTTGACATGTCTAACTCTATCAAAAGCCTTTGTGTAGTCAATAAAGCAAAGATGTATATCCTTGTTTACTTCTAAAGCACGTTCAATAACTGTTCGCAGCATATACACAGCATTTACTGTACCCTTTCCTTCTACAAACCCACATTGTTCTTCCCCTATTTCAGGTTGTATTTTCTTCCTCACTCTTTGCATGATAATTCGTAACAAAATCTTTGTGATGTGACTCATTATACTAATTGTTCTATGTTGATCACATTCTAAGGTTCCTGATTTCTTTGGGATTGCAATAAATACAGAATTACATAATTCAGAAGGTATATCTCCAGTATCATATAATGTGTTCAGCAGTCTAGTGACTTGCTCTAGTCCAAATTCTTCTAAAGCTTTAATCATTTCTGTTGTGATGTTATCTGCACCGGGGGCCTTGCCAGCTTTCATATGCTTAAGAACATTTTGAACCTCCATCTTTAAAATTGCTGGTCCTTCATTATTAAATCTAATAGCATACTGTTCCTCTCTGTTATCATTATACAGGTCTTTCACATAATCTGTCCATACATGTAGAATCTGATCTTTTTCTATTATGATTTTGCCATCTTTAGTTTTTAGACAGCCTGTTGATGTACTTGTTCTTTTATTAGTAAGTTCCTGAATTCTTTTGTGCACTAATTTGGTATTTTGACTGTTGTGTTGTTTTTCAATTTCTAAGCACTTTTCCTCAAGCCATGATTCTTTTGCCTTCCTACACAATATTCTGACTTGTCTGTGAATTTCTTCATATTTGGCAGGATTATTTTTGTTGAGTCTTCTTGTTTCCATTAAGTGTAAAATTTCCTCAGTCATCCATTTCTTACGACCCACCTTCTTTAATTTTGGAATAGTTATTTCTGCAGCCACATTGATTGAATTTTTTTAACATTTCCCATTGATCATCCACATCCTGGAATAGGATCTCTAGATCAGACAATATTTCAAATCTGTTCTGTACTTCTATGTTGAATTTGTTTTGTATTTCCTTGTCATTACTCAACGTACACAAGTCATATTTAGTGTTTCCTGTTATATACTTGACTTTCTTCAACTTTATCCTCAATGTTCCTGTGAGTAATCTGTGGTCACTATAACAATCAGCACTGGGAACTGTTTTTGCTACTGTTAGCGCGTTTCTAAATCTTCTGCTAATGAGAATGTAGTCAATCTGGTTTCTAATCCTGCTATCAGGACTCCTCCAGGTCCATAATCTTCTAGGGTGTTGCTTGAACCAGGTGTTTCCTACAATCATTTCCTGTTCTTTTGCCCACTCTACTAGTCTGTATCCTCTTTCATTTCTCTCTCCTAAACCATAGTTTCCTACTGTGTATCTATCCCCTTGATTTCCTACTTTTGCATTGAAGTCCCCTATTATGATGTTTATTTCTGAATTTTTTACATTTCTTTAAGGAAGACTCTATGTCATTATAAAATTCCTCTACACTATCTTCACTGGACTCTCCTGTTGGGGCATATACTTGAATAACATTTATGTTAAAAGGTCTGCCACTCAATTTAACTAGTAGAACTCTGTCCGACACGGCCCAATATCCCTGAACAGACTTTGATGTTTTCCGGTCCAAAATTATTGCCACTCCCCTATGTCGATCTTCACCTCCAGAATAAATCATCTTAAAATCTTTATGTATCTTGATGCCTGCTCCTGTCCATCTCGTTTCGCACATACCTAATATATTAATTTTTTCTCTTTGAATTTCTTGTGTTATGTTCTCTAATTTTCCGTCGTTGTTTAACGTTCCATGTTCCTAATTGTAATGTCTCTGTCCTTGTCTTGCGATGATCAGTCTTTAAGCGAATCATAACAATAAACAAGCAATTAGGAAATCGAATGGAAGCAATGGAGATGTGGATATACTGAATAAAATGTCGTATTTCATGGAAACAATAACATACAAAGGTTCTATTTTTTAAAAACTGGGAATTTAAAAAAAGTTGATGACAGAAATTTTTAAAAAATGAGGCAAGTGAAATATTTCGGCCACATTAAAACAAATAACACTTATAAAATCCACATGGGGGTAAGGATGAACACAAACGAGCAAGAAGTAGACAACGATACAAGTGGGAAGATAACACCAAATGATGGACGAATACCGGCCTGACAAAATGTACAGGCAAGGTTAGAGACAGTGTTGGAGATCCATTGCAGCCAACTTTTTGTGTGTGGAGATAGCACCTGTTTGATTTATTGACTGGGTTACTTTGTGAACTGTGTGCTTTTTACTCATGTTTCATAAAAAAGGGAATATTTCTCTCCATGTAGCAGGTCCTATGCAGAATGAAGCTGACACCGCAGCCTGCCGAAAAGTGTCTCGATCCCAAGACATTTCTCCTGCCTCATGCATCCTCGTGCCCGAGGTATTTGCAATATCCTGAGTCCATCGTCGTGCTGGTCGACATCTGCTTCTGTTTCCAGTAACCATGCCTTTCTTCACTATTCTTTAAAAGCCATTGATACGTTTGTTATTGTTGTTGATTTTGTTTCTTCCAGTAGTGCCGTTAGGCGTCGTGGGGGAGGGATAATTGAAGTTCCGGAGCCTGTGACTAGCGCCTTTCTTCCAATTTCCTCCATGAATCTTGAGCAGAATTTCAGGATCAAGTAAATTCCCTGACGGTTTGCTAGACCAGTCGTGGGTTCCTTACCTACTTGACCCTTGTATATTTGCTGCTACCACCTTGCCACATCCACTGGTCGCCTACTGGCAAGCTTCGAGCTATGCCGGGTAGGACTGGCCGACCGACAATGGAACTTGCCCTCTAGGTGTACTCAACTCATTCCAATTACGGGCCTCGAGAGAGTCCCGTAGGAATTGATACGTTTAATATAGCCAAAGTATTCTGGTTTCTGAGACATGACACTGTCTATGAGGCAGTTTTCTTCCATGTTCAAATCTTGTAGAATGTCCGTGTTTTTCTTCCTCTTGCTCCACGAAATTCTAAGAACTTTTCCGTAATATTTGAGCTCAACATTCCCAATTTTATTGTTTAGTGATTGTGAAATTCCCATGACTTATGTCTTGCTTGCTTGCTTGCTTGCTTGTGTTCGTTGGCTTGAGTTCCAACGCGAAGTCCTGTATGTCGGATGAAGGCATCCTGTTGTCCAACATCAGTGTGATGTCATACAGGACCTGAGGCTTGCGTGAGTATCCGTTGTCCCATGTCTGGCTTATTGGTGTGCAGACTGGTGGTTCCTCGCCGTACGGGCAGACACTCTCCGACTTTGGAGGAAACTTATGTCTAATTAGTGCCTCATTTGTTCTACTTTTTTTTTTTTTTGGGTTCCTATATGAACCTCAATGGCTCGGAACGCTGAAGAAGATAAGATATGACATCACGGATTATATCGCTTGCAGGGGCATACATTTTCATAATTCACAGACTAAAGGGGATAACTACTTCGGCTATTTTTTTCTCGTTAAGATAACGCTACTACTTGCAGAAGTGTTTAACAATTCAAGCACGTGTTAGTTTCCATTCAATGGAAGATCATTTTCTCAACTTTAACGCATGCGTAAGAATAGATGTCCACAAGAAGTGGTAGTAATTGACCACTCAGACTGAATTTCGAGCCAACAGACTTATGCTTTTTCACGAAAAATATGCCTTACTAAAACATGAACTGTCAAAGACATGAACTTACACAAATATTCTGATGCTGACGTGAAACACAAATATTCTGATGCTGACGTGAACTTACAAAAATCTGCTGCTGAAGAAATGAACTTACCACAACATGGACTACCGAACGTATGAGCTTACATACACACACACGTACGCACGCGCGCACACACACACACACACACACACACACACACACACACACACACACACACACACACACACATTCTGATGACGACATGAACTTGCAAAAAAAACCAAACATCAGACGGTGAAGAAATGAACTTACCAAAACATGAACTGCCGAAGACATGAACTTACAACAACAACAACAATTTTTGATGACGACATGACCTTACAAAAAATATGATGTTGCAAAAATGAACTTACTGAAACATGAACTGTTGAAGACATGAATTTAACCACAAAACTGTTTTTGATGACGATATGAACATACAAACAAATATGACGTTGAAGAAATGAACTTACCAAAACATGAACTGCGGAAGACATGAACTTACGCATACACACACGAGCGCGCGCGCACACACACACACACACACAATTTTTTATGACGACACGATCATATAAAAAGTATCTGTCGGTGGAGAAATGAACTTACCAAAACATGAACTGCTGAAGACACGAACTTACAAAATAAATGTATGATGATGGCATGAACTTCAAGAAAGGGATACAGATGTAAGACACGGGGGTCACTTCTGTATGACGCATGGGATATTGTGAGGAAGTCATAAAATCACAAGTGAACACCTTTGTAAAAGCACTTGGGACAGTTTGCAAGAGTAAGTGTGTAAGTTTATAGGATAAGACAATAATTTGTGATAGCAAGTGGTCAAGTTATGAGTAGAAGTGGACATGTTGTCAGGTCCGGCTGGTGAGTTGTGAGAGTCAGTGGGCAAGTTGTCAGAGTAATTCAACAAGTTGTAATAGCAAGTGGACACATTGTACGATATGAGGGTCACTTCTGCCTCAAGTAAGAGATATTTATGTCTGAGGTGTGGAACCTATTTTTATGACATGGGGTGTGGGATACAGTCAATGTTTGCAATTTTTCAGTGAATGTGTCATTTTCAGTTGATGGTTATTTCTTTATTGTGTGTTACATTTTAACGTTTACCGTTGGATGTCTTGTTTTCTCTAGGTGCCTCGTTCAGTCTTTGTGTTTAATGTCAGCAGTTTTCCATGGTTGTGTTAGTTTTTATTGTTGCTTCATTTTTTATGTGACAGTTGTCAGTGTTTGTGTCAGTTTTCTTTGGTCGAGTCAGTTTGTCGTTGTGTCATTTTCTTCTTGAGTGTGTCATATTCATTTGTTGTATGTTAAATTGTGGCTGTATTATTTTATTTTTGTGCCTCGTTCAGTGTTTATGTCAGCAGTTTTCCTTGGTTGTGTTGGTTCTCATTGGTTATTTCACTTTGTCAGTTTTCCTTGAAGGTGTCATTTTCGTTTGTTGTCGATTTCTTTGTGTATGTTACATTTCGACATTTACATTTGGATGTTTTGTTTCCTTAAGGTGCCTCGTTCAGTGTGTGTGTGTGTGTGTGTGTGTGTGTGTGTGTGTGTGTGTGTGTGTGTGTGTGTGTGTGTGTGTGTCAGTTTTCATGTTTATGTAAGCAGTTTTCCTTACTTGTGTCAGTTTGTCGTTGTGTCATTTTGTTTTTGTGTCATTTTTAGTTGTTGTCTATTACATTTGTTCGTTTACATTTGACTATTTTGGTTTATTTGGTTTGTCAGTTTCTCGTTGTTTCAGTTTGTCTTTGTGTCAGTTTGTCGTTGTTTGTGTCAGCAGTTTTCATTGATTGTTTCAGTTTTTCTTGGTTATGTTGCTTTTTTGCTTGCCCCAATGGTTGCAATTTTTCAGTGGATGTGTTATTTTTCAATATTTGTCGATGTCGATATGGAATATATAAAGTTACCAGTCTGCTTAATACAATATATGATACTGGAAATATACCTCATGAGTTATGTAATTCGGTATTTATTGCAATCCCAAAGAAATCAGGAGCCTTGGAATGTGATCAACATCGAACAATTAGTATAATGAGTCACATCACGAAGATTTTGCTAAGAATTATCATGCACAGAGTTAGGAGGAAAATACAACCTGAAATAGGAGAAGAACAATGTGGGTTTGTAGAAGGCAAGGGTACAGTAAATGCTGTGTATATACTGAGAACCGTAATCGAACGTTCTATGTAAGTAAACAAAGATCTACACTTTTGCTTTATTGACTACACAAAGGCTTTCGATAAAGTGAGACATGTCAGTATGATAAGGATGCTTGAAGATCTACAAATTTTAAGGAAAAGACCTTAGACTTGTAAAAAACATATATTGGAAACAACAAACTGCCATAAGGGTTGATAATGAAGTAAGCCAATATCAGCCTATTAAGAGAGGTGTGAGACAGGGATGTGTAATGTCTCCAGATCTGTTTTCACTGTACAGTGAAAATATTTTCAGAAATATTGAAGATATGGAAGGAATCAACATTGGGGGACGATGCATCAATAACATTAGATATGCAGATGATACAGTCTTGATTGCAAACAATGAACAGGACCTGCAAAATTTAGTAGATGCGGTTGTTACACACAGTGAACAACGAGGGTTAGAATTAAATTGTAAAAAGACACAGATTATGGTCGTCACTAGGAAGAACGAAATACCACAATGTAATATACAAGTAAATGGGAATATTCTTCAATAAGCGAATAGGTACAATTATCTCGGAACAGTAATAACATCTGATGGGAGATGCCTTGAAGAGATTAGAACAAGAATCGCCATGGCAAAAGTAGCCTTTAGCAAGATGAAAAACATACTGACTGTAACGAGATCGCCTTGGGTAGTGAGAGTGAACCACACCCGAGGTGTCTCTGGCACTCCCGTGTATTCTAGCCCCAGGGGTTGGACAGGCAGATACACATTTTTACTCTGTGGTTGATCTCATATTAGTTAATTATGTCTACAAGCCCCTCCAGATTCTAGACCCCCACTAACTACCTACTCCTGTGGAACAATGAACACTTAGGCATCGTCCGAGACCACACTCAATCATTATACAAAGAGCAAGTCAACTTACATAAAGTTTATTCTACCCTTGAGAATATAGAACTGAAATGAACATCCTGATAGAATAATCTATTTACACAAATAGAGGATAGAGTAGAGACAGAATCAGAGATATGGTTGTCATCATCGAGTTGAGAAGTAGATTGGATGCAGATGTCCCGTCCAGTCGGTCCGCCACTCACCCGGCTTCCTTCCAGTGAGATGACTAGAACCTTGGAGACCACTCCGTCTCCAGAGCGTGGATCCACAACAATAGAGTCACTGCTGGACCTCACTCAACTGGACCAACTGCATCTTTATCACTCCCACTGAGTCACTGTTAATACACAGTTCTCGTTCAATACTGGCTGGGAGACAATCCTCCTGGACTTGACTCCAAGTATTCGTGACTTCGATGAACCTAAGTAGTCACTGACCAATCTAATGGTCCCGCAATCATAGCACAGTAACACTGCTTGAAGAATATGTCAATAACCAATTCAATGGTCCTATACTCCTATCACAGTACCACTGCTTGAAGAATCAGATAAGGCAACTGATATGTCACTGAGTCCTACACGAACACAGTTCCAAGTCTTCGTACTCGTTCAGTACACTATTAGAATCAGACATCTACTTTCAAGGAAGACAATTCAGGTTGGACTATAATCTATTGTCCCTTCCACCTGGTAACACTTGCCACAAGTTAATAGCTGGTGTAGTTCTTCTCAAGACCTGCCACTATAGCTGTCATAAGAACCATTCAAGTGTCTACATTTCGTTTTTCCGCGTTTAGGCAGAACCACCGTAATAATATACGGTCAGGTGTTTCCTTTCTTTGAGCATGATTGCTCAAAATGCTGAAATGTTCCTGGCTGAAATAGAGTATCTTCTAATGTAGAAAAACATCACAAACCATCACTTCCCACACGTGCACCTTCAGGGCACCTGTATTACTTGATGCAAACCTTCACGCATGGTGAATCACACTGGGTACATGGTGTGGTTGAGTCTGGCGTGATAAGTAAAGAATTGAACCCTTCGCTGTGTCACACGAAGTGGTTTCCCGCCAACGACAATTATAGTTGACTGGTTCCTCAACAGGCAAACTCCTGAAAAGGAAGAGCGACCGGTGAGAGTATACTGGCCCAAACATTAGTCCACATGCATCCTACCAATGACTACTCAACCCTCAGTCATGCTACTTAGTTATGCATATAACCAAAGCATTATCTCTATATGGAGAGTAGTAAAGCATGGGTTCAGTAATGTCAGCTGGCCTCACAGAACAGCCCGTCAAACAGAGCAAGAAATCAGAATGACGAGTCTGATCGTAGGTCTCACCTATCCCTAATCATCTACCAGTCGTCGCTAACGTCAGTAGTGATAGTAGGCTGTTATCATAGTTCTAATTTAATCGAACTAAACAATAAGGTAAAGAGTCCCTGGACTCGTTCCTTACATCATCAATGTTCATTAATAAACATAATACTGATCAATATACCATCCCTCGGGATATAGGAATAGTACATGATCACATCCAATATGTACACAAGCCTGTTTGCTGGTGGGACCACCTGCCCACGCCATAGCAAACTCTTCTTATCAGACTCCTCCTTAGAGTCAAGAAGCCTTCTTGAGAATACATGTTCCCCACATGTTCCAAGGGTGAATGTTCCAGTTCAGCCCTCCCAAGTGGTTTAGCCTTGGCCGGGACCGAACTTCATCGTTGGTCTGGTCTACCAACCTATACTTTCATAACTTGCTTTTCACATCCCCCATATCCTATATGTCCCCTGTCTCATACCGCCTCCTTGCATCCTTCCATACTTCCAGCACCTTAGCATTCACTCGCACTAGCGCCAGTATGAAAGAACAAGATCAGACAAGAATTCAGAACGCATATGTATATCGCGACGGCACGCATTGTTATCACGCGTCGACCTATTCGGCGTTCGGAATTACTCCAGGAAGTATCACATGCCATGACCTAATATATATACACATATGCACATCATATATATATATATATATATATATATATATATATATATATATATATATATATATATATATATATATATATAATCATATATATATATATATATATATATATATATATATATATATATCACCAATGCAGACTTACCTTCACACAGAAATCCCGTGTTCCACACAATGAATTCACTATTAAGTTACTACACAATAGTTACATCATTCCTGGTGGCACAGAACTAAGTTCTTTCTTTACTTAGTAACTAAGCACAGTTTTGTCTGAATCTCCACCTACCAACTTACCTGGTTTTCTAACCGTTCTCCTGGCTTCAGCAACTGACTGACATAAATCTAGGTTTCTTTCAGGCACAAATAACTATGTTTAATTCTAACACAGCAACCTAATAGATGCAACGATTTGCGATATATGGTAAATATAATTTAAACCCAATCGCCCACATCGCATTCCTGCGTTCCCAACAGCTGTTTCGCGAACACACGTTGGTAAACAAAACACACGATTAGCCGTCAGCAGCGTTATCGATCGGTTTGCTAATTAGTATGCAAGGACATCCGCATAGGTAATGAGGTTAGAACGATGGCGTTTTGTACACACTTACAAAGTTAAATGATTTAAACAAATAAGTACCTGAATGTCGAGAACCAGACTCCAGTCAGCTTTCAGAACTGTTCAAGGCCTCCTCAGCCTCCTTTCCGTAACAGTCAGCCGAATCATGGTTGAGGTGAGACGCAACACAAAATGGCTCACACAGGCCTGCGTCTGCTCTCTACGAGCAAAATTGAAGTGAATGAATGGTTTAGCCAATTTCCCCACTCGTGCCAACTCAATGCGCACGAGGAGCTAGTTCTTCTTGGGAAAAGACACTTTCTCGGGAAACAGTCATTCCCCCCTAGAATTTCTAGATCTCTCTGCACGAGAATCTAGTGCTATACCCAGCCTCACGGGTCACTCAAATTCAGGTGCTCCGAGAAGATTCTAGATGGTAATTCCTCTATCGGCTTCCCCTCAGTGTATTTATAGCTGGGAAAGTGCCCCGATGACGCGCCAAAATAGTGCGGAATCTTTACGACCCAAGACAGATAAACGCGTTTCGTCACACTTTAAGAGGATCGACCCCGTCGTTCCACTTCTACGCAGTAGCTGTATATGTCGTTCTTTCTTCCTTCTTAGAGACCGGATGGCGGGTGAGGAAGTCTAACCCGTCAATATTTCATAGGATACTTTTACCACATTTGGTGGGGTGACAAGCTATTCAGTATCACGGGTGATCAACGCCTACTCCGCTACTGCGATCGGGCATCTCGCAGTGTCTTGCGGACCAGAGCTCCCGTCTCGATCTGATTTAACGATCGTTCCTGCCAGAGTTTACTGGACTTCTGCAACTCCAGCTTCCCCTTTCGAGGACCCAGCTGGACTGCAGTCGGTCGGCTTGAGGAACCAGGGGTCTGTGTCCGTTCCGACACAACCCACCTTCTTCCGACCACGGTTCTCAGTGTAGCTAGCACTGCGGGTGTTCGTTTGGCCGGTCATGTTCCCCCGAGCACCGGGCTGAACCGAAGAAGGTACCTGCACATACATATAGGACTTCCTATGGTGTGACAAGCTTTCCGCTACCTGACCTGAACCCCGAACCGTTTTCTCAGCGAATCTCGGCGCCCTTGGGCTGGTGGACTTGTCATCGGGACTCCAACAGCCTCATAGCGTATGAGGAGACTGGAATGGAAAGTAGAAGACTTTCCCAGGATCACCACTCCATAGTGCTTGTGTAGCCGCACTTTATCCACTAGGAATGGGCCCTGCCACCCGATTTCGAATTCGTTCCCCTCGATTGGGAGGAGTACTAGAACTCGGTCTCCAACCGCTAAGGGTATCTTCGTCTTCGTCCGTTTCTCAGGTGTGCAATTACGGCACTCCGGACAAGACCTAATATACCTGCGCACGTCGCCTGTCATTCCCTGCCACCAATAGTACCGGGATAGACACTTACTGGTTGTCCCTACAGTCAGATGTCCGGTTGGGGACCTGACATGTACCGTTCGCAGCAGATTAGCTCTGAAGCTCTCAGGAACCAACTTACGTTCCTTCTGCCGCTTCTCTGTTCCGGTCTGAATTAACGGTGACCGGTTATCAGATTCGAAATTACCCTGAGTTAACGGGTTCTCATCGTTGGGCAACCATTCTGAACAAGGACACTCCGTTGCATCCTAGCTCCGAGCACTACTCATCACATCCGGGTGAGTTTTTCGGAGACTTACCTTTTCGAGACCCTCTTCCTCTGTATATCTGACCTGCCTAGACTTATGGATGCTAGGGTGTTCTGGTTCACCCAGAAACACGTACTTCCGGCCAAGAATTAGGGGATAGAGAGGATCCGGTACTACCGCCGCCTGAATGCTTCCAGTAACGTACTTGCTCCGAATCTCCACATTGGCAATCGGGCAACGCAACGCCACAGCACTCCTACTGGCTGGCTGTATCTCCCTCATCTCCCCGGTGAGTTGCTCTGGGCCTGTCAGGTGGGATGCAATTACAGCAGGAAATTGCAATCCTGTGTCGTAGAGGCACATCACCTGTTGCCTATTCACTTCTACTCTCTCAACCACTGGAGGTCGTCTAGGTTCTACATTCCCATCAACCGACTTCACTTTCTTGCATGGTCTATCCCTAACCTCTGCAAGACAAGCAAAGTGAAAGTCCTTGGCTTTACTCTTGCACTCACTCGTGTTGTGAGTGCTGGACTTGCAGAATTTGCACCATCGTTCACTCCACTTCCTCTTTGGAGAACTAGGTGGGCTATTCTTACCTTGGTTGATGTTAGAGATCTTCTCTAAAGAATTTACCTGTTTACTTGGTTCAACCGAACCATTGGTCTTCTTTGTCTTCTTCTTTGACTTACCTTGATACGTATCTTTCGATCTCGGATCTGTTGGACTGGTATCCCCAGTCTCGCCATAGACTTCAACGTATCTTTCGGCTAACTTGGTGACTATATCTAATCTCTCAGCCCCATTCTCACCTAAGAAGTTTCGCAAGGGTTTAGACATTTGCATTCGCATCTGATCTACAACCATCAACTCACGCAAACTTTCATACTCCTCTTCAAATCCGGCCAAGGCCATCCATTTAAGAAGGTATGAGTTCAATCTCACACTGTATGCTGAAAACAGTTCGCCAGGCTCTCGCTTAGAAGTCCTAAACTTCCTTCGGTATGAGTGCGCTGTGATCTCGAATCTCTTCAAGAGAGCCGCTTTCAGTGCCGGGTAATCATTCTGTAAACCCGGTGGCAAGCGTGCGTACACTTCATAACCGGCGCCTCTGAGTCCCTGGGAGAGTTTCAAACACCATTTCTGTTTGTCTAGCCCCATTGCAATAGACATGGCTTCATACTTCTCTAAGTATTGGTCTATCCGTTCTTTTTCGGGTTCGAACGGCGGTAAAGGCCACTTCATAGCCTTTTAGTCACGTCTACTGGTTGACTCTGAGCCAGGAGGTACACCTCCTCCCACAGCTCCTTCATTTACACCTGTAGCAGGCACTTGTGCCTCAAGTAGCTTCATTCGATACTCATGGTCACGTTTTTCTCTCTCGGCTTCCAACTCAAGCCGTTTCATTTCACTATCAGCCGCTATCCTCTTTTCCTCAAGAGCCACTTTACTGGCTTCCAGTTCTCTTTCTGCTCTCCTCCTCTCTCTTTCCTCTTGGCGAAAATTTCTTTCCACCTCTTGCACATAGGATTTCAAAGCATCTCCCTCTAGACCTGACTTACGCCCAGTTTCCTGAACTTTGTCCAAGTCTAACTCTTGGGTAGACATTTTGACTATGAGATGTGGGTACTCAAGTATGTGTGGGTGAAGCAATACAATTAATCAATAACCAATAGTATTAACTAAACACCACAACACAAATGTCCGTCAGACAGTTATGAGATAGGTAGAAGTAGTAGAATCTTATGTAGACTGAAGTAAAGGATATAGACTAAGTCCCTATCCCTATGCGAGAGTTCTACAACACACAGAGAGCTTGGAATACTCCCGGACGGGCCCCCACTTTGTATCTGAAATAGTGCAGAATCTTTACGACCCAAGACAGATAAACGCGTTTCTTCACACTGACCAATAAAAAGATGTCAATTGAAATGAGAAAAAGAGTGTTGAGATGCTACATAGAACCTGTACTTTTATATGGATGTGAAGCTTGGACAATAAGCAGTCAGGCTGAAAAACATCTGATGGCTGTAGAAATGTGGTTTCTGAGGAAAATGCAAAGAATACCATGGACAGCCAGAAAGACCAATGAACAAGTCCTTCAAGAAACAAATGAAGTTCGTAAACTGATTAGAGACATTAGACGTAGACAGTCACAATTTTTTGGGCATGTTATGAGAAGAAATGATTTGGAGAACTTGGTGACAACTGGTAAGATCGAGGTGAACAGACCAAGGGGAAGACCTAGAAGCAAGTACCTGGATGGCTTGGCCTTGTGGCATGGTCGAGACAGAAACACAGAGCTGATCCACGACTCTGGTGATCGAGTGAGATGGCAGAACATGACCGTCCACGCTTACCGACATGGCACATGATAGATGGATGGATGGTCGATGTCTTCATTTGTGCGTGTGTTTGTGTTATATTTTGGCGTTTAAATTTGGATGTCTTGTATACTTTAGGTCTCTCGTTAAGTGTTTGTAACAGTTTACAGTGTTTGTGTCAGTAGTTTTCATTGGTTATTTTCAGTTTTCATTAATTGGGTCATATTGTCGTTGTATCATTTTTCGGTAGTTGTGTCATTTTAAGTTGTCTGTTAAATTTTGACGTTTACATTTGACTATTTTGGTTTCTTTGATTGTTTCAATTTGTCGTTGTGTCAGTTTATCGTTCTGTCATTGTTTCATTGTTTGCGCCAGTTTTCATTGGTTGTTTCATTTTTTTTTTTTGATGTGTCAGTTTTCCTTGAATGTGTTATTTTCATTTGTTGTCGCTTTCTGTATTGTGTATTACATTTTGACGTTTACATGTGGATGTCTTGTTTTCTTTAGGTGCATCGTTCAGTGTGTGTGTCAATTTTCATTGTTTGTGTCAGCCGTTTTCATCGGTTGTGTCGGTGACTTATTATCATATGTGTGTGTTTGACCGAGTGATCTGAGGACTCAGTTAGCACACATTTGTCGGCCGTGTTGTACCGGACAACCGATGATCTCATAAGTCTTCTATGTTACGCTATACCCGACGCCATTTTGCCTTGTAGCTGATACTCCACTTCTCACCCCTCAACTGTCGTATCGTTGCTTGCTCCTAATGGTCATGCACCCCATACGCACTCAGTGTGGTGAAAAGAGTTATTGATATCACACAGTGAGCCTTTTTTGCGACAATGAAGACACTATCAATAAGCTGGCGGCAATGATAGAGTGGGTGATTCAGCTTATGACGCCATCGCCTCTTACATTTACAAAAGATAGATAGTTAATCAACACATAACACAACATATAACACAAACTAGCTTTATACTACATAGCACACAAGATACCATAACTTAAAGCAATACATAACACACATTAAACTAGAATAGTACCTAATTTAGAGACCGTATGTACGCAAGAGACAACACCCAAGAAAAATACTTATCGAATCAAACACCACCACTATATTATATATAATGAAACGTTTAATTTCCTCAGAAAATACATTTAGCTACCTTGTTAGATTTCCCCAAGCAGACAATCACAGACATAGACAAACACAGAACAAGGTTATATGATTAGCCTAATACATACATCTGTTAGTCTAAATTCGGGTGGAAGTGTGGATTTTCACACACATACTACACACCCGGCCATTTTATTTCACCCCAATACAACCATTACTACTACTACTACTACTACTACTACTACTACTACTACTACTACTACTACTACTACTACTACTACTACTACTACTACTACTACTACTACTACCACCACTACTACTATTACTACAACTATTGCTACTGTTGCTGTTGCTGCCTCTGTTGCTGATACTACTACTACTACAATTACTACTACTACTACTACTACTACTACTACTATTGCTACTACTACTACTACCACCACCGCCACTGCTGTTCCTAATACTGCTACTAATACTACCACTACTACTATTACTACTTCTACTTATACTACTAATACTACTACTACTACTATTACTAATACTACTACTACTGCTGCTGCAGCTGCTGCTGCTGCTACAGCTACTACTATTACTAGACACTTTTACTACCAATACTGCTATACTACTAATTCTTCTATTGCTGCTACTATCACCACCACTGCTACTACTGTTATTACTACTATTACTACAACTATTACCACAATTACAAACTCTCTTCTACTACTATTACTTATAGTACTGTTACTGTTGGAGAACGCAAGATAGGGAGGGGCATGATCGCCTACGCCAGCAGACAAGTCTCTTGATTATGATGACGGCAACTACTACTTTTATTATCACTATTACAACTACTGTTACTACTACACACACTACTACTAGTAATACCATAACTACTACTAATATTACTCCTACTATTATCACAACTACCAACTCTCCTCTACTACTATTACTGCTGCTGCTACTACTACTGTTACTACTACAGCTACTACTACAATCATCACCTCACTACTACAACTACTGTTACTACTACTACTACTATTACTAATATTATTACTAATGTTATTACTGATCCATATCGTCGGAGACCGCATTTTGTGGCGAGATATGATCACCCAAGCCCGTCGACATGTCTCTTGATGATGTTCACTACTATTACTATATTCTGTTACATCTACTTTTCCCTGCAAATGTCGCTGAAACTTCTATTACTATCAATAATACTCATACTACTTGTATTAATTAGACATACAGCCTAATGACAATTATGTAAACCAAGACCTAGAATCAACGACTGGCAAGAGAAGGTCCACCAGAGAGACGAATGGAGACAGATTGTATTTGCAGCAAAGAACCTCAATGGCTCGGAACGCTGAAGAAGAAGAAGAAGAAGAAGAAGAAGAAGAAGAAGAAGAAGAAGAAGAAGAAGAAGAAGAAGAAGAAGAAGAAGAAGAAGAAGAAGAAGAAGAAGAAGAAGAAGAAGACCTAGAATGGTCGAGACAAGAACACTGGGCTGATCCACGACTCTGGTGATGGAGTGAAATGGCGAGTCATTGCCGCCCAAGCTTACTGGCATGTGGCTGACACATGATGGATAGAAGACCTAGAAAAATACTAGAAGAATAGGCAGGCACTTGCTACTGTTGTTTTGGCCATCAACCCACACCTTATGTTGCACCGGATGGTACAATCGATGTGTCTCACTAAGCGCAAGCCGCGTGTTTTCCCGTGCACAAAAGACAAAGTCAACACATCGACATCCACGCCCAAGCTACCGAACACTAAAATCTATAAAACAATAATAGCCAATATGCAACTAACTAATTATTTCCCCCTTTTTTTCTTTATTTTTATATAACAATCTTTGTGTTGTTAGTTGATTTTTTTCTTTTTATTTGAAGCTCTATGCCCCGTAACCCCGCCTTCAACAAACAGTGGTTACTTCTTTCCCAAATGCACCACCAAAAGAGAAAATCAGTATTAAGCTGTTGTTTCTACCTATGATGCTGCCG
This sequence comes from Cepaea nemoralis, assembly GCA_014155875.1. Classification (NCBI taxonomy): domain Eukaryota; kingdom Metazoa; phylum Mollusca; class Gastropoda; order Stylommatophora; family Helicidae; genus Cepaea; species Cepaea nemoralis. The sequence continues at coordinate 285,912 of JACEFZ010026980.1, read as the reverse complement.
ACACTACATATTTTCAAATAAAACAGCGCTGATTATACACGGGAAAAAGATACACACACAACTAAATACAGACCCCAGTAACACCACGATAAAAGCTAACCAACACACCCAGAAAGACAAATCAATACATCGACACCCAATTTTCCTCCTCAAAGCTCCTCGCGGAGCCGCTCCCCACAATTATCGATTGTTTTTATCCTCTTATATATCCTTGGTAAACTAGTCTGGCTGACATTACAAATTGGCTCAATGCGAAGCATATCTGACCTCGCCCTATATTTTTTTGGGGTGGGTTTTTGGTAAAACTGACGACTGACTGTTGAAAGGGGTGAGAGGTAGTTTAATTATAGATTGTTTTATTTTTCTACTTATATATCCTTAGTAAACTAGTCCGTCTGATGGGTTCCCTGCGGAGCATAATGGCGTTTTGTAGATCCGAGCGTTAGAACCGATAGGGTTTCTTTATATACAGCTAACAATAAGTGACCACTGTATTTTAAAGGCGGATATGCCGTAATCGCTATCATCATACACATATTATGGAGACGGGTTAGGGATACATATCTTCAAATGAAAACCGTAAATTGTACAATATGGCCGTTATTACTGGTTGTAGTGGGTATGACGTAATCAGAATTAGGTTTCTAACCAAAGAAGGGTGATTTACTGACCCGTGTTCTATCGTTAAAGGAAAACCGTAATAAAGTATGGCTCCTTGCGGAGCAAAGTGTAACGTATAGATAGCTGACTAATGGGTCTTAACACCCATATTTTTTCGGAAGTGGGGTTAAAACTGACCGCTTATTGTTAAAAGGGGCGGGGTATGGTTTAGTATCATAAGTGTTATAGAAACACCATCATCATACACATGTTTAGGGGTACGGATTAGAATTACGGGGGTGCACATACAGGGCCAGTGGTGTTGAGGTGCTGTAGTTGTTAGGTTCAGAGGTTGGAGGTGTGTCAGTAGTGTGGTATCGAGCTGTCTGCTCTGGGTAGGATGTCACTGAGTGGGGTGGGTATGTTATAATGCATTTATCGAATGTGTCTGATCTTGGCGCGGAAAATAACACCTCCGTGTTAGTGAGCGATTCAAATATCGAGCCTCCCACGAAACGGGAAGGTTAAGTCTGTCAACAAATGCCCGCAGAAGTCGGATGGGTCGGCCTGACGGCGCAAGAACTCAGCTCTGATGTAAACAGGCTAAACGCAATCACGTCCGAAAAATCTCCGGATGAACGCAGAATAAGAAGATCCTCCCACCCGCCGTTTTCTACGGTGTGGTAGGTATGATTACATCATCATCATTATACTGATCGTCCTGTGTGTGAGTCGCGAGGTAGTCGATTTCCTTGCTTATATTCGTATAGTAAAAATTGTTCTTGAATGATGTATCTTTATAATTGGTAGTGGTCAGCATTGTGGAGAGTGAGGAGTGATGGTGGCACAAAATAACTCCTCGTAGGGTTCATGTCTGAAAGATAACTTGATAGATATCTAGAGAGATAGAGCTAGAGACAAATATATATATATATATTTGTCTCTAGCTCTATCTCTCTAGATATCTATCAAGTTATCTTTCAGACATGAACCCTACGAGGAGTTATTTTGTGCCGCCATCACTCCTCACTCTCCACAATGCTGACCACTACCAATTATAAAGATACATCATTCAAGAACAATTTTTACTATACGAATATAAGCAAGGAAATCGACTACCTCGCGACTCACACACAGGACGATCAGTATAATGATGATGATGTAATCATACCTACCACACCGTAGAAAACGGCGGGTGGGAGGATCTTCTTATTCTGCGTTCATCCGGAGATTTTTCGGACGTGATTGCGTTTTGCCTGTTTACATCAGAGCTGAGTTCTTGCGCCGTCAGGCCGACCCATCCGACTTCTGCGGGCATTTGTTGACAGACTTAACCTTCCCGTTTCGTGGGAGGCTCGATATTTGAATCGCTCACTAACACGGAGGTGTTATTTTCCGCGCCAAGATCAGACACATTCGATAAATGCATTATAACATACCCGCCTCACTCAGTGACATCCTACCCAGAGCAGACAGCTCGATACCACACTACTGACACACCTCCAACCTCTGAACCTAACAACTACAGCACCTCAACACCACTGGCCCTGTATGTGCACCCCCGTAATTCTAATCCGTACCCCTAAACATGTGTATGATGATGGTGTTTCTATAACACTTATGATACTAAACCATACCCCGCCCCTTTTAACAATAAGCGGTCAGTTTTAACCCCACTTCCGAAAAAATATGGGTGTTAAGACCCATTAGTCAGCTATCTATACGTTACACTTTGCTCCGCAAGGAGCCATACTTTATTACGGTTTTCCTTTAACGATAGAACACGGGTCAGTAAATCACCCTTCTTTGGTTAGAAACCTAATTCTGATTACGTCATACCCACTACAACCAGTAATAACGGCCATATTGTACAATTTACGGTTTTCATTTGAAGATATGTATCCCTAACCCGTCTCCATAATATGTGTATGATGATAGCGATTACGGCATATCCGCCTTTAAAATACAGTGGTCACTTATTGTTAGCTGTATATAAAGAAACCCTATCGGTTCTAACGCTCGGATCTACAAAACGCCATTATGCTCCGCAGGGAACCCATCAGACGGACTAGTTTACTAAGGATATATAAGGAGAAAAATAAAACAATCTATAATTAAACTACCTCTCACCCCTTTCAACAGTCAGTCGTCAGTTTTACCAAAAACCCACCCCAAAAAAATATAGGGCGGGGTCAGATATGCTTCGCATTGAGCCAATTTGTAATGTCAGCCAGACTAGTTTACCAAGGATATATAAGAGGAAAAAAACAATCGATAATTGTGGGGAGCGGCTCCGCGAGGAGCTTTGAGGAGGAAAATCGATAATAAGTTGATTTATATAACCCTCTACCTCCACAAAACTTTGACGGATAATGTCGTTTTATACTACTGAAGCCATCTGTTATAGTGCTATTGGGCAAGATGAGAATAATGAAATTAAACACTTGTTCTTACTGAATGCGCAACTTAATGATTCACTATGAAGTCTGGAGCAAGATGGTTAATATACAGTTCTATAACAAATATTAAGAATAACGAAGACACAAGCAATATATTGCACGATTTATTGCCTGGCATATTTCGCTGCATCTCGTCTGGTACATACTGCAGAATTCACACAACATAAAGTAAAATAACTAGATAAATCCTTCAAGCTGAAATATTTACACGTTCGCACAGTAATGTCAAGTTGTGTTTTACACAAGCCAGTTTTGTGCAAACAGAAAGACATGTTAGTCAGATTACAATTACCGTGGTAGACAATTGGCATTACTGTGCGAACATGTGTATATGTCAACTTGAAGGATTTATCTACTTATTTCACTTTGTGTTGTGTGAATTCTGCAGAATGTACCTGACGAGATGCAGCCAAATATGCCAGGCAATAAATCGTGCAATCTATTGTTTGTGTCTTCGTTATTCAAATTCACTACGGGAAAACATTGTTTTGAAATATTAAGAACTTCCAGTTTGAGAGGCTAATGCCCAAACTGGTGAGAGATAACAGAAGAAATGACACATCTAAGAAGATAAATGGTTCTTGCATGAAGTGAAATACACATTTCTCTTCTCTGATCACATCAGTAAAGAGAGACTCTTTTTCGATTTCCAACTGCCAAGTTGGATTTTTTACGTACGCAACAAAACACACGGGCGTCCGATCTCACTACCCAGAGACCAGGGGAAATTTTATTATCAGAAGTCCAGTAACGAAGACAGTTCATAAATAAACACACATGTATTGTTTGGCGACCACAGAAGTAGGGAAATTATCAGAGACTAGAGGACGCAGTAGACAACATAAAATACAGATTTACTATAACTTTCAATGTTTATGTTCTCTAGTGCGTCCTCTAGTCTCTATTTCCCCCCTTACTTCTAATGAGAGGAAATTATGTAACAGTGTTTGTATTTAGCGAACTAAACGTTGCCATGTTTGATGAGTCAGATCAGCGTTCTGCAAACATAATTTCCGGATAACATGTTTTGATATAGAAAATGAAACTGAAATCACAGCACTGAAGATACGTGTGCAATATAAGAGCGCTTTGGGGGGGATTGTTTCTACTAGAAAAATAATGTATATGTTTTGTTAAATTCTCCAGATGAAACACTTTTAACTTACAGCATTAAAGGGGTGATCATTATACTATTTATACCAGCTTCGTTTTCACATTTATATGCGGGTTTTCCTAGAATTATCTCTAAAATTCATGTAATGTTAAACAATATTGGAAAAAAATCGCTAGATATATAGTTGAACAAGAGTTGAGCAAAGTACTATTTGGTTTCGGGAGATGCCAAAGCTGCACCGATGCTCTATTCACACTTAGACAAATATGTGGGGGGAAAACACTATCGAATACAGTGACCAACAGAATAATGTGTATGTAGGTCAAGAAAAGGCTTTCGACCAAGTAGATAAATGCACATTAAGGACCATCCATGAAGACTATGGGATACAAGCGCAATTGCTAGAAAACATCATAGCCATGTACCACTCTAGCCAATATACAATAAGAACGCAAGGTCTATCAGATATGTTCACAGTCAATGCATGAGCGAGACAGGAATGTTTAATCCACCCCTCACCCCACCCCCCCCCCCCCCCCACCCCGCAACCCAACTACCACAACCCTGCTATTTACTGTCTACTTAGAATATCCAAAGAAGCAAGCCTTGACAGAACAGATTCAGTAAATTGCGAACTCTTTACTTCAGATGAAATAAGAGATTCACCCACAGTAAATGAGCTTTCATTTGCAGACGATCAGTGCCTGTTTTTTCAGCGACAAGTGCAGTCTGCAAAATCATATTAATAAGCTGAGTTCAACGACAGATAATAAATAGCAGATTCACACCAACCCTATGCTAGCAATTATCAAACCTGGAAATTATCCAAATCACACTTACGCACAATCACCACATGTGAGATGAGATGCTTTGGGAGAACTGTCAACTTAACTATTCGAGACCGAATAAGAAATGTTAGACAGGAGGTGGGATCAACATCTTGTGCCACATATGATATATTGAAAGCCAGAAGATCAAATGGCTTGGTAATGTGGCTAGAATGTAACATCATCAATCAACTACCAGTACCAGCACTGGTCCTACATCAAAGAAGATCTGCTAAGAGGACAAGAGGACGCCCGAGAAGAAAATGCATTGACGATATCAAAGGCACAGTAGTCACACGAAATGACACTACCCAGTACCACCCATGGGGCGCTGGAGCGCCAACTATCCCTCCCTACGCCGCTTAACAGCAAAAGTGGAAGACGATGATGAGCAAATAATATTAAGAACCCATGTCTTCACGTTTGAGAGGCTATTACCCAAAATGGTTAGAGATAACAGTACAGATTATAAATCTAAGAAGAAAGATGCAGGGTTGCCACTTTTTTTTTTGACAAAAAGTATCTAGAAACGGCCAAACAACATCCGTAAATATCTAGATTTCGTTGGAAAGTATCTAGGAAAAATATCCAGATTGAGAAAGTAAGAAATTACATCTATTGATGTGACTGCCGTTCTCCCTGGCGAAAAGTTTACGGCTTTCGCCTTAATCCCGTATATTCTCGTGAGTAACGCAGCTGCGCCCGAACCGACAGCGGTTCGAGCCGCGCTGGTAACTTACAGGGGTATGTGAGCCGGTCGCTCAGAAAGCAATGGCAAACTACTGAGCGTAATCTTGCCTTGTACATCAACAGCAGCTGAAAAATTCTGATGTTGACTGCACCATCCTGTAAGGGATATGCAACATTAAAAAGAAAATTGATGTGACTTACCTATAGAATCATGTCCTCATCTTCACAGATGCCTGTCTCACAAGATGCACTTAGCTTGGATGATGAAGTTGAAGCTTCAGATTCAAAATGACTCTGGTATGCTTTAGCTGTTCCAATTTCTTTTATTACACGATCAGGGAGCTGATAAGTTGAACAGCATTTTCCTGCTCTCATCAGGCCAAATCTTATTGTCAATATAGCATTTAAGAGATCAAGTTTCATCCTGTTTCTTAGTTTACATTTTGTATAATTCACAGTACTGAAAACTCTTTCCGCATCAGCATTTAAATGGGGGTAGTATCATGGCAGACATCGCACATTCAAAGAGCTCACAGAATGGACTTTTACCTGAGACATCTTTAAATTGTCTTACTTCACTCCAAAAAGCTTCAGTTTCTGTTTTGTTTGTCCAGTCAACCAAATTTATTTTTGTTAACTAATATTCTGCTTCCGCCACACTATTATCAGTGACCCCTAATAATTTAATAACTTGACAATATTTAGGTATGTCCTTTACTGGCTAAGGTATGTTGTTAATAGAAAAGAGTGACATATTTTTCAATACATCTACATTTTCAGGAAGTCTCTGCTTCAGTTGATCGAATAATGAGACAAGAAACTCTTGACAGCGCTTTCTTAAGTTGTTCTCTTCATTTTCTGTTAACAGTCCTTTTGTTTTTAAACCATCAATTTTTGATTAGATTTTGTATCCCAGGTATGGCTTGGGAGCCAAATAGCTCTCTATAGTGCAAGTGAACAAGTTAGCTTTAGAAGTTGGCAATATAAGTCTTTTGCTAATTGAGTGAAATAGCAAAGTGAGGTCGTCAAGTAATTTAACTTTATCATTGACATTGACATTGACATTGGCACCTTTCCGTCTTGACAGACGATAGTTTGGTACATTGTCCTTCAAAAAGGCTTAATAACTGTCATATGGCAATAACTACGATCCATGGCGGTGGCGAGTGTGGCTGGTAAGGCCAATTCTTGCTGCAAATGTTTGCCCACAGTAGGTGCATGTGAAAACATGGTCATTTCCACCATTTTGCACCATCTTACGTCTCTCACGCTCGGTGTGTGCTTTATCTGCAATCATTTTCTCCTTTGTCTTTATTCCATTTCTGATAGTTGCCCTCCATGCAACACGTTCAGCGGCGACGTGCTCCCATTGTGCATTATCAATGCCTGTATCAATCATGTCCCGCTTACACACATCTTTGTATCGTAGTAGAGGCCGACCCTGAGATCTCCTACCCGTCTGTAATTCACCAAAAAAGATGTCCTTTGGTATTCTACCATCATCCATCCTCCTAACGTGTCCTATCCATCTAAGTCTACGAAGACTGAGCATGGAATATACCGTCACACAACCTGATCTTTCCAATACTTCAGTATTTGTGATTTTGTCTTGCCACTTAATACCAAGTATTCTTCGCAGACACCGCATATGAAAGCTGTTTAAACGTTTCTCTTGGCGTGAGTAAGTTGTCCAGGTTTCACTGCCATAAAGAAGAGTACTAAGGACACAGGCTTGGTAGACGAGGACTTTTGTTTTGGCAGTAAGCTTCCTGTTCTCCCAGACTCTTTTTGCTAACATGTTCATTGTTGTTGCTGCCTTGCCAATCCTGAAGTTGATTTCCTGATCGAGGGATAATTTGCTATTTACCTCTGATCCAAGATATGTAAAATGGTCTACTATCTCCAGTTCGGCGTCGTCAATAAAGATTGATGGTACACCATGTGCACCTTGTGACATAATCTGTGTCTTCTTTTTGTTAATTGTTAAACCAAATATTCAGAACAAGCATTGGAGAATGCAGATAGTAGATGTTGTAATTCTTCCTCAGAGTGGGTCGTAATCGCAGCATCATCCGCAAAAAGCAACTCTCTGATTAGTACCCTGCTAATTTTGGTCTTGGCCTTCAATCTCTGAGCATTATAGAGGCCACCATCTGAGCGTGAGTGAATGTATATACCGTCATCCTGATCACGAAAGGCATATTTCAGTAGAAGTGAAAAGTATATCCCAAAGAGGGTGGGGGCTAATACACAACCTTGCTTAACTCCACTCTTGATTTCAAACTCTTCTGAAGTTGAGCCATCAAACTTGATTATACCCTTCATGCCTGTGTGGAACGATTCCACAATGGACAGAAGAGTTGGTGGACAGCCAATCTTCTTTAGTGCTTTGAACAGACCCTCACGACTGACCAAATCGAATGCCTTTGTGAGGTCGATGAAGGCAATAAACAGTGGCTGATTTTGTTCACGGCATTTTTCTTGCATCTGTCGCAATGAGAATATCATATCAATGGTAGACCGGTTCTGACGGAAGCCGCACTGTGATTCGGGGTAGACTTGATCTCCCAGGACTTGAAGTCTGCTCAGGATAATTCTGGCAAATACTTTCCCAACAATACACAGAAGTGAGATACCCCTATAGTTGTTGCAGTCGCTCCGATCTCCCTTGTTCTTGTACAGCGTTATGATGTTTGAATCTTTGAAATCCTGTGGGACTTGTCCTTCTCGCCAGCATAGCTCTATTAGCTGGTGGATCTGTAGAGCGAGGGTGTCTTGCCCACTCCTGATCACCTCTATTGGAATACCATCCTTACCTGGAGCCTTGCCAGATGCAAGCTCATTTATAGCACATTTAACTTCTGTTATAGTGGGAAGTGTGTCCAGGTGGTCAAGAGTTAGCAGGGCCTCTATGGCATTGAGGGCATCATCCGCCAGCTTGGTCTCACTTGAGTAAAGCTCTAAATAGTGCTCGACCCATCTATCCATCTGCTGTTTCTTATCAGTGATGATTTCTCCAGTCAAGGTTTTCAGCGGTGCACTTCTTTTGATCATTGGACCACAGGCTTTCTTTATCCCTTCATACATGCTTCTGATGTTTCCCTTATCACTTGCGATTTGAATGGACTCACATAACTTGATCCAATAGTCATTCGCACACTGCCTGGCAGCCTTTTGTACATCCTTCCTCGCTTGCTTCAGCTCACTCGCTTGCTTCAGCTCACACTAACGTGAGTGTTACGCGTTGGTCTTTCCTTGTTTCTTAAGAGAGCTATCTTCTTGTTATCAATCAAGGGCTGCAGTATCTGGCTGTTTGCCGCAAACCAGTTCTGCCTCTTATGATCCACAGTGCCGTAAACCCCTATGGCAGTTTTATAAATAGTTTCCTTAAGTTTACTCCATTTATCATTTACTATACAATTTTCTGATGTATCATTGAAAGCGTCCTCAAGTTGCTGTTGAAATTCAAAGCACTTTCCAGGATCGTGAGTGTTAATAATATTAATCCTGGGGCTAGACTTGTGTTTAGCTGTGTAGATTCTCTTTGGTCTCAGTCTAACCCTTGCAACAACCAAAGAATGATCTGTATCACAGTCAGCACTGTGGTAACTTCGAGTTAATGATGTATGGTTCAGATGTTGTCTCCGTGTAATAATGAAGTCCAGCTGATGCCAATGGCCGGATCTTGGATGTTTCCATGTGACCTTATGCATCTCTTTTGTTTTAAAAAAGGAGTTTGTAATACATAGGTCATTTCTAGTGCAATGCTCCAGCAGCCTTTGCCCATTATCATTCATGCGACCGATGTTGTATTTTCCAAGGCACACTGGCCATGAACTCGAGTCCTTGCCCACACGAGCATTGAAATCACCGAGCATATAAATGTAGTCGGATTTTGGAACTGCCTTGATCGCCGAGTCTAGCTGCTCATAGAACGTATCTTTCACATCATCAGAGGAAGTGAGTGTCGGTGCATATGCAGTGAGAATGGTGGCAAATCCACAAGAGAATGCCAAGCGCAGTGATAATAATCTTTCATTACCTCCAGCTGGGATATCAATCATTCCCAGTAGCGAATTCTTCACTGCAAAGCCCACAACGGTGTATACTGACTACTGACTCTAAAGATAAGGCAAAGTTCAAAGTAAGTGTAAACAGCTGTAAACATTGCGAGTGCGACAATAATAATAATAATAATAATAATAATAATAAATTATAATTATATTAATATATTAGTTATATAGAGCATATTTTAAAAAGGGGTTTCTACTTATGAAATCATCACAGTTGGGTACAGCTTGACAAGACGAATCCAACGGTATCTCAATAAATAGCGTACGTTAATTCTAAGCGGAGTTATGAATATTTGTTCTACAACCAGGAAGTGTAAAGGGGTCGGAAGAAATGGAAGAGTTTTTAAAATTATCGCACTTAATAAATTAGAAGCTGAGACATTCTGCCTTCTATTATTACTGTGACTTATTTATTTTTAAACGGACAACATCGTACCATATATATATATATCATTGCGTTCGGGGTGGTGAGGCCTAACTTGGCGTATTATCTATTATTATTCGATAGGATGTGCTGTGACCTAATTAATAATTAAAAATGGCGGCCAGTTTATTATTCATTAAAAGCCATCCATCCATCCATCGTGTGCCATGCCGGTAAGCGTGGGCGGTCATGTTCTGCCATCTCACTCGATCACCAGAGTCGTGGATCAGCTCCGTGTTTCTGTCTCGACCATGCCACAAGGCCAAGCCATCCAGGTACTTGCTTCTAGGTCTTCCCCTTGGTCTGTTCCCCTCGATCTTACCAGTTGTCACCAAGTTCTCCAGATCATTTCTTCTCATAACGTGCCCAAAACATTGTGACTGTCTACGTCTAATGTCTCTAATCAGTTTACGATCTTCATTTGTTTCTTGAAGAACTTGTTCATTGGTCTTTCTGGCTGTCCATGGTATTCTTTGCATTTTCCTCAGAAACCACATTTCTACAGCCATCAGATGGTTTTTCAGCCTGACTGCTCATTGTCCAAGCTTCACATCCATATAAGAGTACAGGTTCTATGTAGCACCTCAACACTCTTTTTCTCGTTTCAATTGACATCTTTTTATTGGTCAGTATGTTTTTCATCTTGCTAAAGGCTACTTTTGCCATGGCGACATTAAAAGCCAGATGGAGTAAAACCCAATGCAAATAAGACAACCATCTTGGCTTTACTTCCTGTAGTTCATTGTACACTCTTCGCCGTCATGTTAGGCGTTTGATTTTAAAGTATACAATTCATGGTGACATTTGGATCACAAAGAGACTTTTAAATTTTGTAATTAATAAGCCTTTTTTGAGAAATATTTGTAATATTAATATATGCTTGGTAAGGCTAGGCATGGTCACTTAGTAGTAAAGGTGAGTAATGGATGGTGCACTGCCAGTTCTTGAGCATGTACTATGGCAGTTCATTCTCCGTTGTGGTAAATAATGACACAGTGCTAATGATTTAATGTAAACTGACTCAGTAGTGGTAAGTAATTACACAATGCTAATGACTGAACGTAAACCAAATCACTCAGTTAAGGTAAGTAACGACACAATGCTAATGACTGAACATAAACTAAGTCACTCAGTAGAGGTAAGTAATGATATAATGTTAATAACATAAACTAAGTCGCCCGGTAGAGGTAAGTAATGACACAATGCTAATAACTGAAGTTTTAGTCCTAAATACTCACAGCTGGTGCTCAGGGTAATCATAACAATAAAATCACAAGAGTATTGCAATATTACTTTCGCAGGGACCAAACACACACACACACACACGCACCTTGTGTACAGCAAATTCATTATCAGATCCTTTTTATATATTGTGACCAAATGTAAGAAGTACAATCATGCATGACATGATAATTAATGCACATGAGGAATAACCACACATTGTGTGTTGCTTGTCACAAAAAGATTTAGTGTAGCTGTGATCATTCTGTAAAGGTTAATAAAAGAAAGTATAGGACACTTTTTCCCGTTTTGAAGCTAATTGGTATTTGGTGCTAGCATCATAAGTGTGTGGATTATTTGCCATTCGATGGGCAAATATCGTCAGTGTTTCTGTAGCTGTCTTTACTTCCCAGGGTATTTTAAGTGGGATTAGCCTGGAAGCCCTGGTGATTTTTGCTTAAATCACCACCTCATGGAATATGAATACATGACCTACAGGCATGTGTGTTTCCCATGGCTTCCGAGGTGAGAAATGGTATTATTTTAATGAGCTTGTGCACTTGGCCACATAGCATAGTCAGAACAAGAACACCGACCTGATCCAAGACTCTCATAAACATGTGTGATTCCCCCAGGAAGGTAACCCGGTCAACAAATGCCTGAAGACGTTGGAAGTGTCTGCCGAAAAGTTGCAAATATCGCAGCTCTACTGTACACAGGTACAACGCAATTATATCTAAAACAACATTCCTAATGAATGCAGAAGAAGAAAATATGTGACGCTGAATCATGACTACTCATACTTATCGGCACGGCGCATGATTATATACATATACATTTACAATGATATAAATTTTACAATTCTATTTCAGAATATGTATTAAAGAAACAACACAAGTTGTCGTCTTGCATGTGGCCGTGCAGGACAAAAGGTAGTTATAATCTTAATCATCTTTGTGTTGTTAACTGTCTGTCTCTTAAGCCCTGTGTAGTGCACCATATAGTTATTCAGTTTAGATTATATTGTGGGGAGCAATTTGTGTGATATTCACTGGCACAGGAACGGAGCATAATGGGGACGACCCGTTGCTGTGAAGTTGGAACCGCAACTAACTAACTATATTGTAATTTTTTATTTTAGTTTACCAGTTCTTCTGTTTACAGTTTACATAAATCTTAGTTTATACTTAGTATCCATGTATATTAATATTTTAACTCTTGTTGTACCAAGCAATTCATATGTTTCAGTTATTAAATCTCAGTCAGTCATTAAACGTGCCAATCATGTCCTTGTTATTATTATAACTCCTTCTGTGCAAGTATGATATACATCAACACACTTTCCTTGTCACTCCAGTGTTGGGCAGTTATTCAATTTAGCTGACACGAATTGTTTCTACTTTAAAGTAGCAGCAGCTATCTTGAACAGAAAAAGTTAAATTTGTCCTAAGCACATACGTATATCGGTGGCACAGTAGAAATTCTAATAACAGCAACTTGCGCTTGTAATACCATGAGCAGGTTCGACGCCTGAGCCTGACACAGTGAGGGCAAGATTGATCACCTACTTCTCCTATGAAATGTGATGGTGCTCTCACATTACAGACTCCTAGCAGGAAACTGTTTAGGGAGCTGGAAAAGAAAGCATACCTGTATCAGGGAGCCGATGTAGCATAGTGGCTAGACACTCACCTGGTAGTCATGGGTTTAAGCCGCAGCTGGGCGGATCCGGATTTATTTTTTTTTAAACACGACCTAGGTTCCCAGGTCGACCCAGCCTAAAACGGGTACTGACAATGTCTTGGGAAGTAGAGGCGTGACGCTGAACCACATGACCCACCCAGCAACTATTGATCTATACAAATATGGCTCCAGAACCATATATCTGATGCCCTGTAAGCTGTGTAAAAGGGCCATTTCCTTTGTTTTGTTTTTTTACACTGTATATTGCAGCAACCTGCAGTTTCACAATAAAAGATTTAAGGAAAGGCATTTATCTACATGGCACTTTGGCATAATAGGGACATGGTGTGAATAAGATCAACCTATATTTAAAGAAAGACAATTATCTACATGGCACTCTGGTTATTAGGGACATGGTGTCAATAAGATTATACTATATTTAAAGAAAGGTATCTATCTACATGGCACTCTGGCATATCAGGGACATGGTGTCAATATGATTGACCTATATTTAAGGAAAGGCATTTATCTACATGTTACTGTGGCATATTAGAGACGTTGTGTCAATACGATCAACCTATATTTAAATAAAGACATTTATCTACATGGTACTCTGACATATTAGCGACATGGTGTCAATATGATCGACCTATAACCCACCTGGTAACCATAATAGCATTGTAGATAGATACTTGCCTGGTAGTCATGGGTTCACGTCGATTCAGATTTTTTAAATTGACCTGGGCTTTTAGGTTGAACTAGCCATTCAGGTTACCATTGCTTTCTGAATGAGAAGTCAACGTTAAAGTCAATCTGACCGGTGTAGGAAATTATCCCCATATCTTGCCATCAGTGCAGGAAATTATCCCCATACCTTGCCATCAGTGCAGGAAATTATCCCCATACCTTGCCATCAGTGCAGGAAATTATCCCCATACCTTGCCATCAGTGCAGGAAATTATCCCCATACCTTGCCATCAGTGCGTCTGACCGGTGTAGGAAATTATCCCCATACCTTGCCATCAGTGCGTCTGACCGGTGTAGGAAATTATCCCCATACCTTGCCATCAGTGCTTCTGACCGGTGTAGGAAATTATCCCCATACTTTGCCATCAGTGCTTCGGAAAATCCTGTGCATTAAGCCCTGCAGCTATGCAGACTGCCTGTGGCAATGTATGGATGTGAATTGTGAACCATTCACAAACACTGAAGAAAGAAAAGTTAATTTAGGTTTTTGAATGTAAATGTTGTTGGAACATTCTTTGAATACTGTGAATTGAGAAGAAGAAAACAATACTGACACACTACAAGATCTGAACATGGAAGAAAATTGACAGACATCTCAGTGGTTTATAAAGAGCAGTAATGGAAGGCATGGTCCATGAATGATGAGGCATGATAGAACAACATGATCATGTATACAGGATGTTTATAGAGACCCTGGACATTAAAATGTATGAGCTAGTGAAGGATAAAGTCCTCAGCAATATGTGCTTTTTCCGCTCGGTATGAACTCAAATGTAGTCCATAAACATGCTACTATTTCCAGTCCACTGGACTGATTTTTGCATGTGGATTAGCTTTCCCTATTACCAGTGTACCTCGTCTTCAGGCGAACGCACTCTAAATTCTTAGGAACTTGTACTTTATATCCCAAAGTCAAGGACCAGAAGTCAACATTTTAGTCCAACTGACCGGTGCGGGGGTTGAACTCACCATCTCAGCACACCGGATTCAGCAGAATGTGATGAGAGCGTAGTGTGATCTGCAAAAAATCTATCTGATTATGAATGGACATCAGTCACCAAGCTGGGAAAAACTTAACTTTTGAATACCACACTGATAAGTCTGTGTGTAAACTGCTACACTACCACAAGAATGGGGTCTTCAAATTGTTGCGTGTCCTTTGCTGGATGTTGCGATCTACCCCAACGCCAGGCTGATTTACTAGGCAATTTTACATTAGTAGTTTGCCAATGCTTTCTGATCCAGAAGTCAATGTTGAAATCAAACTGACCATTGTATGGGGTTAATCATGCTTCACCGTCGTCAGCGCACCAAAAATTTAAGCGCAAACCCATTAAACCCCACGGTCATGTAGACCTCTGTCAGTTGAGTTGAGTTGAGTTAAGAACCAACAGCACTGCACTCAGGACATTCCCATACGTGCTCCATCCCCTCGTTCAACAACCAGCAAAGAATCACACTACTAATCGTTCCCACCGCTGTCTGATTAAAAGTTCTCCTGGTCTTCCCTCTCAGTTTTGATATTCTTCCAGAACCCCTGCCGATCCCCCGCAATCTCATTCTTTCCACATATGGGTTCTCATTCTGTTCCTCCGCCTTCTCCACCTGGTCCCACAAGCACACGACCACATCCCCCTTGTCCATAGTCAAAATACCACCAAGAGGTGCCCTCCCTGCTAGCCTATCAGCCTGTTCATTCCCTCATACACCCACATGGCCAGGGCAAAATATCCATACAATTCTCACGATCTGTGACTTCTGAAGCGACGAGAGCCATTCCACACAAAAAATTCCTTTCTCCACCTTGCTAAGTAGACCTCTGTCAATGGGGTAAGAATTGTTTACTCATGAAAAGTAAAGGACTCCTTTTCCCGTAAGCTAACGAGTATAATGAGCTAACCCCATATTTTATATTCCAGTGGGCACTCGATAATACAAATGTTATAGATGGGTTCTAAGAAGATCTTGGATACAGATAAGAACAAATGAATCCATACAATAAGAGCTGAATATTGAAGAAGGTTGGCTTCTAAAAAAAAAACAATTTTTGTCACATTATGAGAAGAAATAAATTGGAGAACTTGATGGCAGCTGGCAAGGTCGAGGGGAAGAGAACAAGGGGAAGGCAGAGAAGTAAGTACCTGGATGGCTTGACCACATGGTATGGTTGAGACAAAAACACTGAACTGATCCATGACTCTGGTGATTGAGTGAGATGGCGAATCATGACTGCCCATGCTTATCAGCATGGCACATGATGAATGAATGGCTTCTAAAGATGATAAAACAAAAACAATTTTAATACTTTGATCACTTGAAACATGAAAGTTTGGAAAGAACAATCATAGAGGGGTGTATGCCCGGAAAGAGAGGAAAAGGAAGGCCAAAGAAGATGGGTGCTGAATGTAGCAGATGATCTCCAGATGTGTGTATCCGATGCTAGACATCTTGCTTATGACCGAGAGGTTATCCGGAAGGTTGCTATGTGAGCTAGGTTCTGCAAAGGACACGCTACTGAATGAATGAATGGGCACTGGATGGATGATGTGTTTGACATCATGCCAGCCTCCTTCACTTCCAGCAGATTTTCTGGTATCCTTTCTACGCTGCATCACCCTGGAAGCCCAAGAGGGTGGAAAAAATCCCCACATCAGAGAGGATTTTGTTCATGTGTACCTCTTATATATTCCCCAACTCCTTTGAAAGTATTGTATATTGAAGCTTTTATGGAATTAGTTCTGATTTTGAAGCCTATTAAGCTGTCTTGAAGTCATTTCTGTATCCACTATACTAATTCAAAACTCAACTGGTTGTAGCCATTGACTATCAAGTGCTTTCTCACAAATGCTCCATTTTGTCTCTTTTCTTTGTCAAATGCCCTAGCCACATTTTCCTTTACTTTTGTTTTAATGTGCAAAGCCACTATTTATTAACCGGTCTCCATGGCGAAGGAGTTATGGGCGCGGTTTGTAATCCCGTATACCCCATTCGAAGCATAGCTGTGTGTGATTTGGCAGCAGACCGCGTTGCGCTGGTTTATTTTACACATTGGTATGGGTACCGGCCGTTCAGAACGCAGTGGCAAACTACTGAACGTAAACTTGCCAAGACATCAACAACAACAAAAAAGGCTGGTGTTGACTGCAAACGTCCTGAAAGAATATGTAAATAACTTTTTAACTGTTTATTAAGAAGTGACTATGCTCAAAGTAATTTTTCCTCTGATGTCCTCCCCTAGTCTTCCTTTATAATGCAAATAATTTCTCAGGCACCCGGCTTATTTGTGTCTTTTGCAGTCTGCTACTGTAGTTTTTCCTTCAGTGTTTTCTGTATTTCGGTCCTGTTCTTGGTGGCCTGGGTTGTGTATTCTATACCTAATTGGGGGAAGGTTCGCAGGAAAGTGAGGGTATTTCATTTGTGTAGCCTCATCTAGTCATTTTACTACTATATGAAAGTTGTTGCCTTTTATGAACTTCTGTCTTTTGTAACATGTGATATCCCTGTTTGAGTTGGTGAGAGTATTTAACATTTGTCTTTTTAGTTCAACTTCTGTTGTTTATCATTGACTTATATTACTTTTATTGTTTATGAGTTTGTCACAGACCTTCATTTGTAGCAGCATGCATAATCTTTATTGTCATTATTGTGGTTTGTATATAACAATTTTGTTTGCTGCTTTATATATTTCATTTGTGGAATCTCAGGCTTTCTGTTTATTCCTTTGCTGCTGTTAACATCTTTTTCAAACACTTTGTATTTTAATTGCTGATATTTTCTCTATTAATACACCTGGCATGCCGTGTTCTTTTTTTGCCATAGAGTTTCATGAATGCAGTTTAGAAACGTTATGCCGTAATGTTGTCTTCATTTTCATTCTTTGACAAATATAGACCATAACTTTCACAAGTATAGACCATAACTTTCACAAATATAGACCATAACTTTCACAAATATAGACCATAACTTTCACAAGTATAGACCATAACTTTCACAAGTATAGACCGTAACTTTCACAAGTATAGACCATAACTTTCACAAATATAGACCATAACTTTCACAAATATAGACCATAACTTTCACAAGTATAGACCATAACTTTCACAAATATAGACTATAACTTTCACAAATATAGACCGTAACTTTCACAAGTATAGACCATAACTTTCACAAATATAGACTATAACTTTCACAAATATAGACCGTAACTTTCACAAGTATAGACCATAACTTTCACAAATATAGACTATAACTTTCACAAATATAGACCGTAACTTTCACAAGTATAGACCATAACTTTCACAAGTATAGACCATAACTTTCACAAATATAGACCATAACTTTCACAAGTATAGACCATAACTTTCACAAGTATAGACCATAAATTTCACAAGTATAGACCATAACTTTCACAAGTATAGACCATAACTTTCACAAATATAGACCATAACTTTCACAAGTATAGACCATAACTTTCACAAGTATAGGAGCCGTGTTGGCATAGTTGTTAGTGGACTCAACCTGCCACGACAGTGGTCCCGTTTCAATCCCCAGCAGAGGCAGGATTCATATTTTCTGACCAGGACGGCTCTGGGGTCAACCCAGTCTCATAAACATGGACACCAGACAGATTTAACCATTTACGTTTAGGAAAGTTGGCGAGAAAGGGAACTGGCCATCCCGTTTCATATGTTGAGGCCTAGAATATATGAAAGTCCACCACTTACCCCACAGTGGCAGTATTGGCTGTGGGACTACTTTTACCTTCACATCTTGCAAAAGATCTGCATATAATCTATATTTTTTTACATAATCTATATTTCTGTACCTAATCTATATTTCTGTACATAATCTATATTTCTGAACATAATCTATATTTCTGTACCTAATTTATATTTCTGCTTGCTGCAGTGGGTTTTAGATAGTTGTATTTCCTTCACAATACATCAACCATCCTACTATTTATTGGTTGTTTTGATTTTCTAGGCAATTTTATGTTCAGCAGTTTGAAATTGCTTTCTGAACATCTAGAGCTCATATCCTTGTGAAAATCAATCTTCTTCCATATCACATGTGGCTGATTTCAAATCCGGTATGTTTGGATTGTGAAACTGCCTTCACTACCCCTAAGCCATAGGCAATAGGTTTTAGTACCGTATTTTACATGTTTTAAACGCCGGGTGCAGACTGCAGAGCTGTATATCAGATGAAGTGAATATATGAATAATACTTAAGCTGATATAATTAAAACACATTCGAAAAATACCTGTTACTGTGTTTAAATTGTTTCCACTGAAGTATTATTCATTTATTCACTTCATATTGTATATAACTCTGCAGTATGCACCTGATGAGATGCAGTAAAATATGCCAGGCAATAAATTGTGCAACATATTGTTTGTGGCTTCCGTGTTTAAATTCACTAAGTGAATACATTGTTTTGTATTTTATAAATGCCAATTTTAGTATTTCTCAATCTTATGTGAGTTAATTTTCTCACTCTTTCTACAGACAACAAGCAACAGGCCATTGGATTTCAGCTGCCACCTGACAGAAGATCTTGAAGTATCGAGAAATGGAGCAGTCTTCTTTTCAAGGAAAGTTGATTCGATCTACAAGAGATGCAGCAGCCATAAAAGTACACAGTAAAGAGGATCCACCAGATTTTAGGATGAGATCGATCAAAGTCTTCGCTTGGGATAGGAGAACTTCCCAGACGAAGGCAATCTTTCAAGTCATAATAGCTGATGGTTGTCTTTTCTATGGAAATTATGCCCTGAGGAGTAGAGGCGGCTGCTGCATCTGCTTGCTAATGGCTTCAGGGCTCACTGCTAAGAGATTCTCCATGTGGGTGGCTGATGCAGAAGAAGGCGAATTTTACTACACAATATCTTCAGAGCGATTTAAATTGGCGGTTTTTATCATCCTACCCCGCGTGGTTTACACATCGCATCAGTGTGTTAGCCATTCAGAAATGGATGTCAATAGAAGTGGTGGGCATGAAAACACCACAAAAGACTTCCTCACGTATGCTGTGAGACTTTTGTCCAGATTACATGTAGATAAAACCAAAGGCCAGGAAGTATGCTGGAAGTACCGTCCACCAAATTGGCCAGAACATCTGACTTGGAAAAATTCAACTTCATCACCCAAAGATAGCACTGAAACATTAAGGGAAAAGTATGACTATTTAAGATCCCAGGTTCCAAGTGAAAATTAAGTCCAGAAGACACAAAACGCATTTCAAGACTTTGAAGCAGGTAACACAGACAGTGTGCAAAGATTATATGTCTATTCGTAAGTTGAATGATCACATTAATGGCATGAGGAATGAGTTACATTGCCTGGCATCATACCACATCAACAGCAAGATTGATACGCTACTAAAACTGTTAGATCAAGCATCTTTCACAAGTTTCTTCATTAGTAGCAAGTACAAATAGACGTCCAGCAGCAGCTGATACTTCGTCACCGACTTTATCAACGAACAGAAAACAATGTCAGTCCTAAATCTGTGCAAGTAAAACAATGCAAAACTGAAATGCCAAACTATAGTAATACTATTCAGAATAACTGTAGAAACAATAATATATTTATTTTGCCAAAGTCAACACAAACAACACCCAATGAATTTCTTACCAGTGTGTCCTCAAGGCACAGGTTTAGCTCAGTTATCAGTAATAGAAAGTTCTGTGAGAAACACATTTCCACATCAATCACAGCAGTCACTGGTTTCTTCAAATAACACACTGTCAAACACATGTATAGATAATTCAAACTGTACAACTCTTCCTGATCATCTAGAGACAGCAGCTGCAACTTATAATCCTTTACTTGACAGCCAGGAACTCTCCAAGACAATCTCTGATAGTATTCCCATAACATCTTTAGACAGTGGAACTTGGTCACAAGAAAGCAACATATTTAAAGAAGCTTGTGACGTGAGACTAGACGAACAGAAACTCAACGATAAAGTTGTACAGGACTATTTGCAGTGTATAGAAGATAGTTTGAATACAACAAATCAAAATTATGATTTTGACCTCAGCATACTTATGAATTTTGATACATACCAAGAATCTGTGCCTTCAGAATAACATTTCATGGACTTCTGGTCAAAGAGACTACATTTTACTGGACCAAAACAATTGTTATTTGCATTGTTTACATTTTGTTTACTTGTTTATACATTTTCTTATTTTAATGTGCAGAAACATGGTCAATGGATAAGCAATGAGAGAACACAAGTGAAGCATTTTAAATCTTGTTATATCAAGAAACAAAAATGTCACTGTGGCAAGATCAGAAAACAAACAAAGAAGCTTTGCAAAGGATCTCATTCAAAATAACTATCGAAAGTGAGACCATTTAGAGTACTTTTGGTATATAAAGAGACATATCTCCTTGTTAAAGGATCACAAGAGGGAAAAGTGACGGACAGATGTGCAAGAGAAAACATTACACGTGAATAGACAACATTAAGAGAAAACATTACATGTGAATAGACAACATCAAGAGTGTAAAAACGTTGCATGCCCTTTGTAGGACGCTGCTATCAACCCCATGTTTATTTTCAAGGTAATTTTACGTTCAGCAGTTTGCCATTGATTAACATTGGAATGTAAAGATCCTGTCTCAGTACACCGTGAAGTACACAGGCCAGACATTATTGGAAACTTTGTATCGCGGAGATGGCCCTGGATGATGATGGTGATATTACTGTTACCACATCCTGTATACACTGGAAAGATAATGAGCCAATGTTATCAGTAGCCTCCAGAACCAACTGTTGCTGATATGGTTTGTGTTTTCTGTGTGTATTTCATTGATGCTTGATAGTCTAAGACAATAGTTTGGAGGAATATCATCATGAGAACTGATCCAGAAGACAGAGGGCTAACATGTGTGGAGAGACATGAACGACTACATGCTTGGCTTGGCACATGTTGAAGCTGATGTTATTTTGGTTTTTACTAAATATAGAATGTAGTTTTAAAATAGAAAATAAAAACCTTTTCTTGCATTTTGTTTTGTGTTTGTTTCATTATACCAGCAAAGCTGATGTAAACAAATTAGCAATTAAATGTTTTAGGCGTTGACTTGCTTTGAACTCAAGTGTAGTCCATGCACGTGCTACTACTTCTAGTGCACTGGATAAATTTTTGTGTGTAGATTAGTTTTTCTCTGTTACCAGTGTCCCTCGCCATCAGGCGATGCCACTCTGACTTCTGAGATACTTGTAATTTACGTCTCCAAGTCAAGGACGAAAAGTCAACATTTTAGTCCAACTGACCGGTGTAAGAATACCTCGGCATCAGCACGCCGTAAGTTTAAGAGCGAGCGCCCTTATCCATTAGGCCATGCTGACTTCAGCAGTTAAATAAAACGCAGGATTTATTTAGATTACATTTCATCTGAAGGTATTTTGATAAAATCCCATATCATGACTATTAAATAAAATGTTTCATATTCTTAGCAGGACGTTTCAATCAACCCTAGGTTAATTTTCTAGGCAATTTACGTTCAGTAGTTTACCATTGTTTTCTGAATGAGAAATCGACATTTAAGTTCAATTTAATACCAGTGTAGGGGTTCACCCGTCTACCTTGCCATCAGTGCATTGGAAGTTTAAAATTGAGCGTTTTATATTGAGTATATTGATGAAAAATAGCTATATAATTGGCTTTAAGTTACTGTTAAATTGTACGCTTCCCTGTCAACCCCATGGTCTTTTAATTCCCCCTTCAAGACAGGTATTATTTTTTTTAATTGACCTGGCTTCCAGGTTGACCCAAGTTACAACTGGTACTAGGAAATGTTCTGGAAAGTAAAGGCGGCTAGCATGCTGTTGACTACATCACCTTTCAATTGCCGGGGCTGTGTTTCCAACGAGGTATGTGGGATTTCGAACTGCATTCGTAACCTCTTCCCCCACAAAGCCGGCTAGAGGACTAACGGGCCCTTTCAAATATAGACACCGCCATAACCACTTTGTTTCTGATAGTAACGTCTTTTACCTTGTGCATACTATGTGTCTTTTTTCTGCTTTATGCTGGAATCATCTATGGAGATTAACAACGCATTAAACGTGAGAATTGTCAAGTGTTATCTATACTCAACACTACTGTATAGTGCGGAAGCCTGGACAATGAACAAGCAATTAGAAAATCGAATGGAAGCCCTAGAGGACGTGGGTATATTGAAGAATATGTCGTATTTCATGGAAACAAAAACAATAAAATACAGAGGTTCTAGAAAAACTGGGAATGAAAAGACAGTTGATGAAAGAAATAAAAAACAAAACTGAGGCAAGTGAAATATTTCAGAAACGTTAAAACAAATAACACTTATAAAAACCACACTGGAGGGTAAGGTCGAACACATCCGCCTGTCGGATCTTCAATCCTAGACCGATTGCCGTCATTGGTTCAGAAATATGTTTAATTCCTAGTTTCAAGCACGAAGCTGTTTACAAAAGCCATCATCTGTGTCATCGTCCTAGTTACCTTCCCACACATTAATGTCCTTACAGAAACTCCTTACTAGACATGTGTTAAAGAAATTTGGATTCAGATATATTGCAAGGAAGTTTTTGATCTGAAAATAAAACGCATCACAAAAAGACATGAACAGCTTTACAAATAAATCATTACATAATGGGGGGAGGGGGGGGGGGGAAGAGAGAGAAGGGGGAAACACATACACAAATATATATATATATATATATATATATATATATATATATATATATATATATATATATATATATATATATATATGTGTGTGTGTGTGTGTGTGTGTGTGTGGAGAAACTAGATGTAATAAAACAATAGAATGAATGCACCACAGACCTATATAGTCATAACATAGTTAACAAACCACAACTGTAACATAGCAATGATGGGCCAAGCATACGAAAGGCAGCAGTAGAGAAAACTGACCAGAACTAGATATCGGGGTGGTCCACAATATTTACAAATAATATTTCTGTATGTTTCATAGACTGCAAGAAAGCTTTTGACAGTACATGAACAATTACAGACATATCTTCGAGAGACAGACTTAGATGGGCTAAATGTCAGACATCCTTACCAACATGTCATTAGATGGGCTAAATGTCAGACATCCTTACGATTGATTGATTGATTTAGGAACCGACATCACAGCTTTCGGGACATTCCCATAAGCGCTCCGTCTCCATCCTTACGAACATGTCATTAGATGAGATAAATGTCAGACATCCTTACCATGTCATTAGATGGGCTAAATGTCAGACATCCTTACCAACATGTCATTAGATGGGCTAAATGTCAGACATCCTTACCAACATGTCATTAGATGGGATAAATGTCAGACATCCTTACCAACATGTCATTAACTAACTTGTTTCGAGGCAGTTTCCTGCTCTACGTCTGTGATGTCATCACATTCTGTAGGCCTGCCAGCATGGAGGTATAGGTGGTCAGTCTTTCCCTCACTTTAGCAAGCATCCAACTAAAGTCTGACCATGCTCATGAATATTTTTTTTCCACTCGCTTTGAACTCAAGCACAGTCCATACATGTGCTACAACTTTTAGTGCACTGGATTATATTTTGCGTGTGGATTAAATTTCCCTATTATTAGTATCCCTCGCCATCAGTTGAGCCGACTCCGATATCAGAGGTTCTTGTAATTTATGTCCCCAAATCAACCACAAGTCTAACTGACCGGCGTAGGGGTTGAACCCGCTACCTCTGCGTCAGCACATTACCAGCTCACTACCATGCCAACGTCGCCACCGAGCCCGCTGTTACCAACCTGTTAGTTGCATATCCTTTACAATACGTCGCAGTCAACACCAGCATTTTATTTTTGTTTGCTGTTTCTTGGCGAGTTTACGTTCAGTAGTTTCCCATTGCTTTTTGAACGACCGTCCTCAAAACCATTTCCCCAAAAAAAAAACGCAATGCGGTCTGCTGTCAAATCGCCCGCAGCTGTGTTTCGAATGCTTTGCTGCTGCCGAGCTTCTACGGGAGTCCGAATAAAAACACCAAATATGACCGAGAAGATCGAAGGATTAAATTTAAATTTAAAAAAGACACAGTTATAAACGTTTCAAGCGAAGTCTGTATCAACGGAAAAACAAAATCAAAACATTGAAAATATGCAACAAAAAGAAACCGACAGGATGAACACGGTATGGGACCAACAAATAGTGATAGTATGGTTCAGTCGGCAACAAAGAATCCAACATGGTATAGACAGTCACAATAAAAATAAAAATATGACAGAAGCCCGAAGGATTAAATCTCTCTCTCTCTCTCTCTCTCTCTCTCTCTCTCTCTCTCTCTCTCTCTCTCTCTCTCTCTCTCTCTCTCTCTCTCTCTCTCTCTCTCTCTGTAGACATCGCTAGTGCATTAGGCTATCAGAAACTCTAGTAGAATGATAGAATTTATCCTAAGGCTTGTGTTAAGCAGCCAAGCTGCTAGCGAACTAATAGTGACAGGATTCCTAAGGCGATAGTCACCCGACGTACTAGACAGGGTCCCGATTTGTGAAGGATTCACCAAGTAGAGCATCAACTTGTTGAAATAAATCAGGAGCTTTGGTTAGAAATATTTCCACGTTCTCCGCACAACACCTATGATGTGTGTGGTTAAATACCACAGAAATCAACCAGAATCATTACCTGTAGTACCGTGCCTCACTTGATAATTTGGACAATTTAACATTATATTTATATTGTGGACTAATAAATTCGGACTGAAAAACCTAGAAGGCAAAAACCTAGGAAATGAAAATTTGGAAGCGTTATTTCACCGGATGAAGGGAAACTGAAGGGAGAGCCGACGAACCGTTTGCCAACAACGAGGACAAAACACTTAAATTAAGTGGCCACGCTCACCGCTGGCCAACACAACACCAGTCGAACCATATTCCCAACGATTGTAGGCCAGCGAAGTGGTGTCTGTGATGTAACAAAAGTACTGATGAACTACTCACTAGAGGACAGTAGTCCAAGGACAATATAGTTAGGCTTAGATTTCTCAGACGATTTTTTTTTTTGGGGGGGGGGGGGGGGGTTATTAGAAAAGGGTACTGTCCTGTGCTGAGAAGCAGTTGGCCGAGTGGTGAGAACGCAGAATTCCCTTTCGGGAGACCCGGGTTCGATCCCTCGGTAAGGTGTGGGATTTTTCTCTGTTGGGGGAAAAAGGAAAATCCTAACTGCACAGTTCGCGGCGACTGCACTAGCCAGGCGGCCTTAATTCCTCAAGCCCTCTTCCCCCCCCCCCCCCCCCCGTACTATACATCGCAAGGTACAATATTGGCAGTAAATGACAGTTTTTATGACTGTCCACCCCTTATGATTGTACAGGACTGCCTCCCGTGGAGCACCCAAAGTGTTATAATCTATTAAACTTAATATTGTGAGTTTGTTCACAATTTACAAAACTTAGTTTGTTACCTTACCAAGTAACTTTAGTACAATTAGAGTGTGAGAAGATACGAAAGGTTTGTCACTTTAAATATATTAATCTGTCTTTCTCCGTGTCTGTGAAGAGTGGATCAGATTTGGGGGATCAATCTTTATACAGGCAAAGTAGCTGGAGAATATTGGATTACAGTCTTATGCTAAGTACTGTTGGTCACCATTCCTCTTCTGCCTGTCCCTCTCAGAAGTCTCGACCCGTTCTTGGACTTTGTAAATCATAAGTCTAGAATTGCGAGCCTTTTGGTCGCTTCTTCTGCAGTGGTTAGATTTTCTAATCTTAGGAAGTCTATTCGGTATCTGCTTTGGTATATTTCCTATCATCGTAGCATACGCTACGCTACAACAAAAGAAAGAAAGATTCGTCACTAAACCAGACACGTCTCCATTAATCGTCAGCTGCCCAAAGACGATGCTGACTGGCCTAAAGAAGTCAATTTTGGCGATGGCGACGGTTAGGATAGGTACAAGGTGAGATT
The DNA here is from genome assembly GCA_014155875.1 of Cepaea nemoralis. Classification (NCBI taxonomy): domain Eukaryota; kingdom Metazoa; phylum Mollusca; class Gastropoda; order Stylommatophora; family Helicidae; genus Cepaea; species Cepaea nemoralis. The sequence continues at coordinate 259,127 of JACEFZ010026980.1, read as the reverse complement.
GGTGTGCCCGATGTCCATTATCATGCAGTCTATTCCGGATAGTTTGATCAGACACATGACGTCCTCCAGGCAATTACTGGGCAGATGAGGGACCTGTTGTAAGCCTGTCTCTGAGGTAACGAAGCCGAATAAAGCGATCCTCTGCTGCTGTTGTCACTCTGGGTCGTCCACTGCGATACCCATCTTCAACTGAGCCAGTAAGCTTGGAACCAGGTAACAAAGTCGACTGATGGTACTCTGATACACGTTTAGATGCCTGGCAACCTGACTTTGACTTTCGCCCGCATACAGTCGGCCAAAAGCAATGTCCTTTAAATGTATCAATAGAGACGCCATAAATGTATGTTTGAAATTGAATTGTGTGTATGTGTGCGTGTGTGTGTGTGTGTGAGAGAGAGAGAGAGAGAAATTGTGTGTGTGTGTGTGTTATATCCTTTTATAGGGTTTCAGTTTCTTAGTCAGTGAATAGTGTTCTCCCCAAATTTTATTTCGCTTGAGCACATTATGAGCTGTTGTCAAAAATTGGGTCATAAACACTATTGACCATTGCGTTGACACGATTACAAAACAAACGAACGCAATTCAGGTCAACACGTGCATTTGAAACTGTAAAGAACATTTGTGGCTGGTTTTTATATACCCCAGCACCACATTTAAATTAAAACTTTATAAAAACGCGCCCTCAGATAGCTATTCGTTTCTTTATTTTTTAACAGTAGATGTTCCTTCAAGTAATAAGCTCATTGTTGTGAAGTGAAAACTGTGTAACCCACAACTGTAAACGACAATGAAACAAGTGCCAAGAAGTCAGTAAGTGTGAAGTGAGAGCGCTTAGATAGACTGATTGTTGTTGTTGGACGATACGCCTTGTGTTCTGTTTGCAGTGAGGGTGTGAGAGAATTCGATACTGAACAATAAGTTCTATAAATCTCTGCTTGCTGTTTGAGTATACAAAGTGTCAGAGACCCAACAAGGTAGAGACAGCACTGACAGGACAGCATACAGGCAAGACAGTAGGCTACAGGGATCGCAGGTTAAGATAGGTAGGGAGTAGTACTGAGACAGGTAACGGCAGTTGACAACAACCTAGGGCCAAGGGCAGGTGAGCCTGTACCTCAGCACAGACCAGACCCGAGACCAACGGATCAGGCCAGGTCAGGCATGAATCACGGGGACATGAGAACCCGTGATACGAGAGACCAGACCCGAACTCAGGCAGACGGAGTTAGACTAGCGACAGGGACAGACGTGTGATAGTGATTGAGAATACGATGATTGTATAATTGATAGCACGCCAGGGAGTACGACTGAGAGAGCCAGTGTATGCTAACTGTATGCTAACTGAACTGCTATGGCGAGTTTGTGCAGCCGAGCGAACGTTTGCGTGTAACTACTTTATTGTATATATTGATAATGTATTGAGATGCTGTCCATTCAGAAATTTGTATATTCACTCGGGATGGCTTTCGCGTAGCAAACCAATCCATGTGGGATTTTGCGACCTTGCTATCATTGATTAAAGAGTCCAGACTGGACCAATTGTGAGCCTGCCTTAGCGTGAGCTTATTGTACGATAGGATCAGCTTTAATCTGCCCTAGACTACTCTGTTCAAGTATATAGTATTAGTGAGTCTATGACACAAAGCTTTGCATTCTGTGGTCAGTACCGGTTCATCTGCGGGTGTGCAGAGCGTATATGCACGCAAGCGGCCAAATCCTTAATATTGTGCTAATTTAGTAATATGATCCAACACGTCTTCATCAGTCCAACATCACAGCCCCAGTTGGACTCTAGCAAAGGGTAAGGAACATTCTGCACCATAGTGGCCATGGAGCCGGTATATCGGTACCGGGTAGGGGGAAACGTCTTTATGGGAACCTCACCCAGCTAGTCGCATGCCCTTTAGAGCTCTCTGTGTCAATGCATTATATTTAACAGTTAAAACTCAGGACAACCAATTAACGAATCTGGAGGCCACAGTTCGTTTAGAGTAACTAATGCCCGGGATATGAAGAGTTAAAATAAATGCCTGGGATATGAAGAGTTAAAATAAATGCCTGGGACGTTTGGTGCAGGAGAGTCTGGCATATGATACCGCAACATCTAGCTTTAGAATGGAGGTTGAGGCGGTCTCTGCAGCTCTCCGCTGGATGGAGAATACGGTACACACACACACACACAGACACACACACACACACACACACACACACACACACACATCATGATTGTAACCGACTCATAAAGCATGCTGAGGAAGGTGAGGACAGGCATTCTTCGTGCAGAGTGGCTTGCCTCGCTTCGGAGGACACGGGTGGCAAGCATCGCCTGGATCTTTTCTCCGGGGCATGCCAGTGTGCTGGGGAATGAACAGGCGGACAGATTGGCTGGCTCTGCAAAACTTGGTGGAGTATTGATGCATGATTAGGCAGACGTGGTTGCGGCCTTGTGGGAGCACGTGCACACCTCGGAGGAGCAAATGGATCATCATGGTCTGGCAAGAATGAGACAGCGAGGAGTGACGAGGGGTTCTGGCCGACGCTCGACGCTTATAGGAAAGGCGAGACGGACATATAATCAGATTGCTACTGGCACTATTAGTGTTGGAACTCTTCGCTGGCTGCTAAGGATGGGGACAGAGCGATTATGGGAATGCCCCGAATGCTGTGATATGGGTTCTTAAATCAATCAATCAATCAACCCTGGGACATAAAGTTAAGCTCGATAACGAAAAGTCTGTCATATCGTTGTATAGTTAGTTTCTTTGTTCAGAATGCGTGAATTTATAAGTTCCAAACAATTAGCTTTAATTTATATGAAATTTAACGGAATGAACAACTGACGTAATGATTGCTTTAAAAAAAAAAAAAAAGAAATAATGACTCTACTTTACATAGTCAGAGACTCAATACCAGATGAAACAACATGTTTAAGGACGCTTTAGTTTGGATTTAAGTGTGGTTCCAACAACGAGGGGGTGGGGGATAGATAGTAGCTGTGGGAAATTCTTAAACAATATGGAATGAGTACTCATCTAACAAACCTATGTAGAAGCTTATAAAACAACAGTGAATGCATTGTGAAAGAACTGGAGGACACTCAAAACCCTTCACCATAAGATCCGGAGTACGACAAGGTTGTGTCCTGTCCCCTCTCTTGTTCATAACATATATTGACAACATATGTAATGAAACCAGTCAAACATAGACCACAAGAACACCGCATGACGAGAACATGGAAGAAGAACCATTTGCAATTCTAACCATTAGAGAACTCCTGTTTGCTGACGACCAAGCACTAATGACAAAATCAGAAGCTGAATTACAAGACCACGTGAACAGTCTAAATTAAATGTGTAGGGAACATAACATGAACATTAGCACAAGTAAAACAGAGATAATGACTAAGTAAAGAAGAAGAGCAACAACGATTCATCTAAACGAACATCCCTTGAAACAAATAAAGAGTTTCATGTACCTAGGAAGCATAATATCATCAAATTGCAAATCAGATGACGAGATCGAAAATTGATGCAATAAGGCAAACCAACTCATTGGACTAAAGAACAAACATGTATCAATAACTACTAAGAAAGCACTTTACAACACAATCTTCCTATCAACCCTATGTTACCAATGCGAAACCTGGACAATGACAGAAAAAGAGAAAAGAAAAATCACAACAGAAATGAGATTCCTGAGAAGAATACGCAATGTATCAAGAAGAGATAAGATCAGAAATGAAGAAATCAGGACTAAAGTGGGGGTTATAGCTGCACTGGATTTTATTAGAAGGCAGCAAGTCAAATGGTTTGGCCATTCAAGTAGGTTACCAACTAACAGTATACCACAACAAGCAATGATGTACAGACCAGATGGAAGCAGAGGAACAGGCCGACTACGTAAACGATGGACGCAGGGAATAACAGAATCCATGGGATTCACATTAACAGTACAGTAATTTGTAATTTTTGTTTTTCAGATTAACAATAACTTATACTTGAGAATCATAAAGCGTGAGTCGTGGTGAGTGAGACAACTGTAGCCTAATCTAGTTAAAAATGTTACATCTGAGCATGTTTTACTGAAATTGCTGACAGCGTAGCAACTGTTACAACTAAGAAGTAGAAGACAAACAGGCTGCCTATCAGAAAACAGATGGTGGTTGATGTACTTCAGTCAAGTAGAGCCACTCTTTAAAAAAAAGTCTCTTAAAAGTCGACAGGGTCGACTTCATTGCACCGGGTTTTATCCCATATGGCTCGGTCTCTTTACGCAGCACGGAAAGTGTCGCACAAAGCATGAACTCCGTAGCTTTTAGCGACGACCCACAGGAGTCTCCGAAACATTTATCTCGTAATAACCGAAGGGTGTGGCCCGGAATCGAACCCACAACCTTCGGAGCACGAGTCAAACGGCTTGACCACTTCGCCACAGAGACTCCCGTAGAAATATAAAATTATATATATTATTTTACTCCCGTAAAAATAGAAATCAGGAAAAGGCTTGCCAAGATGAACAAAGTCACACCAGATGTTGTTTTTTGCTTTGAGTTCAAGACAAATGTTGGAGTTGGTAAAACTACTGGATTTGCCTTGGTTTATGACACCTTGGACAAGGCCAAGAAGTTTGAGACTAAACAATGACTGGCACAACATGGATTGCTGGAAATCATGAGAACAGGTAGAGAACAGAGGAAGGAAAGAAAGAAGAGACAGAAAGAAGTGAGAGGTGCCCTACCGCAAAGACCAATGTTGTTGCTGGCAAGGAGAATTAATCCACGGTTCTGTTGCATCAAGTTATTGTGGATTATTTTTGTTGTGAGGAATAAACTAATTGGGGGGATGTATACCAACTTCAATTACTTCATGTACCGCAGTAATTTATAATTATCTGTGAAGTAAGCTGAAATCTAACATAAATGTCACCACTTATATCAGTAAATAGATATCTTGTTTCTATCACATATTTATCTTAATATATTTCTGTGTAGGAAGACGTGTAGAAGTGAACTAAACATTGAAATCTACAATAAAACCATATTTACACAAATAAGTTATTGTTTAAACCAAAAAGAATTCTAAGCTGATATGGAAAAAAAGAATTCTAAGCTGATTCTGTTTGTTACTCCTATATATTACTGAAAAGGTTCATAATAAGGTTTATGCTGGTATTATCATATGTCCGTTCCCAAGTCTAGTTAATTCATCTGTAAACTCACTTCCCAAAAGATGTCGGTGGCGAAGTGGTCAAGCCATCTGTCTCAGTCTCTGATGGTCATGGGTTCGTTTTATTTTTCTAGGGGTTTGCCCGAAGTGCTATTGTGTCGATTCTTAAACCCGTGAACCAACCAAGAAGAATGATAAGCAAAGCAAGAGGAGTGTGTAAGAGGAATTTAAAACAAATAAAACAACTGAATAAATTGTGGAGTAGGACAGATAGAAGAACTACACAAATTCGACTTTTAAGAACATGCATCTTTCCCATTGCAACATATGTATGTGAGACCTGGACAATTACTAACCAAGCTGAATAGTGCATAAATGCCTTTGAATATAAATGTTGTAGACGGGTTCTAAGAATATCTTGGATACAGAAAAGAACAATTACATCTATACGACAGGAATTGAATATTGAAGAAGGTTAGCTACTAAAGACGATAAAGCAAAGAAAACTTAAATATTTTGGTATTTTAAAACGTCATGAAAGTGTGGAGAGAACAATTATGGAGGGGTTATGTCTGGGAAGAGAAGAAGTGGAAGGTCAAAGAGAAGATGGGTGCAGGATGTGGCAGATGATCTACAGATGGGTGTATCGGAAGCGGGACATCTTGTTTATGGCCGAGAAGTTTTCCGGAAAGTTGTTATTTGAGCTAAGGTCTACAAAGGACATGCTACTGAATAAATGAATGAATTATCAAGATGGGAATAGTAAAATAGAACACTTGGTTTTACTGAATGAGCAAAATGTTGACTAATGCCCAGTCCAGTGAGAGATAACAGCAGCGATGATAAATCTAAGAACATAGATGGTTCTTGCAGGGAGTGAAATGCGCTTTACTATCCTCTGACATAGTGAAGAAAGGAATCCATAGAACAATGTTTGTATTTGGCGAACTAAACGTTGCCACGTTTGAGGCAGATTTACGTTCTGAAATAACATCACTTCCTGGTAACATATTCTCAAATTCAAAATGGAACTGAAATCACAGCACCTTAGACACACTTGCAGCATTAATAGTAATATTACGCTTTGAAGGGGATTGTTTGTACTAGCAAAATAATGTACCTGTTTTGTTAAATTCTCCAGATGAAATTCTTATAACTTATTGCATTAAAGGGGTGATAATAATATTATTTATACCAGTCTCGTGTTCACATTTTTGTGTGTGTGGGGTATTTTAGAATTATCTGTCCCCAAGTTTAAGGTGGACCGACGTGCCGAGGACTGAATGGTCACGGGTGAGTTGGTCATGAATGTGGAACGTCTGGTATGCGTGCGGGGCGCCGCCAGGCGTATGGACTCCTGAGGGACACCCCCTGCTCCTTCCCTAACAGGCAGGCTGTACTAGGGTGACCGATTATATCCTGCCTTCATATCAAACAAACTATGGAAAATAAAAATAATTATCGCCGAAGCAACGAAGTACGTGCTTTGTGCTCGATACCTTTGACAACACAAAGGAAGAAGAGGGCTGGAGCCAGAAGGGGTAGAAGGAAAACGGATCGTTTGGGACTAAAAGATATATTGGGTTGGGTATTGGAATTGCCGTAGTGCAAAGCAACGAGGAGAAATTGGTCTACGATTTTGATGTCCTGATGTTACAAGAACTGAAAACAAACTCTGTTAAGTGCCCTGGTTATACATGTTACATTAACCCAACCGGGCAGAGAAGACATGGGCAGACTGGTGGTCAAGGATGGTTTACAGCATTCGATACTGGTTATGAGTGGGTGGGGTCAGGAGAGTAAAGGGGTCAGGGAATGCGGATAAACATCGGCCGACACAGCTAGAACCTGATACATATATATGTAAGTGGGAAATCTTGCATAAGCAGAGAGAGTTCAGACTGGTTGAAAGGTTCAGTGGACTGCCCTGGTACCAGGTATCTGATATGTGGTGACGTCAATGCCCGCGCCAAGGAATGGGACAGGTCTGGAGAGAACAGACAGGGTACTGCTCTTGCTGAGGCCTTGTTTGAGACAGATGTTGTCTGTCGAAATGACGGGACAGCCACTAGGCTAGCAATGAGACCGGGGGACCCTGACAGGCCATCGACCTGGAAATTGTATTCCAAGAGGTGGCATCAGACATAAAATTGAGCGTCCTTGGAGACTATGGAAGTGACCACCTCCCCTTTTCTGTGCTGATACCTACGTCCAGCATAGTTAGGGCAACAAGAGCCCGCAGGGCATTCAGTTATGATTGCGACCACTCTTCGCTCTTGGGATGCCTTAGATCACAGGGAAGATCTAAACCAACAAGAAGAATTTTCACCCAACCACCATGGTGGACACCAGAGGTGAAAAATTCATGAAGGGAAAAGAGGGCAGCCACAAGGAATTGGCAGAGGATGCGGAGAGCAACCAATTCAGTTGACACAGAATTGGAGGAGGCTGAAAGATATAAAAAAAAAAGTAAGGGTGTAGGATTTTAAACTGCATGCAGTAGAGGCAAAAAGGATTAAGTGGGAACAGTTTATTAATGAAGTCGGTTGAGATGTGACATTGTGAAAATTCTGGAGGCTACACCTATGACAACTGACAAGGACAACGGGGAGGCTTGTCGTGCATGTTTTTTTTAAATAGACGGATCAGCAAGATAGAGCTATTAGAGATACCGTCAGAGAAGCCTTATCACGAATCAGTAGGAAGGAGGACTGTGAGATTAAAGTGGAGGATATTAGATGGGTACTGAAGCGGGCTAAAGACACAGCGCCAGGTCCGCATGGGGTGAGGTACTCTCATATGGGTACTTGGAGAAGATGGCTCTTTGTTTCAACCTAAGCATCAATACGGCGGAAATACCCCACGATCGGCTGCATAGCTACCTGGTCCCACTCCCAAAGCCAGGTAAGGATCACTGCAGACTTAATAGATACCGAATCATAACCCTGAAAAACACGTATGGCAAAGGTCTCGAAAAGATAGTAGCACGCAGGCTCAAGCGACATTTGGAAACTCGTAATCTGCTCCCACAAGGACTCCGGCCTGGAAAGGACATCTGGGCCAATGCTGCAACTTTTGCATTTGATGTGTACGAGGGCTTCCAGGATAAACAAGAGACGGTGGCGGTAGCTCTTGACCTGGAGGATGCGTATAACATGGTCAGTAATGATCGGGTGATATACACACTGTTGGACATGGAGGTCTGCCCTTGCCTTGTTAGATGGGTTGCGGCTGTTCTTTATGAGCGTAAGGTTGCACTGTGTATGGGTTCGTGGACTTCTGACCCTTGTACTATTACACATGGGTTGCCACAGGTATCTGCCTTGTCCCCAGTGTTCTTTAATGTCTTTTTTTTTTTTTTTTGCATATCCTTTGCAGGACTTAGCTGTCAACACCAGCATCTTTCAGCTGTATGTTGATTTCTTGGCAAGATTACGCTCAGTAGTTTGCCATTGCTTTCTGAGCGGCCGGCTCACATACCCCGTAAGTTACCGATGCGATTCGAACCACTGCTGATTCTAACTGTCATCACGTTACCGACGAGAGTATACGAGAGTACGGAGAAAAGTCATAACCTCTAAGCCACGAAGCCGGCCTCTTTAATGTCTACCCCAGCAAAATCGCAGCTATTGAGACACCAGGTGTGGGTAGAATCTTGACATTCGCAGATGATGTGCTGGTGTACAGACAGGGCAGAGACAGGGCCATTGTGGCGAAAGACTTACAGGAGGCAGTAAATGGGGTGGCAGAGTGATGCAGGGACGCAGGAGCCATTATACACCAAGACAAATCATTAATTGTGTGGTACTCTCTGGATAACCGGATCGTCAAGGCAGATGTCTCCGGTATTATGCTGAATGGATGTCCTCTTATGCGAGAGAGTAAATTGAAGTACTTGGGTATCACCTTTGACAGGTGTTTGTCTTTTAAGGATCATTTGGAGGATTTGGTGGTGAAGGCTGGTAGGGGACGTAATGCATTGAGGGCTATGGCAGCAACCGGGGTAGATCAGAGGATGCTGTACAGGCTCCTTCAGCAGTTAATAATTTCTGTCATCGAGTATGGTTTGGGGCTGCTGACGGTATCAAAGAGCCAGCTTGAAAGGTTGGAGCGCATACAGAATGCCGCCATGCGGTTAATCCTGAGATGTACAGAGGTCACACCAATTATCTGCATGAGGCATATCCTGGCGCTACCTACAATGATGGATAGGCATAGTGTCCTTCAGGCCAAATGGCACAGGAGAGTTGCTGCAGATAGGAATCACCCGCTGCATACAACCATGGATATAGTCAAGGGTCATAGACTAAGACTAGGCAGGTCCTGGATGGCACATGTGGAACTTTCTATACGTCAGGTGTGTGATCTAGAGACCATCAATAGTGAAAGAGAGTGGGTTGAAGTTCCGGAAGACATGACGGACTGGCACAGTGTAATAATAACACTGGATCGTGAATGCAGAGAATGGGAGGCGGGCCTCACTGAGTTTGAAGTGCAAAAGCTGATCCAGAGTAACACACATCAAGGTGACATAGTCATCTTCATCGATGGGTCAGTGGTGAGAAACAGGCGTAATGGTTGGGGCTTTATTGCAAAGGCTAATGGACGAGTCTTGAAAAAGGAGAGTCTTGCATATGAGACTACGACCTCCAGCATGAGAATGGGGGTGGGGGCAGTAACAGCGGCATTCCGTTAGCTAGAGGAGACTACTGCAACACACGCTGTATTCATTACGGATTCAAAGAGTATGCTTAGCAAGGTGGAGAGAGGAATGTTTCGTGTGGAATGGCTCTCCTCGCTTCAGAGGTCACAGATTGTGAGAATTGTATGGATATTTTGCCCTGGCCATGCGGGGGTACGGGGTAATGAACAGGCTGATAGGCTAGCAGGGAATGCACTTCTTGGCGGCATATTGCCTATGGACAAGGGGGAGGTGGTCGTGCTATTATGGGTCCAGGTGGAGAAGGCGGAGGAACAGATTGAGAACCCATATTGAACAGAATGAGATTGCGGGGGATCGGCAGGGGTTCTGGAAGAATCTCAAAACTGAGAGGGAAGACTGGGAGAACTTTTAATCAGATAGCGGTGGTAACGATTAGTAGTATGACTCTTCGCTGGCTGTTGAACGAGTGGACGGAGCACGTATGGGAATGTCCTGAGTACAGTGATGTCGGTTCTTAACTCAACTCAACATTCTAGAATTATCTTCAAACTTCGTGTAATGTTAATGCATATCAGGGGCTTCCCCTTGGATTAAGCCAGATACTGACTTTACTTCTGATTGGGTGGCGGCCAGTACAAAAGCTACTCACCGCGCAAACAAATCTTCCTTCATACTTTAACCTGTCACGGACAGTAATTTGTCTGTGTGTAAGCCACATCGTAAACATGGTGAGTGAGACAACTATCTAGCATAATCTAGTTAAAATCACATCTGAGCATTTTCTACTTAAATGGCTGACAGCGTAGCCACTGTTAGAGCTAGGAAGCGCGATGCCGATGTTCATGGGTTCGTTTTCGGACTGTTTTTCTGGCCGTAAGTGCAATTTTTCTTCCAGGAAATCCACGGGGGTCATTACTGAAGCAAAGAAGTTCAATTTGCGGCAAACAGCGGCTTGCAATTCTGCGGAGAGAGACTGAGCTAGATGGTTTAAAACCCAGTGCAGATAAGACAATCATCTTGGCACTACTTCCCGTACTTCGGTCGTTCGACGTGTGAGAAGTTCATAGGCCTTTAATGCTCAAGCTGGATGGAGAATTGTGAAGAAAGATTCTGGTGCTTTTGCCTTGACAACAAGTATTTGACTATGGAAGTCGTGGCAGTAAGTAAAGCAATTACATGGCTCGAGACACAGACATACCTCTGACATGTTTCCTTAATGACTCAATGAGTATGCTCAGGAAGCTAGAGATGGGGTGGGTCCGAAGAGAGTGGTTGCTATCTCTGGGGCTGTCTCGACTGGCAAAGATTAGTTTCATCTTCGTGCCAGGGCATGCGGGAGTACATGGAAATGAGCGGGCTGACAAGCTCGCAGGCAAGGCTACTGTGGAGGTCGGACGAGCCATGGGCCAGGTTGATATACTGAAAGCTCTGCGAGAAGTAAGTCGTTTGCAAGAACCAAGTGATGACTGTGAATCTACATCCATGGTCAGACTGCATGAACAGCAAGTTACAAGATGTGTGGCAAAACACGAACACTATGCAGGAAGCCAAAGAAGATTAATAAACCAACAAAGAACTGGTATCGTTAGCCGCTACACGCTACAGGATTTACTGAGGAGGGGTCTGACTACTTATAAACTGAATGGCTCTGTGTGCAATGAGGATGATCTGTTGACTAACTAGCTAACTAACATTGTGTGTTGCTTGTTACATAAAGATTTAGTCTAGGCGTGGTCATTCTGTAAAGGTTAATCAAAGAAAGTAGAGAACCATTTTCCCAGTCTTGAAGCTTATTTGTATGGGGTACTAGCCTCATAAGTGCATGGATCATTTGCCATTCGATGGGCAAACATGGTCAGTATTACTGTAGATGCCTTTACTTCCCAGGGAATTTAAGTGGGATCAGACTGGAAGCCCTGGTGACATTTTTATTTTTTTTAAATCACAACCTCATGTAATAAGAACACATGACCGTGGGGCTGGTCTGGTTCGCTAGATCAGTTCCGCGTCTAGCGTTCGTTGTCTCGGATGGCTGTGTGAGGTGCACCAAAATGGGATCTTCCCAGCCAACGTGAGTTAGCGAGGCAGGCGTTTCGAGAATATAACCGCATCGTGCAGCCATGGTCGCGGTTTGAGCAGGCAAAAGAGCAAAATTTGTACGACCGTTCGACAAAGTCTCGATAAGCGCCCACTCTCTCTCGATGAGTAGTGGGCCTGCAGTCAGTAAGCTGGTATAGCTTTTTTTTCTGTCAGTCCTGCCGGCGTAGCTTGAAAGCTCGTCGGTAGGCGTCCAGTGGTTTTGCATGTATCACCTTGTACCGGGAGGGCGCGCTTTAGCGATGCTACTCTTGGCTTGCGTGTGCGTGAATAGTCCGTCTGTCCGATAGATATCTGGTTGATCCTGCCAGTAGTCTCAAAGATTAAGCCATGCATGTCTAAGTTCACACTCATTAAATCAGTCGAGGTTCCTTAGATGACACGATCCTACTTGGATAACTGTGGCAATTCTAGAGCTAATACATGCTTACCAAGCTCCGACCCTCGCGGAAAGAGCGCTTTTATTAGTTCAAAACCAATCGTCGTTGCCCTTCGCGGGGCGCGGCGTTCCCACTGGTGACTCTGGATAACTTTGTGCTGATCGCATGGCCTTACGTGCTGGCGACGCATCTTTCAAATGTCTACCCTATCAAATGTCGATGGTCTCCCCCGATGTGTCTCCACCTTTCCGTGGTGGGGGAGCTTGCGTATCCCATCGACCCCATGTGCTTGCCGATGGATGAAAACTACATATCGGACGGCTCGTGGGATAGGGACCAGACTAAGAGAGACACAACCTGCTGCTCTGCGGGTAAGACTGAGGACAGCAGTCAAAATCAGGCAAACGATCCCTAAAATCTCAGTCCGGACATAACCTCTAAGGCTCCCATCCGAGGTGTATGGCTGAACGTCTCTAAGCCATAAACTCTCGGAAGTGAGAGCCTGGCCGACACAAACCTACATCAAAATTGTGATGATGTGCTGAGAACGCTACATGCTCGGCGCAGATTCGTTCGATGGCTCTTAGCTGGGGGATATGAGGTATCCCCGGATGAAAGGGCCTGACCGTTACTCGCCCACAGACGCACGGAGGTAAGGTGCTGAGCCGGCAGCACATGTAGCCTACCTCGTGAGCGAGTACAAAAAGGTGGAAAAGCACCTCGGTCGCACGTCTCGCAGACGTCCGATAGTCTGTAACCACACTCATGGAGTGAGTGTAATCAAAGGTGGAAAATTGTCTCGTTGACACGAAATGGAACGCCTGTCTTGCGAATCCATTACGTGGCAGCCCGAAGCGAAAGCTTGCTGTGTGGAAGCCGAAACAAGAGTCTCGAAACCCGAGGAAGGCTAACCTCATTAAAAAATGCCCGCCGGAAGTGTCGTCCTACGGGTGGCAAACTAAAAATTGACACTACGCAATTACGTCCGAGTGAAATGTCTCGTCCGAATGTCTCTCGTGCTAGGAACAGCTCTGACTACCTAGTTTCCGAATGCCGCTCTTGCTCGGAACAGCTCTGACTAGGTAGTTTTCCGAATGTCTGTCGTGCCTGGAACAGCTCTGACGAGCGCAACGACAAGCACATGTCCGAAAATCGCTGAGTGGATGCCGTCTGCAAACCTGTCTGGTTTGTGCGTGGATGGCCCGGGGCAAACGAAATGATATTGAAGTGAGGATTTAAAGCAGCCATTAGCAGGACGTGACGATTTCCCTCGGTGAACCCAGATCCAGGGCGTTATGTGTCGGCCCTGCAACTATGGAAGCAACCTTGGATGGCGGAAAATGCTATGGACTGTCCCTGCCTTCCTTGATCCTGTCTGGTTTGTGCGTGGATGGCCCGGGGCAAACGAAATGATATTGAAGTGAGGATTTAAAGCAGCCATTAGCAGGACGTGACGATTTCCCTCGGTGAACCCAGATCCAGGGCGTTATGTGTCGGCCCTGCAACTATGGAAGCAACCTTGGATGGCGGAAAATGGCCCGGGGCAAACGAAATGATATTGAAGTGAGGATTTAAAGCAGCCATTAGCAGGACGTGACGATTTCCCTCGGTGAACCCAGATCCAGGGCGTTATGTGTCGGCCCTGCAACTATGGAAGCAACCTTGGATGGCGGAAAATGCTATGGACTGTCCCTGCCTTCCTTTGAGGGATGACCGTTGTCTTCGACCGTTCAACCTTGGCCAGCATGGTTGTAGATGGCACCACAAAAGTGAGAGTCTCCCAGGAATGCTACCTGGTCAAAAAAGCACGCTTTTGTCGGATGTGTTGGCCTACGGGTTTCGGCCCAAGGGCGCATAACAGACACACCGCAATCACATCTGAAAAAAACACTCCGGATGAACGAAAAGAAGAAGAAGAACACATGACCTGCAGGCATGTGTGCTCCCAGAGGTTTCAGAGGTGAATAATGGCATTATTGTAATGAGCTTGTGCACTAGGCCATAATCAGAACTAGAACACCGACCTGATCAAAGACTCTCGTGAACATGTGTGATTCCCCCAGGAAGATTACCCGGTCAACAAATGCCTGAAGAAGTTGGATGTGTCGGCCGAAAAGTTTTTAATATCGCAGCTCTGCTGTAAACAGGCACAAAGCAATTACATCTAAAACAACATTCCTGACGAATTCAGAAGAAGAAAATGTGTGATGCTGAACCATGACTGCTCATACTTATCAGCACGGCACATGGTTATATACATATACATATATAATTATGTCAGTTTTACAATTCTTTTTCAGATTATGTATTAAAGAAACAACACAAGTTGTCGTCTTGCATGTGGCCGTGCAGGACAAAAGGTAGTTATAATCTTAATCATCTTTGTGTTGTTAACTGTCTGTCTCTTAATCCCTGTGTAGTGCATCATATAATTATTCAGTTTAGATTATATTGTAAATTTTTTCTTAGCTTACCATTTCTTCTAATGTTTGCAGTTTACATAAATCTCAGTTTATACTTATGTATAATTAATCCGTGTATATTAATATTTTAACTTTTGATGTACCAAGTAATATCATATGTTTCAGTTATTTTATCTCAGTCAGTCATTAAAAATGCCAATCCTGTCCTTGTTATTATTTTAACTCCTTATGTGCAAGTATGATATACATCAACCCACTTTCCTGTCACTCCAGTGTTGGGAAGTTATTCAACTTTGCTGACACGAATTGTTTCTACTTTAAAGTAGCAGCAGCTATCTTGACCAGAAAACGTTAAATTGGCTTTAAGCACATACGTATATCGGCGGGCACGGTAAACATTGTAATAACAGCAACATGAGCAGGTTCAATGCCTGAGCCTGTCCAAGTGAGGGCAAGATTGATCACCTACTTCTCCTATGAAATGTGATGGCGCTCTCACATTACATACTCCTAGCAGGACACTGCTTTGCGACCTTGAAAAGAAAGCATACCTGTACCAGGGAGCCGCTGTAGCATAGTGGCTAGACACTGACCTGGTGGTCATGGGTTCAATCCGTAGCTGGACAGATTCGAATTTATTGTTAAGACAACACGACCTAGGCTGCCAGATTGACCCAGCCTAAAACAGGTACTGAGAATATCTTGGGCGGTAAAGGCGTGACGCTGACCACATCACCCACCGAGGGCCGATTGGAATATACAAATGTGGCTCCAGAACCATGTGTCTGATGCCCTGTAAGCTGTGTAAAAGAGCTTTCTTTTTTCTTTTTTCTTTTTTTTTTTAAAAATATGCCTATATATCAGCAATCTGCAATTTCACAATACGATTTAAGGAAAGTCTTTTATCACAAGTCACTATGGCATATCAGGGACGTGGTCTCAATATGATGAACCTGTATTTAAAGATAGGCATTTATCTACATGTCACTTTGGCATAATAGGGACATGGTGTCAATATGAATAACATATAACCCGCCTGGGAACCGTGGTAGCATTGTGGCCAGATGCTTGCCTACACCGTTATCAGCGCACTGGAAATTCAAGCGCATTAAACCCTGCGACCATGCAACCTGCCTGTGGCAACGCACGGTTGTGAATTGTGGACCGTTTCACAAAACACTGAAGAAAAAAGTTAATTTAGACTTTTGAATGTAAATATTATGGGGGGGGGGGGGGGAAATTACTAGAATACTGTGAATCAAGAAGAAGAAGAAAACAATACTGAACGAACGAACGAACGAAAATCTTTATTTTCAAAGGGTTAAGAATTGGGCACGCAGACCCGTCTGACATTCTGCCCTTCTTCTCTATTTCCTCTCATACATTCTTTCATTCGGCATCACTTATGAAGCAAATTTTTGACAACAAAAGAACATTAAGCATTAAAACGCATGAAAAATAATCAATAATACATGACTCACTGAGGCAATGTTTAACATGGGCATCATAAATACCTAAGAAAGGTGTAACGTGCCATACATATGGGAACGTTTTTTGGCGTTTAAGTGCAAACGCATTAAACCCCGCGGTCATGTAAATCTATATCGATGGGGTAAGAATTGTTTACTCG
Source organism: Cepaea nemoralis (assembly GCA_014155875.1). Taxonomy (NCBI): domain Eukaryota; kingdom Metazoa; phylum Mollusca; class Gastropoda; order Stylommatophora; family Helicidae; genus Cepaea; species Cepaea nemoralis. Next base: position 242,769 of record JACEFZ010026980.1, on the reverse strand, counting down.
TAAGCAAAGTAAAGGACTCCATTTCCTTTCACGAAGCGTAATGATTTTATGGAGCTAACCATATATTTTTATTCAATTGGGCACTCGATGGATGATGTGTTTCATGCCAGCATCCTTTATTTCCAGCAAATTTTCTGGTATCCATTCAACGCTGAGTCATCCTGAAAGTCCAAGAGAGTGAAAAAATATCCCCATCTCAGAGTGGATTTAGCTTATTTGTACCTCTGATATATTCCCTAACTCCAGCGAAATTTGTGTATATTCTGAACCTTGTTAAAATGTCTCGAAGTCCACTATATTAATTCATAGTTCTACTGGTGTGTAGCCCGAGACTATCATATGCTTTCTTAGAAATATTCCATTTTGTCTATTTTGTTTGTCAAGTGCCCAAGTCACATTTGCAATGTCACTGTTTATTGAGAAGTGACTGTATGCTCAGAGTAATGTTTTCTCCGATATCCTCCCCTAGACTTCCTTTACAATGCAAATAATTTCGCAGGCTCCCGGCTAGGCCTTTATGTGCCTTTGTATCTGTTGCAGGCTGCTACTGTAGCTTTTCCTTCAGTATTTACTGTTTTTGTTTAGTTCCGGTCTTACTGTCGTGGATTGTGGTGGCACTTTGTAGTCCTATTAGTAATTAATCTTCCTAATTGGGGGAAGGTTCGCATTACATGAAACGATAAAAGTGAGGGGTTTCATTTATGTAGCCTCTTCTGGTCGTTTTACTACTAAAGTAAATTGTTGCTTTTTAAGAATTTGTTTTTTGTAACATGTGATCTTCCTGTTTGAGCTGGTGATTGTATTCAACCTATGTCTGTTTAGTTGGCTTTTATTACTTTTATTGTTTGTCAGAGCCTTTCATTTGTAGCAGCATGCATAATCTTTCATGTCATTATTGTGGTTTGTATATAACAGTTTTGTTTACTGCTTTATATATTTCATTTGCGGCATCTCAGGCTTTCGTTTTATTCCTTTGCTGTTGTTAACAGCTTTTTAAATCAGTTTGTATTTTATTTTTTTATATTTACTCTATTAATACATCTGACATGCTGTGTTCTTCTTTTGTCAAAGAGTTGAATAAATGCAGTTTAGAAACTTTATGCCATAGTGTTGTCTTTATTTTCATACTTTAACAAGTATAGGCCATAACTTTCACAAGTATAGGAGCCGTGTTGGCATAGTTGTTAGTGGACTCACCTGCCAAGACAATGGTCCTGGTTCAATCCCCAGCAGAGGCAGGATTATTTGTTCTGACAGTACGTCTCTGGGGTCAACCCAGCCTCATACATATGGACACCAGACAAATTTAATCATTTCCAGTGAAGGAATGTTGGCGAGAAAGGGAACGGGCCATCCTATTTCTTCTTCTTCTTCTTCGTTCATCCGGAGTTTTTTTTTCGGACGTTGCTTGCTTGCTTGCTTCTGTTCGTTGGCTTGAGCTCCAACGCGAAGTCCTGTATGTCGGATGAGGACTTTTCGGACGTGATTGCGTTGTGCCTGTTTACAGCAGAGCTGCGTTCTAGCGCCGTTAGGCCGACACATCCGACTTCTGTGGGCATTTGTTGACCGGGTTAACCTTCCCATTTCAGATGTTGTGGTCTGGAATATGTGAAAGTCCACCACATACCCCACAGTGGCAGTATTGGCTGTGGGGCTACTTTTACCTAGACCATCATTTCACATCTTGCAAAAGGTCTGTATCTAATCTATATTTCTGTACCTAATCTATATTTTTGTACCTAATCTATATTTCTGTACCTAATCTATATTTTTTTTTACCTAATCTATATGTCTGTACCTAATCTATATTTATGTACCTAATCACTATTTCTGTACCTAATCTATATTTATGTATCTAATCTATATTTCTGTACCTAATCTATATTTTTGTACCTAATCTATATTTCTGTACCTAATCTATATTTTTTTTTACCTAATCTATATGTCTGTACCTAATCTATATTTATGTACCTAATCAATATTTCTGTACCTAATCTATATTTATGTACCTAATCTATATTTCTGTACCTAATCTATATTTCTGTACCTAATCTATATTTATGTACCTAAACTATATTTCTGTACCTAATCTATATTTCTGTACCTAATCTATATTTATGTACCTAAACTATATTTCTGTACCTAATCTATATTTATGTACCTAAACTATATTTATGTACCTAATCTATATTTCTGTACCTAATCTATATTTATGTACCTAATCTATATTTATGTACCTAATCTATATTTCTGTACCTAATCTATATTTATGTACCTAAACTATATTTCTGTACCTAATCTATATTTCTATACCTAATCTATATTTCTGTACCTAGTCTGTATTTCAGTGGGTTTCAGATAGCTACATTTACTTCTCAATACATCAGTCATCCCACTATTGATTAGCTGTTTGTGATTTTCTAGGCAATTTTACGTTCAGCATTTGCCATTGCTTTCTGAACATCTAAAGCTCATATCCTTGTGAAAATATATGTAAAGCAATCTGCTTCCAAATCACATGTGGCTGAGTTCAAATCCGGTATATTGGGATCGTGACACTGTCTTCACTACCCCAAAGCCACAGGAGCTAGGTTTTAGTGTCGTATTTTATATATGTTAAACACAGAAGACACAAACAATATGTTACATGATTTATTGCCTGGCATATTTCGGCGCATTTCGCCAAACACATTCCAACAATACATGTGACTATGTGATTTAATTGTTTCAGAGTAAGTATTATTCATTTATTCACTTCATATGATATATAACTCTGCTGTATGTGCCTGATGAGATGCAGCGAAATATGCCAGACAATAAATCGTGCAACATATTGTTTGTGGCTTCTGTGTTTAAATTTACTAAGTGAATAAATTGTTTTGAATTTTATATATACTAATTTTAGTATTTCTCAATCTTATGTGAGTTAATTTTCTCACTCTTTTTACAGGCAACAAGCAACAGGCCATTGGATTTCAGCCGCCACCTGACAGAAGATCTTGAAATATCGAGAAATGGAGCAGTCTTCTTTTCAAGGAAAGCTGACTCGATTTACAAGAGATGCAGCAGCCATAATAGTACACAGTAAAGAAGATCCACCAGAGTTTAGGATGAGATCGACCAAAATCTTCGCGTGGGATAGGAGAACTTCCCAGGCGAAGGCAATCTTTCAAGTCACAATAGCTGATGGTTGTCTTTTCTATGGAAATTATGCCCTGAGGAGTAGAGGCGGCTGCTGCGTCTGCTTGCTAATGGCTTCAGGATTCATTGCTAAGAGATTCTCCATGTGGGTGGCTGACGCAGAAGAAGGCGAGTTTTATTACTCAATATCTTCAAAGCGAAACAAATTGACGGTTCTTATCATCCTTCCCCCACGTGGTCTACACATCGCGTCGGTGTGTTAGCCATTCAGAAATGGATGACAATAGAAGTGGTGGGCATGAAAACACCACAAAAGACTTCCTCAGATATGCTGTGAGACATTTGTCCAGATTATATGTAGGGAAACCTAAAGGCCAGGAAGTATACTGGAAGCATCGTTCGCCAAATTGGCCAGAAAATTTGATTTAAAAAAATACAACTTCATCACCCAAAGATAGCATTGAAACATTAAGGGAAAAGTATGACTATTTAAGATCACAGGTTTCAAATGAAAACTTAAGTCAAGAAGAACAAAGCGCATTTCAAAACTTCGAAGTAAGTAACATAGACAGTGTGAAATCTTTTATGTTTATTAATAAGTGGAAAGATCACATTAATGACATGAGGAATATGTTACATTTCCTGCAACAACCAGATTTACAGTTGCTTGATGAACAATTAAAACTGTTAAAAGATGAAGTAACTTCACAAGTTTCATCATCAGTAGCAAGTACAAGCGGACGTCCAACAGCAGCTGATACTTCATCATCAACATTAACAAAGAAAAGAAAATTAGTCAATCGTGTATCTGTGCAAAGTAAAAAATGCAAAACTGAAATGCCAAACTGTAGTAATAATATTCAGGATGACAGTAGAGAAAGAAAAGATATTTTCCCAAAGCCAACACAAACAAGATCCAGTGAATGTCTCACAGTGTTTCCTCAAAGCACGGTGTTAGCTCAGTCATCGGTAGTAGAAAGTTCTATGAGATACACATTTCCAAATCAATCACAGCAGTCAATAGTTTCTTCAAATAACACAATGTCAAACATAGATATAGATATTTCAAAATGTACAACTCTTAATGATCATCCAGAGACAGCAGGTGCTACAAATGTTAAGCCATCTGTGGTAGCTAGCCCCTTAATAATAATACACTCACAATATGATAATCCTTTACTTGGCAGCCAAGAGGAACTGACAGTTTCTGATAGTATTCCCATAACATCTATAGATAGTGGAACTTGGTCACAAGAAAGCAACATATCTAAAGAAGCTTGTGGCTTGAGACTAGACGAACAGAAACTCAACGATAAAGTTGTACAGGACTATTTGCAGTGTATAGAAAATATTTGCGAAACAACAGGTCAAAATTATGATTTTGACCCCAGCCATTTTATGAATTTTGATACATATCAAAGAATCTGTGGTTTCAGAATAACATTTCATGTACTTCAGTTCAAAAGATTACATTTTACTGAACCAAAACAATTTTTAATAACATTGGTTACATTTTGATACATTTTCTTATTTTAATATGCAGAAACATGGTCAATGGATAAGCAATGAGAGAACACAAGTGAAGCATTTGAAATGTAGTTATATCAAGAAATAAAGGTATCCTTGTGGGAAGATCAGAAAACAGACAAGTCTTGCAAAGGTTCTCATTGAAAATAACTTTATTGAAAGTCAGACCATTTATTAATATTGAGTACTGTTTGTCATATAAAGAGACATATCTCCTTGTTAAAATATCGCAGGAGGGAAAAATGGAGGACAGATGTGCAAAATAAAACATCACATGTGAGTAGATAACATCAAGATAAAACATTACATGTGAGTAGAGAACATCAAGAGAAAACATTACATGTGAACAAACACCATCAAGAGAAAACATTACATGTGAGTAGACAACATCAAGAGAAAACATTACACATGAGTAGACAACATCAAGAGAAAACATTACATGTGAGTAGACAACATCCAGAGAAAACATTACATGTGAGTAGACAACATCAAGAGAAAACATTACATGTGAGTAGACAACATCAAGAGAAAACATTACATGTGAGTAGACAACATCAAGGTAAACAGCGCATGTAAGGCAACATCAAGAGAAAAGATTACATGTGAGTGGACAACATCAATAGTGTAAACAAATGCTTCATGTCCTTTGCAGGACACTGCAAACAACCCCAGTTTGATTAGCTGGGCAATTTTATGCTCAGTAGTTTGCCATTACTTATCATTGGATTGTAAAATTCCTGTCTCAGTGCAGCATGAAGTACATAGGCCAGGCATTATTGGAAAATTTGTATCGTTGACCTTTAATGCGGAGATATCCCTGGATGATGATGGTGATATTATTACCACATCCTGCTACAGCCATTATCTTTCCAATGTGATCAGCTTCCTCCTGAGCCAACTGTTGCTGATATGGTGTGCGTTTTCTGTGTGTATTTCAATGATTTCTCGATGGTCTAAGACATTAGTTTGGAGGGATATCATCATTAGAACTGATCCAGAAGACAGAGGGCTAACATCTGTGGAGAGACATGAACAACTACACGCTTGGCTTGGCACAAGTTCAAGCTGATGTGTATTTTGGTTTTTACTAAATGTAGGTAGACAACATCCAAAGAAAACATTACATGTGAGTAGACAACATCAAGGTAAACAGCGCATGTAAGGCAACATCAAGAGAAAATATTACATGTGAGTAATGTGATTAGAGAGAAATGTAATGTAGTGTTGAAATAGAAAATAAACAAAAAAATTGTATTTTGTTTTGTGTTTGTTTTATTCTACTAGCAAAGCGGATATAATAAATTAGCAATTACATTTTTTTCATTCGTTCACTTTGAACTCAAGTGTAGTCCATACACATGCTACCACTTCTAGTGCACCGGATTCATTTTTGTGTGTTGATTAGTTTTTGCCTGCCACCAATGTCCCTCGCCATCAGGCCAACTCACTTTGACTTCTGAGGTAATTGTAATTTATGTCCCTAAGTCACGGACAAGAAGTCAACATTTTCTTACAACTGACAGGTGTAAGAATTGAACCCGCTACTTGGCATCAGCACACCGTAAGTTTAAGAGCGGGCGCCCTTATCCATTCGGCCAACCTAACCTCAGCAATGAAATCAAACCCAGGGTTTATTTAGATTACATTTCATCTGTAAGTAATTTATTTAAAATCCCAAATCATGAGTATAAAATGAAATGTTTCATTTCTTTTGCTGGACGTTGTACCCAACCCTTAGGTTAATTTTCTTGGCAATTATACGTTCAGTAGTTTACCTTGTTTTCTGAATGAGAAATCAACAATTTAAGTCCAGCTTAATATCAGTGAAGGGGTTCAACTGTATATCTTGCTGTCAACAACTTAACTGACAGGCATCATCGGGTACTTCTCACACACCCATACAAGACAACTTGCAAGTCGTGTGGGAGGCAAAATGCATGGTCCATTTTATTGCCGTTGGCTCGCTTACAAGCGGTAAACAGTCGCTAATGCAATACACAATAGACAGCCACAGAATTATCTAACACAAACTGCTAACCCTATGCTAACTCTATCTACTAGTGAACACAAAACTCCTAACGTTATTCTAAACGATGTGAACGCCCCAAGTCCAGTTTCCCGTCTGCCGAACATCTCTCCCGTGGTTACACACCACGCGGGGTGACCTTCTCCTTCGTGCGTGTTACCTCACATCGCACGCTGCTGGCAAAACGTGGCCTGTTGAGTGTCTACTCAACTGTGCTCTGGCTTCATGAGGTGTGGTGGTATCGTGATTAGAGTGCTAACTCTCTGCACACCGCCTGCGTGTATCATGAGGGAGTGGCTAACCTTCCACTATTCCCTCATCTCCCCTGCTCTTGCCTCGGGCACCGCATCTCCTCCTGGTCCCTCCAGGATTGACCGCTCTCCCTGGCGGAGGGGATGTGGTCGAGTCTTTGACACACACCCGCCCCTCTTGTGTTGCGTCATCAACTTTCACTTATTGGTTGTGACGCAAGGAGGTTTCTACACAAAAAATTAGTGTCTCTAATTTTTGTCAAAGACTCTAGATAACCTGGCTCTGGGCTTTCCAATAGACTATTAACAACTATTGTCACAATGTAATAAAGCCTCACTTGGCTACTGGCAATCGCCACAAACTTGCCTGGTTGGCGTGAGCCCCTTCTCACATGCTATATTATATTTATCAGAGGTATGTCTGAACCGGACCGTTGTCTTATAAGACCTGCCCTCACATAGTAAATTAACTTACTACCCATACAAAGTTGACTTTCTTAGGGTCAACACATGAATTGCTTCATGTCCCCCATATAATATTTAACAACCATTCTACAAGAGTGTGTGCGACAGGCTTTACCTACTTCGCTTCTGCGCGTAAAGCTTTATTTCCACTGTTAAATCAGTTCTTCGTTGTCTATTGTGTCCCCTGGCCCGAAGTTATCTGCCTTTGATCTACAAATAGTGTATGTAATTTATATGTTTGTTTTTCTGGTTGTTTGCGTGTTTGGATGTAATAAATCTACTACTCTAACTTCTACCCTATATTTCTACTTTATATGTGTATGTATGTTAGTTTTTTGAGTGTCATAAATTTGTTCAATGTGGCCACAAACAGGTGTATAACACTAATTCGTGACTACATTCCATTGTTATGAAACCCAAAATACTGTATTCTAAGTTCTAAACTATATCACAGACAACACATTCACACTAACACAATTTCCCTAGCGAAAACCAACATTAACGCAAACAAATATTAGAAGTCGTGGCAGGCAGCAGAAGAATTTGCTGACTGCTTGCATTCTCTCCCGTCTATCTTTCATTCATTCTCACTTTCACACTTCTGTCATACTCCTTTCACCCTTACTTCTATCACACATCACTCATCCCTCCATACTTATTCTTCTGCTTATTTAAAAACCTTGGAGTGAGACTGTACACGTTTGGCTCAGTTTGAGATGATTGAGCCTCATGACTGTGCGCTAGTCATTGCACGAGTCATATATGTACATTATATTTACATGGGCGAGACAGGGTTGATGGCTTGTCCCTTTGATCTCATCATCTAGTATGTTACACTAACCTAAAGTATCATATTTTATATTATAATAAACTATTCTCCTTTTATAACTAAGTATTTAATGTGTTACCTAAGTTCTATTATGTTAATTATATTATCTGTTTATCCTACTCGTTATGTTTATCTAATCTAAGGGATGTAATGTAACTATTTAAATGTAATTAGTGTGATATGAGTTATGTACCTTAATTACCTGGATGATGTGAACATAAATTATGTACTTTTCTAATACTATACTATCTATTGTTGTTAGATTGAAAATGAATCATATGATTAATGTTCTTAATCTAAATTATGTAAATGATGTATGTAAAATGATATTACTAATTACTGGTAATGTTTGATCGATGGTATGGTTTTCCTTAATATGGAATAAACTAACCTAAACTAAAGCTAAATGAAATGTAACACTCTAAATGGTACTATTTCTATTAAAATTTTACTTTAGCTTGTAATTACCTATTTTTTTACGTCTAACCTAATATTTTAAGCTAAATAGCTGGGTTGATTACTGTACTAACTATACTATTTAAATAAATGAGAATTATTATATTACCTAATTCTATCTCTCATCTATCACTATGTTAAAATATTATCTTACATATCACATTAAGTTTATATATATGGTATTCAGTTCTCTCAGGTTAGTAGTTGCCTTCATGTTTGTATATTGGTATAGGCACAATATAACTACATAATTTGCCTGGGTATCTGAAATACATTTTACGGTCATAATAATGTTCATCGGTAGTGCACGTGTAGAGATTCGCTGGTGTCGTAGCTTAGTCTTTATGTGTCTGAAATTAAGCACTGTTCTGACACTGTTTTCTACATTTCACACAAATGATACACCGGACTGGAGCTTAGTTGGAAATGAGCTGTCCTGATTCACACGGTAGTATCTAAGTTCTGTAGCACAGTTCTTAAGTTAATGTCTACGGACACATGATAGTTCGTTGTACTTGGTACACTCTTAAGCACACCATGGGTGTATATGTAACCTATTTTACATAGCATATTGTACTGTATTCATGTACTAACTATCACTCTACATTATTATGTGGGATTTCAGGTATTATTACCTCAGATGGTCTACTGAGGGTATCAGCCAGAATGTTGTCCTTACCCTTGATATGTTCTATACTAAACGTATAGTTCTGAAGTATCAGAGACCACCTGTATATCCGGTCGTTTCTGTGCACCCCAGTTTGGATGACCGTAATGGGAGAATTATCTGTCTGGACAATGAAGTGTACACCCGCCAGAAATCGATGGAGCTTCCTCACTGAATAGATGACGCTGAGGGCTTCCAGTTCTGCTATCGAATATCTGGACTCGGCAGGTGTGATCTTACGGCTCACGTAGCAAATTGGATGGAAGATGCCCTCATAAAATTGGCCTAGGACTGCAGCGATGGAGATCCTGCTGGCATCTGTCCTAAGATAATAAACGAGCCCAGGATTAGGCAAGCGGAGGATGGGAACATTACTAAAAAGAATTTTCAATTTTGACAATGCAGAAATTAATAATGCATCTTTCACATTTCATTTCCAGAAGATTTTAAGACATTGGAAAATATAATTGTAATTTCTGAGTAATTTACTAATCCCAAAAGGTTTCTGACCTGTTTCCTTCTGTTAGACATGGTCAGATTCATAATTTTGGTACTACTTTTCAGGTCAGTCTACAGTTGGACTTGAGAAATGACATGACCCAAAAATGAATTTATTTTAGGCATAATTTGACTTTGCTTGGTTTGACAGTGAGACCGAGGAGTCGCACTCTGTCAAAGGCATGTCTCAGTTTCAGTAGGTGTATTGTCCAGTCATCAGTATTCTGATTTATTCATGTGTATTCTATAAGTTCACTACATGTATGCCCCTCGTCGGATTTGCCAGTCTCACTAACTAGTGTAGTTGCGCTATGTATGTCTGTCGTCTGATCACTTAGGTGTTGTTGCAATATGTTCGTCTGTCTACTACTTCTGTCTGTTGTCTTGAAAAGTAAGGTTTCCGCATGTTGACATGGAATATCTCTAAGTGTCTGTTTATCGATATTTCATAGTCAACATGTACCATGGTTATGTACCACCTTGAATAGTCCGTTGCCATTTCGTTGGTATGGAAGTAGCCTAAATCTGTCTTGATCAAGTTCAAGATCACTGGTTCTTGCACCGTTGTTTGTGTGTTTGTGGTAGAACTGACCCTTCCTCTATCAAATGGCTTGGGAGCCAGTATAGAAGGTTGTACTTCAGTTGTAGGATGTCTACCCTTAAACTTTTGTACCAATTGTTGACAGACATTACACGCAAATACATTATGAAAACATAATTTTATCTTCTTGAAAAAACCTGGTCTGGTGTTGTTGTATGCAAGATGACCAGTAACCGGTGTTTTATGTGCATATTTTGGCATAGTTAACCGGTGTTGTTCAGGTAACACCTGTTCATGGTTACCAGTAGCATGACCTGTAGTTGAAATGCCATTCTTACGTCTAAATAAACAAGATGCATTTTTGGTCACTCTGGCTTTGACCTTTAACAATTTTAAGTATGGAGACACATTAAGAGTAGATTTCTGGTGGTGTAAAAGTTTCTGTTTGTTTGTGTCATCTGTGCTGGTTGTAGAAAGCATCAGTAGTGTCTCATCTTGTAATATGTTATGATGTTTTGAAGTGTCTGTTTTGGCTGTTGTAATAGTTGCCTTTACTTTTTCCCATGCAACTATTTCATCAATCGTACAATGTTTTAGTTGGGGTAAGCACCCCAGAATTAAATCAGTACAAGGGTTGTTCAGTATTGCACAGGTAAAGGTACCAGAGAGAAAAGGAGAGTCAATCTGGGCTTTTGCCAAAGGGTAGATTTCAATGTTACCCGAAAAGGTACGGCATTTGACAGTATCACCTGTGTAATCACCCGGATTCACCAGTTCTTTCCGAAGACCAATAAGGGTACTGCCGCTGTCCAGCAAACACTGGCATGCTACATCATTGACCATCGCATTGTGGAACACAAGATTGCCTCTGGAGGCTACTGCTGCGTTTACACTCTCAGATGAGCATAGTACTGTATGTCCACATTCTAGTTTCGCGTCTGTATGGAATTGGTGACATCGTTCACAGCTGTCGAAGCTCAACATATCGTATGCACCACAAACATTTTCTGCTTGGTTATTAGGTAAGTCACTTTCACTCTCAGACTCATTCTCACTACCACCATCTGAAGAGGTGTCAATCAAAATGGCATTACTGGCTTTCATACGCTGCCGGCCAAGGCACTTATTACTATAATGGCCATAACAGGAACAAAAAAAAACATTTGATTGCACGCCTGTATGCAGATCTTTTACTTTGCTGTTTCTTGATCACATTTTCAAGATGCGCCGGATAATTTGGCGATTTGTCACACATAGCATAAGTGTCATGTAAAAGGTGACAATGGATACATTTTTCCATTTTCCTATCTTTCTTATCGTATTTCTGATAAGGTTTCCTATTACTTTGGTAGTTTTTAGTTTGGTCTTTGACAAAGGAAACTATTTCAGAGTCATTTGAGGTCTTAAACACATCTCTGTTAGAAGAAAAATATGCTGATCCTTTCTTTTCAAACTGCTCTATGTTTTCAATGTCTGACTGCTGCAAAAATTTGGCAAACGGAGAAGGAATGGTGGATATAACCTTATCCATAGTAATTAAGTTTTTTAATCTATCAAAGTCTTTTCCTATGTTAGCTGCTTTAAGCCACCTGTTTAGTACACTCTGTACATTTGAAACATAATCAATAAAGGTTTCACTAGGTTTAGGTTTTAGATTTGAGAACTGAACTTGATACCCAGGGGCATCAAGTAAAAAGTGCTGCATAATCCTATCATGGATGTATTGATAGCTAGATCTAAGCTCTGTTGGTATAGTTTCTATTACTTTAAGGGGCTCACCACTGAGATTTTTTGTATAAATTGGGGCCCACATCTCTAATGGAACTTGGTGGTATTTAAATTGATATTCTACATTCTCTGTCCATGCTGATATTGAGTCTTCTTTACAATATGGTTTGATAATATTTTTGTATTTATTGAACTTATTTTCCTCTTGTTGACTTCTTAGTTTAGTGGCAGAGATCTCTGAGTGTGACTCTACGTCCATGCTTTTCATTTTCAACTGTGTCTCTGATTCTACTTGAATCTGTTTTTCCTTTAGATCTAACTCCCTTTGTTTTAATTCTATTTCTTTCTGTTTTATCTCCTTCTCATGTTCTAACTGCTGTTGTTTAACTGTCTTATCATGTTCTAACTGTTGTTGTTTAATCTCTAATTCTTTTTGTTTAATCAGTTTATCATCTTCTAGCTGTTTCTGTTTTGTTATCTCAGCTAGTTGAGCAATCTCTTTTTGATGCTGTCTTTCTTGTTCTCTTTCTCGTGCGCGTTCGTCTCTTTCAGCATCTTCTTTTCGTATGCGATCAGCTTTTTCAGCCTCTTTTGCTTCTTTCTCAGCATCTTTTAATTCTTTAAATTTCTGATCAGCATATTGTTGTAGTTCTTTTCCTGTTAATTCTAGTTCTTTGCCTGCTTTTATGAAATCTGATAAAGTTGCCATCTTACTTTAGTACTTGGCTAACAGTGATAGGCAATGATGACTTTAATCAGTTATTTATCTTTGATATGTTATGTTTGTTCTTATCTGATCACTATCAGTTGTGCTTTCTGTTTATACCCTGCCCAGATTTATCTTGCAGAAAAACAGAGTATACAAATATGTCAATGCGTTACAGCTGAAAAAGAGATGCACTATTAATCAAATTGCATGCCAAAATATATAAGTGTACTCAGCTTTAACGTTCCCGAGGATCGGGGAACGGAACTCCGTTGCCACAGGTCACCTTGGTACTTTCGGGTGGAGGCACGTGTCGTTACCAGCAAACTATATTTGGTACACAGGGCCGTAATCAGGTGTAGTTCGCCCTTTGATATGCAGGGCCGTAGTAATCAGGCCTATTACACGATATGTTAACCCAGACCCCTAAGGACAATGACTTAGACAATGACAGACAGATTCACGAACAACTAGAATATGTATTAAATAAATTAAATGTCAATGTCCTGTCTTTGCTCTATCAGTTATTGCCTTACGTTACTAATCTATTTAATTTCTGTACGTGTTGTGCAGGCAAGTATCATCTGCCTGGCCAAAAAATAGTTCCATCGTGACGGTAAACACAGAGAAAATATGACCGAAAAATATGCATATCTGCTTTTAAAGAAATAAAAATAACATCATAATGTTTAAATAAATAAATATATTCCTTTAGTAGTTGAAATAAATAAATAATAAATGATATAACGTACCGATTCAGGCGAGCAGCCTGTTTAGCAATTCTCTACACACTCGATTGCTGTATGCTAATGAGCCCAGACGACTGTTTGTCAATCATCTGACGTCACAGCACAGCGCGATGAAAAATCGATATTGTCGGCTGGCTTTGTATCGCTCCGCCGTGAATCATTTTTGGTACTCATTTCTCAACAAAAAGGTAAATATATAAATAAATATAAGAAAACAAGAATATTAATACTTACAGCTTTGATGAATACATACTTTGACTAAATAAATATTTCATAAACACAATTAAACAGTTTAATACGTCACGATAGGCACATTTCTAGCTTGCAAAATTTCTCTCGTCTGCACAAATCACCGTCACTACACAAATTAAACCCTAGTCTAGAGCCTCGTGGACGAGTGGAGTAGCTTGAATATTACATTCAAGCTTCACTTCTGACAACCACAATTACCCTTGGCTGTGGGTATTAGCTTGGCTCTTTCGTCCAAGCACCACTTTCTTGACACCACAATTACCCTGGCCTGTCAACAACTTAACTGACAGGCATCATCGGGTACTTCTCACACACCCATACAAGACAACTTGCAAGTCGTGTGGGAGGCAAAATGCATGGTCCATTTTATTGCCGTTGGCTCGCTTACAAGCGGTAAACAGTCGCTAATGCAATACACAATATACAGCCACAGAATTATCTAACACAAACTGCTAACCCTATGCTAACTCTATCTACTAGTGAACACAAAACTCCTAACGTTATTCTAAACGATGTGAACGCCCCAAGTCCAGTTTCCCGTCTGCCGAACATCTCTCCCGTGGTTACACACCACGCGGGGTGACCTTCTCCTTCGTGCGTGTTACCTCACATCGCACGCTGCTGGCAAAACGTGGCCTGTTGAGTGTCTACTCAACTGTGCTCTGGCTTCATGAGGTGTGGTGGTATCGTGATTAGAGTGCTAACTCTCTGCACACCGCCTATATCATGAGGGAGTGGCTAACCTTCCACTATTCCCTCATTTCCCCTGCTCTTGCCTCGGGCACCGCATCTCCTCCTGGTCCCTCCAGGATTGACCGCTCTCCCTGGCGGAGGGGATGTGGTCGAGTCTTTGACACTTGCCATCAATGCACTGGAAGTTTAAAAATGAGCGCCTTTATCATTTCAAGCCCTTTGGCATCTTATATTTAGTATATTGATGAAAAATAGCTATGTAATTAGCTTTAAGTCAAACTTTTTTTTGGCATGTTATGAGAAGAAATTACTTGGAGATCTTGGTGACAACTGGCAAGATCAAAGGGAAGAGACCAAGGGGAAGACCGAGAAGTAAATACCTGGATGGCTTGGCCACGTGGCATGGTCGAGACAGACACACGGAGCTGATCCACGACTCTGGTGATCGAGTGAGATGGCAAAACATGACCGCTCACGCTTGTCGGCATAGTACATGATGGATGGAATTAGCTTTAAGTTACTGTTAATATTTACGCTCCCCTGTCGACCACATGGTCTTTAAATTCCCTCTTCAAGACAGGTATTATTTTCTAACATTGACCTGGCTTACAGGTTGACCCAAGTTACAACTGGTACAAGGAAATGTTCTGAAAAGTAAAGGGGGCCAACATGATATTGACCATATCACCTTTCGAGTGCCAGGTCTGCGTTTCGAACGCGGTATGCATGATTACCATTTCGCCACATAGCGGGCTAGAGGACTAACAGGCCCTCTAAAAAAATAGATCTCACCATAATCACTTTGTTTCTAGTAGTAACGTCTTTTACCTTGTGCATAGGGTGAGCTTTTTTTCTGCTTTGTTCTGGAATCATCTAGGGAGAATTCCTCCGAAGTCGGAGAGTGTCTGCCTGTAGGCCTACGGCGAGGAACCACCAGTCTGCACACCAATAAGCCAGACATGGGACAGCGGATACTCACGCAAACCTCAGGTCTGTACGACATCACACTGATGTTGGACAACAGGGTGATTTCTTCCGACATACATGACCTCGCGCTGGAGTTAACAGCCAGCGAACACAAGGAAGCAATCTAGGGAGAATAACCACGCATTAAACGTGAGATTTGTCAAGACTACTATACGGTGCGCAAGCCTGGACAATGAACAATCAATCAATCATGTGCCATGCCGGAAAGCGTGGGCGGTCATGATTCGCCATTTCACTCGATCACCAGAGTCGTGGATCAGCTCAGTGTTCCTGTCTCGTCCATGCCATGTGGCCAAGCCATCCAGGTATTTTCCTCTCGGTCTTCCTCTTGGTCTGTTCCCTTCGATTTTGCCAGCTGTCACTAAGTTCTCCAGTCCATTTCTTCTCATAACATGTCCAAAACATTTTGACTGTCTACGTCTTATTTCTCTAATCAATCTACGATTTTCATTTGTCTCTTGTAGTACTTGGTCATTGGTTTTTCTATCTGTCCATGGTATTCTTTGCATTTTCCTCAGAAACCACATTTCTGCAGCCATCAGATGTTTTTCAGCTTGACTGCACATTGTCCAAGTTTCACATCCATACAAAAGAACAGGCTCTATGTATCCCCTCAACACTCTTTTTCTCGTTTCAATTGACATCATTTTATTGGTCAGAATGTTTTTCATCTTGCTAAAGGCTACTTTCGCAATGGCAATTCTTGTTCTAATCTCTTCAAGGCATCTGCCATCAGATGTTATGACTGTTCCGAGATAATTGAACCGATTCACTTGTTGAAGAATATTCCCATTTACTTGTATATTACATTGTGGTACTTCGTTCTTCCTAGTGACGACCATAACCTGAGTCTTCCTACAATTTAATTCCAACCCCAGCTGCTCACTGTGTACAACAACAGCGTCTACTAATTGTTGCAGATCCTGTGCATTGTCTGCAATCAATACTGTATCATCTGCATATCTAATGTTATTTATGTTTCGTCCTCCAATGCTGATTCCATTTAGGTCTTCTACATTTCTGAAAATATTTTCACTGTATAGGGAAAAAAGATCTGGAGACATTACACATCCCTGCCTAACACCTCTCTTAATAGGTTGATATTGTCCTACTTCATTATCAATCCTTATGGCAGCTTGTTGTTTCCAATATATGTTTTTTATAAGTCTAATGTCTTTCCCATCAATTTGTAGATCTGCAAGCATATCCACAATGTTGACATGTCTAACTCTATCAAAAGCCTTTGTGTAGTCAATAAAGCAAAGATGTGTATCCTTGTTTACTTCTAAAGCACGTTCAATAACTGTTCGCAGCATATACACAGCATTTACTGTACCCTTTCCTTCTACAAACCCACATTGTTCTTCCCCTATTTCAGGTTGTATTTTCTTCCTCACTCTTTGCATGATAATTCGTAACAAAATCTTTGTGATGTGACTCATTATACTAATTGTTCTATGTTGATCACATTCTAAGGTTCCTGATTTCTTTGGGATTGCAATAAATACAGAATTACATAATTCAGAAGGTATATCTCCAGTATCATATAATGTGTTCAGCAGTCTAGTGACTTGCTCTAGTCCAAATTCTTCTAAAGCTTTAATCATTTCTGTTGTGATGTTATCTGCACCGGGGGCCTTGCCAGCTTTCATATGCTTAAGAACATTTTGAACCTCCATCTTTAAAATTGCTGGTCCTTCATTATTAAATCTAATAGCATACTGTTCCTCTCTGTTATCATTATACAGGTCTTTCACATAATCTGTCCATACATGTAGAATCTGATCTTTTTCTATTATGATTTTGCCATCTTTAGTTTTTAGACAGCCTGTTGATGTACTTGTTCTTTTATTAGTAAGTTCCTGAATTCTTTTGTGCACTAATTTGGTATTTTGACTGTTGTGTTGTTTTTCAATTTCTAAGCACTTTTCCTCAAGCCATGATTCTTTTGCCTTCCTACATAATATTCTGACTTGTCTGTGAATTTCTTCATATTTGGCAGGATTATTTTTGTTGAGTCTTCTTGTTTCCATTAAGTGTAAAATTTCCTCAGTCATCCATTTCTTACGACCCACCTTCTTTAATTTTGGAATAGTTGTTTCTGCAGCCACATTGATTGAATTCTTTAACATTTCCCATTGATCATCCACATCCTGGAATAGGATCTCTAGATCAGACAATATTTCAAATCTGTTCTGTACTTCTATGTTGAATTTGTTTTGTATTTCCTTGTCATTACTCAATGTACACAAGTCATATTTAGTGTTTCCTGTTATATACTTGACTTTCTTCAACTTTATCCTCAATGTTCCTGTGAGTAATCTGTGGTCACTATAACAATCAGCACTGGGAACTGTTTTTGCTACTGTTAGCGCGTTTCTAAATCTTCTGCTAATGAGAATGTAGTCAATCTGGTTTCTAATCCTGCTATCAGGACTCCTCCAGGTCCATAATCTTCTAGGGTGTTGCTTGAACCAGGTGTTTCCTACAATCATTTCCTGTTCTTTTGCCCACTCTACTAGTCTGTATCCTCTTTCATTTCTCTCTCCTAAACCATAGTTTCCTACTGTGTATCTATCCCCTTGATTTCCTACTTTTGCATTGAAGTCCCCTATTATGATGTTTATTTCTGAATTTTTACATTTCTTTAAGGCAGACTCTATGTCATTATAAAATTCCTCTACACTATCTTCACTGGACTCTCCTGTTGGGGCATATACTTGAATAACATTTATGTTAAAAGGTCTGCCACTCAATTTAACTAGTAGAACTCTGTCCGACACGGCCCAATATCCCTGAACAGACGTTGATGTTTTCCGGTCCAAAATTATTGCCACTCCCCTATGTCGATCTTCACCTCCAGAATAAATCATCTTAAAATCTTTATGTATCTTGATGCCTGCTCCTGTCCATCTCGTTTCGCACATACCTAATATATTAATTTTTTCTCTTTGAATTTCTTGTGTTATGTTCTCTAATTTTCCGTCGTTGTTTAACGTCCTAACGTTCCATGTTCCTAATTGTAATGTCTCTGTCCTTGTCTTGCGATGATCAGTCTTTAAGCGAATCATAACAATGAACAAGCAATTAGGAAATCGAATGGAAGCAATGGAGATGTGGATATACTGAATAAAATGTCGTATTTCATGGAAACAATAACATACAAAGGTTCTATTTTTTAAAAACTGGGAATTTAAAAAAAGTTGATGACAGAAATTTTTAAAAATGAGGCAAGTGAAATATTTCGGCCACATTAAAACAAATAACACTTATAAAATCCACATGGGGGTAAGGATGAACACAAACGAGCAGAAGTAGACAACGATACAAGTGGGAATATAACACCAAATGATGGACGAATACCGGCCTGACAAAATGTACAGGCAAGGTTAGAGACAGTGTTGGAGATCCATTGCAGCCAACTTTTTGTGTGTGGAGATAGCACCTGTTTGATTTATTGACTGGGTTACTTTGTGAACTGTGTGCTTTTTACTCATGTTTCATAAAAAAGGGAATATTTCTCTCCATGTAGCAGGTCCTATGCAGAATGAAGCTGACACCGCAGCCTGCCGAAAAGTGTCTCGATCCCAAGACATTTCTCCTGCCTCATGCATCCTCGTGCCCGAGGTATTTGCAATATCCTGAGTCCATCGTCGTGCTGGTCGACATCTGCTTCTGTTTCCAGTAACCATGCCTTTCTTCACTATTCTTTAAAAGCCATTGATACGTTTGTTATTGTTGTTGATTTTGTTTCTTCCAGTAGTGCCGTTAGGCGTCGTGGGGGAGGGATAATTGAAGTTCCGGAGCCTGTGACTAGCGCCTTTCTTCCAATTTCCTCCATGAATCTTGAGCAGAATTTCAGGATCAAGTAAATTCCCTGACGGTTTGCTAGACCAGTCGTGGGTTCCTTACCTACTTGACCCTTGTATATTTGCTGCTACCACCTTGCCACATCCACTGGTCGCCTACTGGCAAGCTTCGAGCTATGCCGGGTAGGACTGGCCGACCGACAATGGAACTTGCCCTCTAGGTGTACTCAACTCATTCCAATTACGGGCCTCGAGAGAGTCCCGTAGGAATTGATACGTTTAATATAGCCAAAGTATTCTGGTTTCTGAGACATGACACTGTCTATGAGGCAGTTTTCTTCCATGTTCACATCTTGTAGAATGTCCGTGTTTTTCTTCCTCTTGCTCCACGAAATTCTAAGAACTTTTCCGTAATATTTGAGCTCAACATTCCCAATTTTATTGTTTAGTGATTGTGAAATTCCCATGACTTATGTCTTGCTTGCTTGCTTGTGTTCGTTGGCTTGAGTTCCAACGCGAAGTCCTGTATGTCGGATGAAGGCATCCTGTTGTCCAACATCAGTGTGATGTCATACAGGACCTGAGGCTTGCGTGAGTATCCGTTGTCCCATGTCTGGCTTATTGGTGTGCAGACTGGTGATTCCTCGCCGTACAGGCAGACACTCTCCGACTTTGGAGGAAACTTATGTCTAATTAGTGCCTCATTTGTTCTACTTTATTTTTTTTTTTTTTGTTCCTATATGAACCTCAATGGCTCGGAACGCTGAAGAAGATAAGATATGACATCACGGATTATATCGCTTGCAGGGGCATACATTTTCATAATTCACAGACTAAAGGGGATAACTACTTCGGCTATTTTTTTCTCGTTAAGATAACGCTACTACTTGCAGATGTGTTTAACAATTCAAGCACGTGTTAGTTTCCATTCAATGGAAGATCATTTTCTCAACTTTAGCGCATGCGTAAGAATAGATGTCCACAAGAAGTGGTAGTAATTGACCACTCAGACTGAATTTCGAGCCAACAGACTTATGCTTTTTCACGAAAAATATGCCTTACTAAAACATGAACTGTCAAAGACATGAACTTACACAAATATTCTGATGCTGCCGTGAAACACAAATATTCTGATGCTGACGTGAACTTACAAAAATCTGCTGCTGAAGAAATGAACTTACCACAACATGGACTACCGAACGTATGAGCTTACATACACACACACATACGCACGCGCACACACACACACACACACACACACACACACACACACACACACACACACACACATATTCTGATGACGACATGAACTTGCAAAAAAAACCAAACATCAGACGGTGAAGAAATGAACTTACCAAAACATGAACTGCCGAAGACATGAACTTACAACAACAACAACAATTTCTGATGACGACATGACCTTACAAAAAATATGATGTTGCAAAAATGAACTTACTGAAACATGAACTGTTGAAGACATGAATTAACCACAAAACTGTTTTTGATGACGATATGAACATACAAACAAATATGACGTTGAAGAAATGAACTTACCAAAACATGAACTGCGGAAGACATGAACTTACGCATACACACACGAGCGCGCGCGCCCACACACACACACACACAATTTTTTATGACGACACGATCATATAAAAAGTATCTGTCGGTGGAGAAATGAACTTACCAAAACATGAACTGCTGAAGACACGAACTTACAAAATAAATGTATGATGATGGCATGAACTTCAAGAAAGGGATACAGATGTAAGACACGGGGGTCACTTCTGTATGACGCATGGGATATTGTGAGAAAGTCATAAAATCACAAGTGAACACCTTTGTAAGAGCACTTGGAACAGTTTGCAAGAGTAAGTGTGTAAGTTGATAGGATAAGACAATAATTTGTGATAGCAAGTGGTCAAGTTATGAGTAGAAGTGGACATGTTGTCAGGTCCGGCTGGTGAGTTGTGAGAGTCAGTGGGCAAGTTGTCAGAGTAATTCAACAAGTTGTAATAGCAAGTGGACACATTGTACGATATGAGGGTCACTTCTGCCTCAAGTAAGAGATATTTATGTCTGAGGTGTGGAACCTATTTTTATGACATGGGGTGTGGGATACAGTCAGTGTTTGCTATTTTTCAGTGAATGTGTCATTTTCAGTTGATGGTTATTTCTTTATTGTGTGTTACATTTTAACGTTTACCGTTGGATGTCTTGTTTTCTCTAGGTGCCTCGTTCAGTCTTTGTGTTTAATGTCAGCAGTTTTCCATGGTTGTGTTAGTTTTTATTGTTGCTTCATTTTTTATGTGACAGTTGTCAGTGTTTGTGTCAGTTTTCTTTGGTCGAGTCAGTTTGTCGTTGTGTCATTTTCTTCTTGAGTGTGTCATATTCATTTGTTGTATGTTAAATTGTGGCTGTATTATTTTATTTTTGTGCCTCGTTCAGTGTTTATGTCAGCAGTTTTCCTTGGTTGTGTTGGTTCTCATTGGTTATTTCACTTTGTCAGTTTTCCTTGAAGGTGTCATTTTCGTTTGTTGTCGATTTCTTTGTGTATGTTACATTTCGACATTTACATTTGGATGTTTTGTTTCCTTAAGGTGCCTCGTTCAGTGTGTGTGTGTGTGTGTGTGTGTGTGTGTGTGTGTGTGTGTGTGTGTGGTGTGTGTGTGTGTGTGTGTGTGTGTGTCAGTTTTCATGTTTATGTAAGCAGTTTTCCTTACTTGTGTCAGTTTGTCGTTGTGTCATTTTGTTTTTGTGTCATTTTCAGTTGTTGTCTATTACATTTGTTCGTTTACATTTGACTATTTTGGTTTATTTGGTTTGTCAGTTTCTCGTTGTTTCAGTTTGTCTTTGTGTCAGTTTGTCGTTGTTTGTGTCAGCAGTTTTCATTGATTGTTTCAGTTTTTCTTGGTTATGTTGCTTTTTTGCTTGCCCCAATGGTTGCAATTTTTCAGTGGATGTGTTATTTTTCAATATTTGTCGATGTCGATATGGAATATATAAAGTTACCAGTCTGCTTAAT
The DNA here is from genome assembly GCA_014155875.1 of Cepaea nemoralis. NCBI lineage: Eukaryota > Metazoa > Mollusca > Gastropoda > Stylommatophora > Helicidae > Cepaea > Cepaea nemoralis. The sequence continues at coordinate 220,419 of JACEFZ010026980.1, read as the reverse complement.
ACAATATATGATACTGGAAATATACATCATGAGGTTATGTAATTCGGTATTATTGCAATCCCAAAGAAATCAGGAGCCTTGGAATGTGATCAACATCGAACAATTAGTATAATGAGTCACATCACGAAGATTTTGCTAAGAATTATCATGCAAAGAGTTAGGAGGAAAATACAACCTGAAATAGGAGAAGAACAATGTGGGTTTGTAGAAGGCAAGGGTACAGTAAATGCTGTGTATATACTGAGAACCGTAATCGAACGTTCTATGTAAGTAAACAAAGATCTACACCTTTGCTTTATTGACTACACAAAGGCTTTCGATAAAGTGAGACATGTCAGTATGATAAGGATGCTTGAAGATCTACAAATTTTAAGGAAAAGACCTTAGACTTGTAAAAATCATATATTGGAAACAACAAACTGCCATAAGGGTTGATAATGAAGTAAGCCAATATCAGCCTATTAAGAGAGGTGTGAGACAGGGATGTGTAATGTCTCCAGATCTGTTTTCACTGTACAGTGAAAATATTTTCAGAAATATTGAAGATATGGAAGGAATCAACATTGGGGGACGATGCATCAATAACATTAGATATGCAGATGATACAGTCTTGATTGCAAACAATGAACAGGACCTGCAAAATTTAGTAGATGCGGTTGTTACACACAGTGAACAACTAGGGTTAGAATTAAATTGTAAAAAGACACAGATTATGGTCGTCACTAGGAAGAACGAAATACCACAATGTAATATACAAGTAAATGGGAATATTCTTCAATAAGCGAATAGGTACAATTATCTCGGAACAGTAATAACATCTGATGGGAGATGCCTTGAAGAGATTAGAACAAGAATCGCCATGGCAAAAGTAGCCTTTAGCAAGATGAAAAACATACTGACTGTAACGAGATCGCCTTGGGTAGTGAGAGTGAACCACACCCGAGGTGTCTCTGGCACTCCCGTGTATTCTAGCCCCAGGGGTTGGACAGGAAGATACACATTTTTACTCTGTGGTTGATCTCATATTAGTTAAGTATGTCTACAAGCCCCTCCAGATTCTAGACCCCCACTAACTACCTACTCCTGTGGAACAATGAACACTTAGGCATCGTCCGAGACCACACTCAATCATTATACAAAGAGCAAGTCAACGTACATAAAGTTTATTCTACCCTTGAGAATATAGAACTGAAATGAACATCCTGATAGAATAATCTATTTACACAAATAGAGGACAGAGTAGAGACAGAATCAGAGATATGGTTGTCATCATGGAGTTGAGAAGTAGATTGGATGCAGATGTCCCGTCCAGTCGGTCCGCCACTCACCCGGCTTCCTTCCAGTGAGATGACTAGAACCTTGGAGACCACTCCGTCCCCAGAGCGTGGATCCACAACAATAGAGTCACTGCTGGACCTCAATCAACTGGACCAACTGCATCTTTATCACTCCCACTGAAGTCACTGTTAATACACAGTTCTCGTTCAACATTGGCTGGGAGACAATCCTCCTGGATTTGACTCCAAGTATTCGTGACTTCGATGAACCTAAGTAGTCACTGACCAATCTAATGGTCCCGCAATCATAGCACAGTAACCCTGCTTGATGAATATGTCAATAACCAAGTCAATGGTCCTATACTCCTATCACAGTACCACTGCTTGAAGAATCAGATAAGGCAACTGATATGTCACTGAGTCCTACACGAACACAGTTCCAAGTTTTCGTACTCGTTCAGTACACTATTAGAATCAGACTACTTTCAAGGAAGACAATTCAGGTTGGACTATAATCTATTGTCCCTTCCACCTGGTAACACTTGCCACAAGTTAATAGCTGGTATAGTTCTTCTCAAGACCTGCCACTATAGCTGTCATAAGAACCATTCAAGTGTCTACATTTCGTTTTTCCGCGTTAAGGCAGAACCACCGTAATAATATACGGTCAGGTGTTTCCTTTCTTTGAGCATGATTGCTCAAAATGCTGAAATGTTCCTGGCTGAAATAGAGTATCTTCTAATGTAGAAAAACATCACAAACCATCACTTCCCACACGTGCACCTTCAGGGCACCTGTATTACTTGATGCAAACCTTCACGCATGGTGAATCACACTGGGTACATGGTGTGGTTGAGTCTGGCGTGATAAGTAAAGAATTGAACCCTTCGCTGTGTCACACGAAGTGGTTTCCCGCCAACGACAATTATAGTTGACTGGTTCCTCAACAGGCAAACTCCTGAAAAGGAAGAGCGACCGGTGAGAGTATACTGGCCCAAACATTAGTCCACATGCATCCTACCAATGACTACTCAACCCTCAGTCATGCTACTTAGTTATGCATATAACCAAAGCATTATCTCTATATGGAGAGTAGTAAAGCATGGGTTCAGTAATGTCAGCTGGCCTCACAGAACAGCCCGTCAAACAGAGCAAGAAATCAGAATGACGAGTCTGATCGTAGGTCTCACCTATCCCTAATCATCTACCAGTCGTCGCTAACGTCAGTAGTGATAGTAGGCTGTAATCATAGTTCTAATTTAATTGAACTAAACACTAAGGTAAAGAGTCCCTGGACTCGTTCCTTACATCATCAATGTTCATTAATAAACCTAATACTGATCAATATACCATCCCTCGGAATATAGGAATAGTACATGATCACATCCAATATGTACACAAGCCTGTTTGCTGGTGGGACCACCTGCCCACGCCATAGCAAACTCTTCTTATCAGACTCCTCCTTAGAGTCAAGAAGCCTTCTTGAGAATACATGTTCCCCACATGTTCCAAGGATAATGTTCCAGTTCTGCCCTCCCAAGTGGTTTAGCCTTGGCCGGGACCGAACTTCATCGTTGGTCTGGTCTACCAACCTATACTTTCATAACTTGCTTTTTCACATCCCCCATATCCTATATGTCCCCTGTCTCATACCGCCTCCTTGCATCCTTCCATACTTCCAGCACCTTAGCATTCACTCGCACTAGCGCCAGTATGAAAGAACAAGATAGCTCAGACAAGAATTCAGAACGCATATTTATATCGCGACAGCACGCATTGTTATCACGCGACGACCTATTCGGCGTTCGGAATTACTCCAGGAAGTATCACATGCCATGACCTAATATATATATACTATATATCACATCATATATATATATATATATATATATATATATATATATATATATATATATATATATATATATATATATATATATATATATATATATATATATATATATCACCAATGCAGACTTACCTTCACACAGAAATCCCGTGTTCCACACAATGAATTCACTATTAAGTTACTACACAATAGTTACATCATTCCTGGTGGCACAGAACTAAGTTCTTTCTTTACTTAGTAACTAAGCACAGTTTTGTCTGAATCTCCACCTACCAACTTACCTGGTTTTCTAATCGTTCTCCTGGCTTCAGCAACTGACTGACATAAATCTAGGTTTCTTTCAGGCACAAATAACTATGTTTAATTCTAACACAGCAACCTAATAGATGCAACGATTTGCGATATATGGTAAATATAATTTCAACCCAAATCGCCCACATCGCATTCCTGCGTTCCCAACAGCTGTTCGCGAACACACGTGGTAAACAAAACACACGATTAGCCGTCAGCAGCGTTATCGATCGGTTTGCTAATTAGTATGCAAGGACATCCGCATAGGTAATGAGGTTAGAACGATGGCGTTTTGTACACACTTACAAAGTTAAATGATTTAAACAAATAAGTACCTGAATGTCGAGAACCAGACTCCAGTCAGCTTTCAGAACTGTTCAAGGCCTCCTCAGCCTCCTTTCCGTAACAGTCAGCCGAATCATGGTTGAGGTGAGACGCAACACAAAATGGCTCACACAGGCCTGCGTCTGCTCTCTACGAGCAAAATTGAAGTGAATGAATGGTTTAGCCAATTTCCCCACTCGTGCCAACTCAATGCGCACGAGGAGCTAGTGCTTCTTGGGAAAAGACACTTTCTCGGGAAACAGTCATTCCCCCCTAGAATTTCTAGATCTCTCTGCACGAGAATCTAGTGCTATACCCAGCCTCACGGGTCACTCAAATTCAGGTGCTCCGAGAAGATTCTAGATGGTAATTCCTCTATCGGCTTCCCCCAGTCTATTTATAGCTGGGAAAGTCCCCCGATGACGCGCCAAAATAGTGCGGAATCTTTACGACCCAAGACAGATAAACGCGTTTCGTCACATAGGCCCCCACTTTAAGAGGATCGACCCCGTCGTTCCACTTCTACGCAGAAGCTGTCTATGTCGTTCTTTCTTCCTTCTTAGAGACCGGATGGCGGGTGAGGAAGTCTAACCCGTCAATATTTCATAGGATACTTTTACCACCTTTGGTGGGGTGACAAGCTATTCAGTATCACGGGTGATCAACGCCTACTCCGCTACTGCGATCGGGCATCTCGAAGTGTCTTGCGGACCAGAGCTCCCGTCTCGATCTGATTTAACGATCGTTCCTGCCAGAGTTTACTGGACTTCTGCAACTCCAGCTTCCCCTTTCGAGGACACAGCTGGACTGCAGTCGGTCGGCTTGAGGAACCAGGGGTCTGTGTCCGTTCCGACACAACCCACCTCTTCCGACCACGGTTCTCAGTGTAGCTAGCACTGCGGGTGTTCGTTTGGCCGGTCATGTTCCCCCGAGCACCGGGCTGAACCGAAGAAGGTACCTGCACATACATATAGGACTTCCTATGGTGTGACAAGCTTTCCGCTACCTGACCTGAACCCCGAACCGTTTTCTCAGCGAATCTCGGCGCCCTTGGGCTGGTGAACTTATCATCGGGACTCCAACAGCCTCATAGCGTATGAGGAGACTGGAATGGAAAGTAGAAGACTTTCCCAGGATCACCACTCCATAGTGCTTGTGTAGCCGCACTTTATCCACTAGGAATGGGCCCTGCCACCCGATTTCGAATTCGTTCCCCTCGATTGGGAGGAGTACTAGAACTCGGTCTCCAACCGCTAAGGATATCTTCGTCTTCGTCCGTTTCTCAGGTGTGCAATTACGGCACTCCGGACAAGACCTAATATACCTGCGCACGTCGCCTGTCATTCCCGGCCACCAATAGTACCGGGATAGACACTTACTGGTTGTCCCTACAGTCAGATGTCCGGTTGGGGACCTGACATGTACCGTTCGCAGCAGATTAGCTCTGAAGCTCTCAGGAACCAACTTACGTTCCTTCTGCCGCTTCTCTGTTCCGGTCTGAATTAACGGTGACCGGTTATCAGATTCGAAATTACCCTGAGTTAACGGGTTCTCATCGTTGGGCAACCATTCTGAACAAGGACACTCCGTTGCATGCTAGCTCCGAGCACTACTCATCACATCCGGGTGAGTTTTTCGGAGACTTACCTTTTCGAGACCCTCTTCCTCTGTATATCTGACCTGCCTAGACTTATGGATGCTAGGGTGTTCTGGTTCGCCCAGAAACACGTACTTCCGGCCAAGAATTAGGGGATAGAGAGGATCCGGTACTACCACCGCCTGAATGCTTCCAGTAACGTACTTGCTCCGAATCTCCACATTGGCAATCGGGCAACGCAACGCCACAGCACTCCTACTGGCTGGCTGTATCTCCCTCATCTCCCCGGTGAGTTGCTCTGGGCCTGTCAGGTGGGATGCAATTACAGCAGGAAATTGCACTCCTGTGTCGTAGAGGCACATCACCTGTTGCCCATTCACTTCTACTCTCTCAACCACTGGAGGTCGTCTAGGTTCTACATTCCCATCAACCGACTTCACTTTCTTGCATGGTCTATCCCTAACCTCTGCAAGACAAGCAAAGTGAAAGTCCTTCGCTTTACTCTTGCACTCACTCGTGTTGTGAGTGCTGGACTTGCAGAATTTGCACCATCGTTCACTCCACTTCCTCTTTGGAGAACTAGGTGGGCTATTCTTACCTTGGTTGACGTTAGAGATCTTCTCTAAAGAATTTACCTGTTTACTTGGTTCAACCGAACCATTGGTCTTCTTTGTCTTCTTCTTTGACTTACCTTGATCCGTATCTTTCGATCTCGGATCTGTTGGACTGGTATCCCCAGTCTCGCCATAGACTTCAACGTATCTTTCGGCTAACTTGGTGACTATATCTAATCTCTCAGCCCCATTCTCACCTAAGAAGTTTCGCAAGGGTTTAGACATTTGCATTCACATCTGATCTACAACCATCAACTCACGCAAACTTTCATACTCCTCTTCAAATCCGGCCAAGGCCATCCATTTAAGAAGGTATGAGTTCAATCTCACACTGTATGCTGAAAACAGTTCGCCAGGCTCTCGCTTAGAAGTCCTAAACTTCCTTCGGTATGAGTGCGCTGTGATCTCGAATCTCTTCAAGAGAGCCGATTTCAGTTCCGGGTAATCATTCTGTACACCCGGTGGCAAGCGTGCGTACACTTCATAACCGGCGCCTCTGAGTCCCTGGGAGAGTTTCAAACACCATTTCTGTTGGTCTAGCCCCATTGCAATAGACATGGCTTCATACTTCTCTAAGTATTGGTCTATCCGTTCTTTTTCGGGTTCGAACGGCGGTAAAGGCCACTTCATAGCCTTTTAGTCACGTCTACTGGTTGACTCTGAGCCAGGAGGTACACCTCCTCCCACAGCTCCTTCATTTACACCTGTAGCAGGCAATTGTGCCTCAAGTAGCTTCATTCGATACTCATGGTCACGTTTTTCTCTCTCGGCTTCCAACTCAAGCCGTTTCATTTCACTGTCAGCCGCTATCCTCTTTTCCTCAAGAGCCACTTTACTGGCTTCCAGTTCTCTTTCTGCTCTCCTCCTCTCTCTTTCCTCTTGGCGAAAATTTCTTTCCACCTCTTGCACATAGGATTTCAAAGCATCTCCCTCTAGACCTGACTTACGTCCAGTTTCCTGAACTTTGTCCAAGTCTAACTCTTGGGTAGACATTTTGACTATGAGATGTGGGTACTCAAGTATGTGTGGGTGAAGCAATACAATTAATCAATAACCAATAGTATTAACTAAACACCACAACACAAATGTCCGTCAGACAGTTATGAGATAGGTAGAAGTAGTAGAATCTTATGTAGACTGAAGTAAAGGATATAGACTAAGTCCCTATCCCTATGCGAGAGTTCTACAACACACAGAGAGCTTGGAATAATCCCGGACGGGCCCCCACTTTGTATCTGAAATAGTGCGGAATCTTTACGACCCAAGACAGATAAACGCGTTTCGTCACACTGACCAATAAAAAGATGTCAATTGAAATGAGAAAAAGAGTGTTGAGATGCTACATAGAACCTGTACTTTTATATGGATGTGAAGCTTGGACAATAAGCAGTCAGGCTGAAAAACATCTGATGGCTGTAGAAATGTGGTTTCTGAGGAAAATGCAAAGAATACCATGGACAGCCAGAAAGACCAATGAACAAGTCCTTCAAGAAACAAATGAAGTTCGTAAACTGATTAGAGACATTAGACGTAGACAGTCACAATTTTTTGGGCATGTTATGAGAAGAAATGATTTGGAGAACTTGGTGACAACTGGTAAGATCGAGGTGAACAGACCAAGGGGAAGACCTAGAAGCAAGTACCTGGATGGCTTGGCCTTGTGGCATGGTCGAGACAGAAACACAGAGCTGATCCACGACTCTGGTGATCGAGTGAGATGGCAGAACATGACCGTCCACGCTTACCGACATGGCACATGATAGATGGATGGATGGTCGATGTCTTCATTTGTGCGTGTGTTTGTGTTATAGTTTGGCGTTTAAATTTGGATGTCTTGTATACTTTAGGTCTCTCGTTAAGTGTTTGTAACAGTTTACAGTGTTTGTGTCAGTAGTTTTCATTGGGTATTTTCAGTTTTCATTAATTGGGTCATTTTGTCGTTGTATCATTTTTCTGTAGTTGTGTCATTTTAAGTTGTCTGTTAAATTTTGACGTTTACATTTGACTATTTTGGTTTCTTTGATTGTTTCAATTTGTCGTTGTGTCTGTTTATCGTTCTGTCATTGTTTCATTGTTTGCGCCAGTTTTCAATGGTTGTTTCATTTTTTTTTTTTTTGATGTGTCAGTTTTCCTTGAATGTGTTATTTTCATTTGTTGTCGCTTTCTGTATTGTGTATTACATTTTGACGTTTACATGTGGATGTCTTGTTTTCTTTAGGTGCATCGTTCAGTGTTTGTGTCAATTTTCATTGTTTGTGTCAGCCGTTTTCATCGGTTGTGTCGGTGACTTATTATCATATGTGTGTGTTTGACCGAGTGATCTGAGGACTCAGTTAGCACACATTTGTCGGCCGTATTGTACCGGACAACCGATGATCTCATAAGTCTTCTATGTTACGCTATACCCGACGCCATTTTGCCTTGTAGCTGATACTCCACTTCTCACCCCTCAACTGTCGTATCGTTGTTTGCTCCTAATGGTCATGCACCCCATACGCACTCAGTGTGGTGACAAGAGTTATTGATATCACACAGTGAGCCTTTTTTGCGACAATGAAGACACTATCAATAAGCTGGCGGCAATGATAGAGTGGGTGATTCAGCTTATGACGCCATCGCCTCTTACATTATAGTTAATCAACACATAACACAACATATAACACAAACTAGCTTTATACTACATAGCACACAAGATACCATAACTTAAAGCAATACATAACACACATTAAACTAGAATAGTACCTAATTTAGAGACCGTATGTACGCAAGAGACAACACCCAAGAAAAATACTTATCGAATCAAACACCACCACTATATTATATATAATGAAACGTTTAATTTCCTCAGAAAATACATTTAGCTACCTTGTTAGATTTCCCCAAACAGACAATCACAGACATAGACAAACACCCAAAAAGGTTATATGATTAGCCTAATACATACATCTGTTAGTCTAAATTCGGGTGGAAGTGTGGATTTTCACACACATACTACACACCCGGCCATTTTATTTCACCCCAATACAACCATTACTACTACTACTACTACTACTACTACTACTACTACTACTACTACTACTACTACTACTACTACTACTACTACTACTACTACTACTACTACTACTACTACTACTACTACTACTACTACTACTACCACCACTACTACTATTACTACAACTATTGCTACTGTTGCTGTTGCTGCCTCTGTTGCTGATACTACTATTACTACTATTACTACTACTACTACTACTACTACTACTATTGCTACTACTACTACTACCACCACCGCCACTGCTGTTCCTAATACTGCTACTAATACTACTTCTACTAATACTACTACTACTACTACTACTACTATTACTAATACTACTACTACTGCTGCTGCAGCTGCTGCTGCTGCTGCTACAGCTACTACTATTACTAGACACTTTTACTACCAATACTGCTATACTACTAATTCTTCTATTGCTGCTACTATCACCACCACTGCTACTACTGTTATTACTACTATTACTACAACTATTACCACAATTACAAACTCTCTTCTACTACTATTACTTATAGTACTGTTACTGTTGGAGAACGCAAGATAGGGAGGGGCATGATCGCCTACGCCAGCAGACAAGTCTCTTGATTATGATGACGGCAACTACTACTTTTATTATTACTATTACAACTACTGTTACTACTACACACACTACTACTAGTAATACCATAACTACTACTAATATTACTCCTACTATTATCACAACTACCAACTCTCCTCTACTACTATTACTGCTGCTGCTACTACTACTGTTACTACTACAATCATCACCTCACTACTACAACTACTGTTACTACTACTACTACTATTACTAATATTATTACTAATGTTATTACTGATCCATATCGTCGGAGACCGCAATATGTGGCTAGGTATGATCACCCACGCCCGGCGACATGTCTCTTGATGATGCTCACTACTATTACTAGTTGCTGTTACTTCTACTTTTCTCCGCTAAAGTTGCTGAAACTTCTATTACTATCAATAATACTCATACTACTTGTATTAATTAGACATACAGCCTAATGACAATTATGTAAACCAAGACCTAGAATGGTCGAGACAAGAACACTGGGCTGATCTCCGACTCTGGTGATGGAGTGAAATGGCGAGTCATTGCCGCCCAAGCTTACTGGCATGTGGCTGACACATGATGGATAGAAGACCTAGAAAAATACTAGAAGAATAGGCAGGCACTTGCTACTGTTGTTTTGGCCATCAACCCACACCTTATGTTGCACCGGATGGTACAATCGATGTGTCTCACTAAGCGCAAGCCGCGTGTTTTCCCGTGCACAAAAGACAAAGTCAACACATCGACATCCACGCCCAAGCTACCGAACACTAAAATCTATAAAACAATAATAGCCAATATGCAACTAACTAATTATTTCCCCCTTTATTTCTTTATTTTTATATAACAATCTTTGTGTTGTTAGTTGATTTTTTTCTTTTTATTTGAAGCTCTATGCCCCGTAACCCCGCCTTCAACAAACAGCGGTTACTTCTTTCCCAAATGCACCACCAAAAGAGAAAAGCAGTATTAAGCTGTTGTTTCTACCTATGATGCTGCCGACAATACATATTTTCAAATAAAACAGCGCTGATTATACACGGGAAAAAGATACACACACAACTAAATACAGACCCCAGTAACACCACGATAAAAGCTAACCAACACACCCAGAAAGACAAATCAATACATCGACACCCAAGCCTGACCTAATAGACATCTACCATGCTTGTTGAATGTATACGCCACACCAATGACCAACTCTTAACTCTATGTAGTCCATACTGCTAGATTTCTACGAATTTTATGTAAAACTGACTTAATTCGATACAGCTCTTAAGACGAAAAATGATGCAGATGTTTATACATTGAACATACCACTACTCTCTCTCTCTCTCTCTCTCTCTCTCTCTCTATATATATATATATATATATATATATATATATATATATATATATATATATATATATATATATATATATATATATATATATATATATATATATATTTGTCTCTAGCTCTATCTCTCTAGATATCTATCAAGTTATCTTTCAGACATGAACCCTACGAGGAGTTATTTGTGCCGCCATCACTCCTCACTCTCCACAATGCTGACCACTACCAATTATAAAGATACATCATTCAAGAACAATTTTTACTATACGAATATAAGCAAGGAAATCGACTACCTCGCGACTCACACACAGGACGATCAGTATAATGATGATGATGTAATCATACCTACCACACCCTAGAAAACGGCGGGTGGGAGGATCTTCTTCTTATTCTGCGTTCATCCGGAGATTTTTCGGACGTGATTGCGTTTTGCCTGTTTACATCAGAGCTGAGTTCTTGCGCCGTCAGGCCGACCCATCCGACTTCTGCGGGCATTTGTTGACAGACTTAACCTTCCCGTTTCGTGGGAGGCTCGATATTTGAATCGCTCACTAACACGGAGGTGTTATTTTCCGCGCCAAGATCAGACACATTCGATAAATGCATTATAACATACCCGCCCCACTCAGTGACATCCTACCCAGAGCAGACAGCTCGATACCACACTACTGACACACCTCCAACCTCTGAACCTAACAACTACAGCACCTCAACACCACTGGCCCTGTATGTGCACCCCCGTAATTCTAATCCGTACCCCTAAACATGTGTATGATGATGGTGTTTCTATAACACTTATGATACTAAACCATACCCCACCCCTTTTAACAATAAGCGGTCAGTTTTAACCCCACTTCCGAAAAAATATGGGTTTTAAGACCCATTAGTCAGCTATCTATACGTTACACTTTGCTCCGCAAGGAGCCATACTTTATTACGGTTTTCCTTTAACGATAGAACACGGGTCAGTAAATCACCCTTCTTTGGTTATAAACCTAATTCTGATTACGTCATACCCACTACAACCAGTAATAACGGCCATATTGTACAATTTATGGTTTTCATTTGAAGATATGTATCCCTAACCCGTCTCCATAATATGTGTATGATGATAGCGATTACGGCATATCCGCCTTTAAAATACAGTGGTCACTTATTGTTAGCTGTATATAAAGAAACCCTATCGGTTCTAACACTCGGATCTACAAAACGCCATTATGCTCCGCAGGGATCCCATCAGACGGACTAGTTTACTAAGGATATATAAGGAGAAAAATAAAACAATCTATAATTAAACTACCTCTCACCCCTTTCAACAGTCAGTCGTCAGTTTTACCAAAAACCCACCCCAAAAAAATATAGGGCGAGGTCAGATATGCTTCGCATTGAGCCAATTTGTAATGTCAGCCAGACTAGTTTACCAAGGATATATAAGAGGAAAAAAACAATCAATAATTGTGAGGAGCGGCTCCGCGAGGAGCTTTGAGGAGGAAAATCGATAATAAGTTGATTTATATAACCCTCTACCTCCACAAAACTTTGACGGATAATGTCGTTTTATACTACTGAAGCCATCTGTTATAGTGCTATTGGGCAAGATGAGAATAATGAAATTAAACACTTGTTCTTACTGAATGCGCAACTTAATGATTCACTATGAAGTCTGGAGCAAGATGGTTAATATACAGTTCTATAACAAATATTAAGAATAACGAAGACCCAAGCAATATATTGCACGATTTTTTGCCTGGCATATTTCGCTGCATCTCGTCTGGTACATACTGCAGAATTCACACAACATAAAGTAAAATAACTAGATACATCCTTCAAGCTGAAATATTTACACGTTCGCACAGTAATGTCAAGTTGTGTTCTACACAAGCCAGTTTTGTGCAAACAGAAAGACATGTTAGTCAGATTAAAATATTACCGTGGTAGACAATTGGCATTACTGTGCGAACATGTGTATATGTCAACTTGAAGGATTTATCTACTTATTTCACTTTGTGTTGTGTGAATTCTGCAGAATGTACCTGACGAGATGCAGCCAAATATGCCAGGCAATAAATCGTGCAATCTATTGTTTGTGTCTTCGTTATTCAAATTCACTACGGGAAAACATTGTTTTGAAATATTAAGAACTTCCAGTTTGAGAGGCTAATGCCCAAACTGGTGAGAGATAACAGAAGAAATGACACATCTAAGAAGATAAATGGTTCTTGCATGAAGTGAAATACACATTTCTCTTCTCTGATCACATCAGTAAAGAGAGACTCTTTTTCGATTTCCAACTGCCAAGTTGGATTTTTTACGTACGCAACAAAACACACGGGCGTCCGATCTCACTACCCAGAGACCAGGGGACATTTTATTATCAGAAGTCCAGTAACGAAGACAGTTCATAAATAAACACACATGTATTGTTTGGCGACCACAGAAGTAGGGAAATTATCAGAGACCAGAGGACGCAGTAGACAACATAAAATACAGATTTACTTTAACTTTCAATGTTTATGTTCTCAAGTGCGTCCTCTAGTCTCTATTTCCCCCCTTACTTCTAATGAGAGGAAATTATGTAACAGTGTTTGTATTTAGCGAACTAAACGTTGCCATGTTTGATGAGTCAGATCAGCGTTCTGCAAACATAATTTCCGGATAACATGTTTTGATATAGAAAATGAAACTGAAATCACAGCACTGAAGATACGTGTGCAATATAAGAGCGCTTTGAGGGGGATTGTTTCTACTAGAAAAATAATGTATATGTTTTGTTAAATTCTCCAGATGAAACACTTTTAACTTACAGCATTAAAGGGGTGATCATTATACTATTTATACCAGCTTCGTTTTCACATTTATATGCGGGTTTTCCTAGAATTATCTCTAAAATTCATGTAATGTTAAACAATATTGGAAAAAAATCGCTAGATATATAGTTGAACAAGAGTTGAGCAAAGTACTATTTGGTTTCGGGAGATGCCAAAGCTGCACCGATGCTCTATTCACACTTAGACAAATATGTGGGGAAAAAACACTATCGAATACAGTGACCAACAGAATAATGTGTATGTAGGTCAAGAAAAGGCTTTCGACCAAGTAGATAAATGCACATTAAGGACCATCCATGAAGACTATGGGATACAAGCGCAATTGCTAGAAAACATCATAGCCATGTACCACTCTAGCCAATATACAATAAGAACGCAAGGTCTATCAGATATGTTCACAGTCAATGCATGAGCGAGACAGGAATGTTTAATCCACCCCTCACCTTCCCCCCCCCCCCCCCCCCCCCCCCCCGCAACCCAACTACCACAACCCTGCTATTTACTGTCTACTTAGAATATCCAAAGAAGCAAGCCTTGACAGAACAGATTCAGTAAATTGCGAACTCTTTACTTCAGATGAAATAAGAGATTCACCCACAGTAAATGAGCTTTCATTTGCAGACGATCAGTGCCTGTTTTTTTTTTCAGCGACAAGTGCAGTCTGCAAAATCATATTAATAGGTTGAGTTCAACGACAGATAATAAATAGCAGATTCACACCAACCCTATGCTAGCAATTATCAAACCTGGACATTATCCAAATCACACTTACGCACAATCACCACATGTGAGATGAGATGCTTGGGGAGAACTGTCAACTTAACTATTCGAGACCGAATAAGAAATGTTAGACAGGAGGTGGGATCAACATCTTGTGCCACTTATGATATATTGAAAGCCAGAAGATCAAATGGCTTGGTAATCTGGCTAGAATGTAACATCATCAATCAACTACCAGTACCAGCACTTGTCCTACATCAAAGAAGATCTGCTACGAGAACAAGAGGACGCCCGAGAAGAAAATGCATTGACGATATCAAAGGCACAGTAGTCACACGAAATGACACTACCCAGTACCACCCATGGGGCGCTGGAGCGCCAACTATCCCTCTCTACGCCGCTTAACAGCAAAAGTGGAAGACGATGATGAGCAAATAATATTAATATTAAGAACCCATGTCTTCACGTTTGAGAGGCTATTGCCCAAAATGGTGAGAGATAACAGTAGAGATTATAAATCTAAGAAGATAGATGGTTCTTGCAGGGAGTGAAATTCGCTTTACTCTCCTCTGATCACATCAGTAAAGAAAAGAAACCATAGAACAGTGTTTGTATTTGGCCAACTAGATGTTGCCATGTTTGAGGCAAATCTGCGTTCCGTCCGACTTCTGACAACAACATCACTTCCGGGTAACATGTTTTGAAACTGAAAATGAAACTGAAATCTCAGCACTGAAAATACGAGTACAACATTAATAACAAGCTCTGGAGGGGATTGTTTCTACTAGAAAAATAATGTATATGGCTATGGTTTGTTAAATTCTCCACATGAAAACTTATAACGTAAAGTATTTAGAGGTGATTATTATATTACAATTATACTAATTATAGTTATACTTAATTAATAATTTATACCAGTTTCGTTTTCACATTTTGCATACTGACATACTGGGTTTCCTAAAATTATGTCCGAAATTCGTGGAATGTTAAATGATCCCCTGGCTTAAGCCAGCTTCAGACAGACTCAACTTCTGATTGGGTGGCGGCCAGTATAAAAGGTACCCGCCATGTAAACAAGGCATCTTTTTCATTGACAACCGGAACCGCTAACTAATATGTACCTTTTTTCAGATCAAGAAAATTTAACGGCAAAGTTCAAAGTAAGTGTAAACAGTTGTTAAAACAGCTGTAAACATTGCGAGTGCGACAACAATAATATTAATAATATATTATAAGTAAAAGTATATTAGAGTTATATAGATAGAGCATATTTTAAAATGGGGTTTCTACTTTTGAAATCATCACAGTTGGATACAGCTTGACAAGACGAATCCAACGGTATCTCAATGTAAAGTGTAGTTAAGTCTAAGCGGAGTTATGAATGGTTGTGTTCTACAACCAGGAAGTGTAAAGGGGCGGAAGAAATGGGAGAGTTTTTAAAATTGTATCATGCTCAATAAATTGGAAGCTGAGACATTCTGCCTTCTATTATTAATATTACTGTGGCTTGTTTATTTTTAAACGGACAACATCGTACCATATATATATCATTGCGTTCGGGGTGGTGAGGCCTAACTTGGCGTATTAATCTATTATTATTCGATAGGATGTGCCGTGACCTAATTAATAATTAAAAATGGCGGCCAGTTTATTATTCATTAAAAGCCAGATGGAGTAAATCCCAATGCAAATAAGACAACCATCTTGGCTTTACTTCCTGTAGTTCATTGTACACTCTTCGCCGTCATGTTAGGCGTTTGATTTTAAAGTATACAATTCATGGTGACATTTGGATCACACAGAGTCTTTTAAATTTTGTAATTAATAAAATTACCTGTGTTGAGAAATATTTGTAATATTAATATATGCTTGGTAAGGCTAGCCTTAGTCACTTAGTAGTCAAGGTGAGTAATGGATGGTGCACTGCCAGTTCTTGAGCATGTACTATGGCAGTTCATTCTCTGTTGTGGTAAATAATGACACAGTACTAATGACTGACTCAGTAGTGGTAAGTAATTACACAATGCTAATGACTGAACATAAACTTAGTCACTCGGTAGAGGTAAGTAATGACACAATGCTAATAACTGAAAAATTTTCGTCTCAAACACTCACAGCTGGTGCTCAGGGTAATCATAACAATAACATCACAAGAGTATTGGCTATTGCAATATTACTTTTGCAGGGACCAAACACATCAACACCTTGTGTACAGCAAATGCATTATCAGATCATTTTTATATATAGTGACCAAATGTAAGAAGTACAATCATGCATGACACGATAATTAATGCACATGAGGAATAACCAGTCACACATTGTGTGTTGCTTGTCACAGAAAGATTTAGTGTAGCCTTGGTCATTCTGTAAAGGTTAATAAAAGAAAGTAGAGGACACATTTTTCCCGTTTTGAAGCTTATTGGTATTTGGTACTAGCCTCATAAGTGTATGGATCATTTGGCAATCGATGGGCAAATATAGTCAGTATTGCTGTAGCTGTCTTTACTTCCCAGGGAATTTTAAGTGGTACCAGCCTGGAAGCCCTGGTGATTTTTGTTTAAATCACCACCATATGGAATATGAATACATGACCTACAGGCATGTGTGTTTCCCTTGGCTTCCGAGGTGAGAAAGTGCATTATTTTAATGAGCTTATGGGCTTGGCCACACAGCATAGTCAGAACAAGAACACAGACCTGGTCAAAGGCTCTCATAAACATGTGTGATTCCCCCCGGAAGGTAACCCGGTCAACAAATGCCTGAAGCAGTTGGAAGTGTCTGCCGAAAAGTTGCAAATATCACAGCTCTTCTGTACACAGGCACAACGCAATTACGTCTAAAACAACATTCCTGATGAATGCAGAAGAAGAAGAAGATGTGTGGCGCTGAACAATGACTGCTCACACTTATCAGCACAGCACGTGGTTATATACATATACATTTATAATGATATAAATTTAACAATTCTATTTCAGAATATGTATTAAAGAAACAACACACGTTGTCGTCTTGCATGTGGCCGTGCAGGACAAAAGGTAGTTATAATCTTAATCATCTTTGTGTTGTTAACTGTCTGTCTCTTAATTCCATGTGTAGTAGCGCCATATAGTTTTTAAGTTTAGTTTATATTGCAATTTTTTTTTTAGTTTACCAATTCTTCTGTTTACAGTTTACATAAATCTCAGTTTATACTTAGTATCCGTGTATATTATTTTAACTCTTGTTGTACCAAGAAACTCATATGTTTCAGTTATTTTATCTCACTGGCACCTTGCCGTCTTGACAGACGATAGTTTGTGCTTTAAAAAGGCATAATAACTTTTAACTATGGCGGTAGCGAGTGTGACTGATAAGGCCAATTTGCGCTGTAAATGTCCGTTCACAGTGGGTGCATGTGAACACGTGGTCATTTCCACCATCATGCACCATCTTACGTCTCAAACGCTTGGTGTGTGCCTTTTCTGCAATAATTTTCTCCTTTGACTTTATTCCATTTCTGATATTTGCCCTCCATGCAACACGTTCAGCGGCGACTTGCTCCCAATGTGCATTATCAATGCCTGTATCAATCATGTCCCGCTTACACACATCTTTGTATCGTAGTAGAGGCCGACCCTGAGATCTCTTACCCATCTGTAATTCACCAAAAAAGATATCCTTTGGTATTCTACCATCATCCATCCTCCTAAGATGTCCTATCCATCTAAGTCTACGAAGACTGAGCATGGAATAAACTGTCACACAACCTGATCTTTCCAATACTTCAGTATTTGTGATTTTGTCTTGCCACTTAATACCAAGAATTCTTCGCAGACACCGCATATGAAAGCTGTTTAAATTGTTCTCTTGGTGTGAGTAAGTTGTCCAGGTTTCACTGCCATAGAGAAGAGTACTAAGGACACAGGCTTGATAGACAAGGACTTTTGTTTTGGCAGTAAGCTTCCTGTTCTCCCAGACTCTTTTTCTTAACCTGTTCATTGTTGTTGCTGCCTTACCAATCCGGATGTTGATTTCCTGATCTAGAGATAATTTGCCATTTACCACTGATTCTAGATATGTAAAATGGTCTACTATCTCTAGTTCGGTGTCGTCAATAAAGACTGATGGTATCCCATGTGCACCTTGTGACATAATCTGTGTCTTCTTTTTGCTAATTGTTAAACCAAATTCAGAACAAGCATTGGAGAATGCAGATAGTAGACATTGCAATTCTTCCTCAGAGTGGGTCGTAACTGCAGCATCATCTGCAAAAAGCAACTCTCTGATCAGTACCCTCCTAATTTTGGTCTTAGCCTTCAATCTCTGAGCATTGTAGAGGCCGCCATCTGAGCGTGAGTGAATGTATATACCACCATCCTGATCACGAAATGCATATTTCAGTAGAAGTGAAAAGTATATTCCAAAGAGGGTGGGAGCTAGTACACAACCTTGCTTAACTCCACTCTTGATTTCAAATTCTTCAGAAGTTGCACCATCAAACTTGATTATACCCTTCATGCCTGTGTGGAACGATTCCACAATGGACAGAAGAGTTGGTGGGCAGCCAATCTTCTTTAGTGCCTTGAACAGACCCTCACGACTGACCAAATCAAATGCCTTTGTGAGGTCGATGAAGGCAATAAACAGTGGTTGATTCTGTTCACGGCATTTTTCTTGCATTTGTCGCAATGAGAATATCATATCAGTGGTAGACCGGTTCTGTCGAAAGCCACACTGTGATTCGGGGTAGACTTGATCTCCTAGGACTTGAAGTCTGCGCAGAACAATTCTGGCAAATACTTTTCCAACAATACACAGAAGTGAGATACCCCTATAGTTGTTGCAGTCTCAGTCAGTCATTTATTTTATCTCAGTCAGTCATTAAATGTGCCAATCCTGTCCTTGTTATTATTTTAACTCCTTCTGTGCAAGTATGATATACATCAACCCACTTTCCTTGTCACTCCGGTGTTGGGCAGTTATTCAACTTTGCTGACACGAATTGTTTCTACTTTAAAGTAGCAGCAGCTATCTTGAACAGAAAAAGTTAAATTGGTCCTAAGCACAAACGTACATCAGTGGCACGGTAGAAATTCTCATAACAGCAACTTGTGCTTGTAATGCCATGAGCAGGTTCGATGCCTGAGTCTGTCAAAGTGAGGGCAAGATTGGTCACCTACTTCTCCTATGAAATGTGATGGTGCTCTCACATTACAGACTCTTAGCAGGAAACTGTTTAGGGAGCTGGAAAAGAAAGCATACCTGTATCAGGGAGCCGCTGTAGCCTAGTGGCTAGACCAGTGTTTCCCAACGTGGGGCCCATGCCCCACAGGGGGACAATTTGACTGTTAAGGGGGGCAATTCGAAAATGGAAGAAATCGGCTGAATATAACAAAACGGGGAGACTTGAGACTGAAGTTAACTAAATTGGAACCTGACATAAGATCTCTTTGCAGCAAGCATCAAGCGCAAGGATCTCACTAAATTTAAATAATAAATAATTACTAATAATTAAAATAATATAGAAAAATCTTTCATTAAAATTATTTTGTACTTGAATTTCAGTTCTCCATTATATGTTTTGAAAATTTACTTACTGTGTTTGCTCAATAATTACCTAGTGATTTCTTCCTAAAACCTATCATTCAAGTTTCTTTAGTGAACATTTCAATTTTTGAATATTACAAATAATGTATATGTTGGGGGGGGGGGGGGGATATGAATTTTAGAAAGGCTTAAGTGGGGCATGGCACAAAAAAGGTTGGGAAACACTGGGCTAGACACTCACCTGGCAGTCATGGGTTTAAGCCGCAGCTGGGCGGATCCGGATTTATTTTTTTTTAAACACGACCTAGGTTCCCAGGTCGACCCAGCCTAAAACGGGTACTGACAATGTCTTGGGCAGTAAAGGCGTGACACTAAACCACATGACCCACCCAGCAACTATTGATCTATACAAATATGGCTCCAGAACCATACACCTGATGCCCTGTAAGCTGTGTAAAAGGGCCATTTCCTTTGTTTTGTTTTTTTACACTGTATATCGCAGCAACCTGCAGTTTCACAATAAGATTTAAGGAAAGGCATTTAATATTTATCTACATGGCACTTTGGCATAATAGGGACATGGTGTGAATAAGATCAATCTATATTTAAAGAAAGATAATTATCTACATGGCACTCTGGTTATTAGGGACATGGTGTCAATAAGATTATACTATATTTAAAGAAAGGTATCTATCTACATGGCACTCTGGCATATCAGGGACATGGTGTCAATATGATTGACCTATATTTAAGGAAAGGCATTTATCTACATGTTACTGTGGCATATTAGAGACAGTTGTGTCAATACGATCAACCTATATTTAAATAAAGACATTTATCTACATGGTACTCTGGCATATTAGCGACATGGTGTACATATGATCAACCTATAACCCACCTGGTAACCATAATAGCATTGTGGCCAGATACTTGCCTGGTAGTCATGGGTTCACGTCGATTCAGATTTTTTTAATTGACCTGGGCTTTTAGGTTGAACTAGCCATTCAGGTTACCATTGCTTTCTGAATGAGAAGTCAACGTTAAAGTCAATCTGACCGGTGTAGGAAATTATCCCCATACCTTGCCATCAGTGCTTCTGACCAGTGTAGGAAATTATCCCCATACCTTGCCATCAGTGCTTCTGACCGGTGTAGGAAATTATCCCCATACCTTGCCATCAGTGCTTCTGACCGGTGTAGGAAATTATCCCCATACCTTGCCATCAGTGCTTCTGACCGGTGTAGGAAATTATCCCCATACCTTGCCATCAGTGCTTCTGACCGGCGTAGGAAATTATCCCCATACCTTGCCATCAGTGCTTCTGACCGGTGTAAGAAATTATCCCCATACCTTGCCATCAGTGCTTCTGACCGGTGTAAGAAATTATCCCCATACCTTGCCATCAGTGCTTCTGACCAGTGTAGGAAATTATCCCCATACCTTGCCATCAGTGCTTCTGACCGGTGTAAGAAATTATCCCCATATCTTGCCATCAGTGCTTCTGACCGGCGTAGGAAATTATCCCCATACCTTGCCATCAGTGCTTCTGACCGGTGTAAGAAATTATCCCCATACTTTGCCATCAATGCTTCGGAAAATCCTGTGCATTAAGCCCTGCAGCTATGCAGACTGCCTGTGGCAATGTATGGATGTGAATTGTGAACCATTCACAAACACTGAAGAAAGAAAAGTTAATTTAGGTTTTTGAATGTAAATGTTGTTGGAACATTCTTTGAATACTGTGAATTGAGAAGAAGAAAACAATACTGACACACTACAAGATCTGAACATGGAAGGAAATTGACAGACACTCAGTGGTTTATAAAGAGCAGTAATGGAAGGCATGGTCCATGAATGATGAGGCATGATAGAACAACATGATCATGTATACAGGATGTTTATAGAGACCCTGGACATTAAAATGTATGAAGTCCTCAGCAATATGTGCTTTTTCCGCTCGGTATGAACTCAAATGTAATCCATAAACATGCTACTAATTCCAGTCCACTGGACTGATTTTTGCATGTGGATTAGCTTTCCCTATTACCAGTGTACCTCGTCTTCAGGCGAACACCCTCTAAATTCTGAGGTACTTGTAATTTACATCCCAAAGTCAAGGACCAGAAGCCAACATTTTAGTCCAACTGACCGGTGTGGGGGTTGAACTCACCATCTCGGCATCAGCACACCGGATTCAGCAGGATGTGATGAGAGCGTAGTGTGATCTGCAAAACATCTACTATCTGATTATGAATGGACATCAGTCACCAAGCTGGGAAAAACTGAACTTTTGAATACCACACTGATAAGTCTGTGTGTAAACTGCTACACTACCACAAGAATGGGGTCTTCAAATTGTTGCGTGTCCTTTGCTGGATGTTGCGATCTACCCCAACGCCAGGCTGATTTACTAGGCAATTTTACATTAGTAGTTTGCCAATGCTTTCTGATCGAGAAGTCAATGTTGAAATCAAATTGACCATTGTATGAGGTTAATCCTGCTTCACCATCGTCAGCGCACCAGAAATTTAAGCGCAAACCCATTAAACCCCACGGTCATGTAGACCTCTGTCAGTTGAGTTGAGTTGAGTTAAGAACCGACAGCACTGCACTCAGGACATTCCCATACGTGCTCCATCCCCTCATTCAACATCCAGCGAAGAGTCACACTACTAATCGTTCCCACCGCTATGTGATTAAAAGTTCTCCTGATCTTCCCTCTCAGTTTTGATATTCTTCCAGAACCCTTGCCGATCCCCCGCAGTCTCATTCTTTCCACATATGGGTTCTCATTCTGTTCCTCCACCTTCTCCACCTGGTCCCATAAGCGCACTACCACATCCCCCTTGTCCATAGTCAAAATACCACCAAGAGGTGCCCTCCCTGCTAGCCTATCAGCATGGCCAGGGCAAAATATCCATACAATTCTCACGATCTGTGACCTCTGAAGCGACGAGAGCCATTCCGCACAAAACATTCCTTTCTCCACCTTGCTAAGTAGACCTCTGTCAATGGGGTAAGAATTGTTTACTCATGAAAAGTTAAGGACTCCTTTTCCCGTAAGCTAACGAGTATAATGAGCTAACCCCATATTTTATATTCCAGTGGGCACTCGATAATACAAATGTTATAGAGGGTTCTAAGAAGATCTTTGATACAGATAAGAACAAATGAATCCATACAATAAGAGCTGAATATTGAAGAAGGTTGGCTTCTAAAATAAAACAATTTTTGTCACATTATGAGAAGAAATAAATTGGAGAACTTGATGACAGCTGGCAAGGTCGAGGGGAAGAGAACAAGGGGAAGGCAGAGAAGTAAATACCTGGATGGCTTTACCACATGGTATGGTTGAGACAAAAACACTGAACTGATCCATGACTCTGGTGATTGAGTGAGATGGCGAATCATGACTGCCCATGCTTATCAGCATGGCACATGATGAATGAATGGCTTCTAAAGATGATAAAAACAATTTTAATACTTTGATCACTTGAAACATGAAAGTTTGGAAAGAACAATCATAGAGGGGTGTATGCCCGGAAAGAGAGGAAGAGGAAGGCCAAAGAAGATGGGTGCTGAATGTAGCAGATGATCTCCAGATGTGTGTATCCGATGCTAAACATCTTGCTTATGACCGAGAGGTTATCCGGAAGGTTGCTATGTGAGCGAGGTTCTGCAAAGGAAACGCTACTGAATGAATGAAAGGGCACTGGATGGATGATGTGTTTGACATCATGCCAGCCTCCTTTACTTCCAGCAGATTTTCTGGTATCCTTTCTACGCTGCATCGCCCTGGAAGCCCAAGATGGTGGAAAAAATCCCCACATCAGAGAGGATTTTGTTCATGTGTACCTCTTATATATTCCCCAACTCCTTTGAAAGTATTGTATATTGGAGCTTTTATGGAATTAGTTCTGATTTTGAAGCCTATTAAGCTGTCTTGAAGTCATTTTTGTATCCACTATACTAATTCAAAACTCAACTGGTTGTAGCCATTGACTATCAAGTGCTTTCTCACAAATGCTCCATTTTGTCTCTTTTCTTTGTCAACTGCCCTAGCCACACTTTTGTTTTAATGTGCAAAGCCACTGTTTACTAGCCGGTCTCCATGGCGAAGGGGTTATGGGCGCGGTTCATAATCCCGTATACCCTGTTTGAAGCATAGCTGTGTGTGATTTGGCAGCAGACCACGTTGCGCTGGTTTATTTTACACATTGGTATGGGTACCGGCCGTTCAGAACGCAGTGGCAAACTACTGAACGTAAACTTGCCAAGACATCAACAACAGCAACAAATTGCTGGTGTTGACTGAAAACGTCCTGAAAGGATATGTAAATAACTTTTTAACTGTTTATTAAGAAGTGACTATGCTCAAAGTAATGTTTCCTCTGATGTCCTCCCATAGTCTTCCTTTATAATGCAAATAATTTCTCAGGCTCCCGGCTTATTTGTGTCTTTTGCAGTCTGCTACTGTACTTTTTCCTTCAGTGTTTTCTGTATTTCGGTCCTGGTCTTGCTGTCCTGGGTTGTGTATCCTATACCTAATTGGGGGAAGGTTCGCAGGAAAGTGAGGGTATTTCATTTGTGTAGCCTCATCTAGTCGTTTTACTACTATAAGAAAGTTGTTGCTTTTTATGAACTTCTGTCTTTTGTAACATGTGATATCCCTGTTTGAGTTGGTGAGAGTATTCAACATTTGTCTTTTTAGTTCAACTTCTGTTGTTTATCATTGACTTATATTATTGTTTATGAGTTTGTCACAGACCTTCATTTGTAGCAGCATGCATAATCTTTATTGTCATTAATGTGGTTTGTATATAACAATTTTGTTTACTGCTTTATATATTTCATTTGTCGAATCTCAGGCTTTCTTTTTATTCCTTTGCTGCTGTTAACACCTTTTTCAAACACTTTGTATTTTAATTGCTGATATTTTCTCTATTAATACATCTGACATGCCGTGTTCTTCTTTTGTCATAGAGTTGCATGAATGCAGTTTAGAAACTTTATGCCGTAATGTTGTCCTTCATTTTCATTCTTTAACAAGTATAGACCATAACTTTCACAAGTATAGGAGCCGTGTTGGCATAGTTGTTAGTGGACTCACCTGCCACGACAGTGGTCCCGGTTCAATCCCCAGCAGAGGCAGGATTCATTTTTTCTGACCAGGACGGCTCTGGGGTCAACCCAGTCTCATAAATATGGACACCAGACAGATTTAATCATTTACGTTTAGGAAAGTTGGCGAGAAAGGGAACTGGCCATCCCGTTTCATATGTTGAGGCCTAGAATATATGAAAGTCCACCACTTACCCCACAGTGGCAGTATTGGCTGTGGGACTACCTTTACCTTCACATCTTGCAAAAGATCTGCATCAAATCTATATTTCTCTACATAATCTATATTTCTGTATATAATCTATATTTCTGTACCTAATCTATATTTCTCTAACATAATCTATATTTCTGTACCTAATTTATATTTCTGCTTGCTGCAGTGGGTTTTAGATAGTTGTATTTCCTTCACAATACATCAACCATCCAACTATTTATTGGTTGTTTTGATTTTCTAGGCAATTTTATGTTCAGCAGTTTGAAATTGCTTTCTGAACATCTAGAGCTCATATCCTTGTGAAAATCAATATAAAGCCATCTGCTTCCAAATCACATGTGGCTGATTTCAAATCCGGTATGTTTGGATTGTGAAACTGCCTTCACTACCCCTAAGCCATAGGCACTAGGTTTTAGTACCGTATTTTACATGTTTTAAACGCCAGGTGCATACCGCAGAGCTGTATATCAGATGAAGTGAATACGTGAATAATACTTAAGCTGATATAATTAAAACACATTCGAAAAATACCTGTGACTGTGTTTAAATTGTTTCCACTGAAGTATTATTCATTTATTCACTTCATATGATATATAACTCTGCAGTATGCACCTGATGAGATGCAGTAAAATATGCCAGGCAATAAATCGTGGAACATATTGTTTGTGGCTTCCGTGTTTAAATTCACTAAGTGAATACATTGTTTTGTATTTTATAAATGCCAATTTTAGTATTTCTCAATCTTATGTGAGTTAATATTCTCACTCTTTCTACAGACAACAAGCAACAGGCCATTGGATTTCAGCTGCCACCTGACAGAAGATCTTGAAGTATCGAGAAATGGAGCAGTCTTCTTTTCAAGGAAAGTTGATTCAATCTGCAAGAGATGCAGCAGCTATAAAAGTACACAGTAAAGAAGATCCACCAGAGTTTAGGATGAGATTGACCAAAGTCTTCGCTTGGGATAGGAGAACTTCCCAGGCGAAGGCAATCTTTCAAGTCATAATTGCTGATGGTTGTCTTTTCTATGGAAATTATGCCCTGAGGAGTAGAGGCGGCTGCTGCATCTGTTTGCTAATGGCTTCAGGGCTCGCTGCTAAGAGATTCTCCATGTGGGTGGCTGACGCAGAAGAGGGCGAGTTTTATTACACAATATCTTCAAAGCGAATAAAATTGGCGGTTTTCATCATCCTTCCCCGCGTGGTCTACACATCGCGTCAGTGTGTTAGCCATTCAGAAATGGGTGACAATAGAAGTGGTGGGCATGAAAACATCACAAAAGACTTCCTCACGTATGCTGTGAGACATTTGTCCAGATTATATGTAGATAAAACCAAAGGCCAGGAAGTATGCTGGAAGTACCGACCACCAAATTGGCCATTAGAATTTAGTTGGAAAAATCCAACTTCATCACCCAAAGATAGCATTGAAACATTAAGGGAAAAGTATGACTATTTAAGATCACAGGTTCCAAGTGAAAAATTAAGTCCAGAAGAACAAAACGCATTTCAAAACTTTGAAGCAGGTAACATAGGCAGTGTGAAATCTTTTATGTTTATTAATAAGTGGAAAGATCACATTAATGACATGAGGAATATGTTACATTGCCTGCAACAACCACATCTACAGTTGCTTGATGAGCAACTAAAACTGTTAAAAGATGAAGTAACTTCACAAGTTTCATCATCAGTAGCAAGTACAAGCGGACGTCCAACAGCAGCTGATACTTCATCATCAACATCAAAGAAAAGAAAACCAGTCAGTCGTAAATCTGTGCAAAGTAAAAAATGCAAAACTGAAATGCCAAACTGTAGTAATAATATTCAGGATAACAGTAGAAAAATAACAGATATTTTGCCAACACAAACATCCAATGAATTTCTTAGAGTGTTTCCTCAAAGCACCGTTTCAGCTCAGTCATCAGTAGTAGAAAGTCCTATGAGAGACACCTTTTCAAATCAATCACAGCAGTCACTAGTTTCTTCAAATAACACGATGTCAAACATAGATATAGATATTTCAAAATGTACAACTCTTCCTGATCATCCAGAGACAGCAGGTGCTACATATGTTCAGCCATCTGTGGTAGCTAGCCCCATAATAATAATACACTCACAATATTATAATTCTTTACTTGGCAGCCATGCGGAACTGACAGTCTCTGATAGTATTCCCATAACATCTTTAGACAGTGGAACATGGTCACAAGATAGCAACATATCTAAAGAAGCTTGTGACTTGAGACTAGACGAACAGAAACTCAACAATAAAGTTGTACAGGACGATTTGCAATTTATTTGCGAAACAACAGGTCAAAATAATGATTTTGACCCTAGTCAATTTATTAATTTTGATACATAACAAAGAACCTGTGCTTTCAGTATTACATTTCATGGACTTCTGGTCAAAGAGACTACATTTTACTGGACCAAAACAAATTTTATTCCTGTTTTTTTTTTTTTTTACATGTTGTGCAAATTTTGATTAATTTTCTTATTATAATGTGCAGAAACATCGCCAATGGATAAGCAGTGAAAGAACTCCAGTGAAGCATTTTGAATGTAGTTATATCAAGAATTAAAAGTATCATTGTCGTAAGATCAGAAAACAGGCAAAGAAGTCTTGCAAAAGTTCTCATTTAAAATAACTTTATTGAAAGTCAGACCGTTTAGATTACTTTTGACATATAAAGAGACACATCTCCTTGTTAAAAGATCGCAGGAGGGAAAAATGGAGGACAGATTACATATGAGTAGACAATATCAAGAGAAAACATTACATGTTAGTAGAGAGAAAACATTACATGTGAGTAGACAACATCAAGAGTGTAAACAAATGTTGCTTGTCCTTTGCAGGACACTGCAACAAACCCCAGTTCGATTATCTGGCAATTTTAGGTTCAGAATTTTGCCATTACTTAACATGGGATTGTAAAGATCCTGCCTCAGTGCGCATGAAGTACATAGACCAGGC
Organism: Cepaea nemoralis; assembly: GCA_014155875.1. Classification (NCBI taxonomy): domain Eukaryota; kingdom Metazoa; phylum Mollusca; class Gastropoda; order Stylommatophora; family Helicidae; genus Cepaea; species Cepaea nemoralis. Next base: position 192,129 of record JACEFZ010026980.1, on the reverse strand, counting down.
ATTATCAGAAACTTTTTATCGTTGATCTTGAATGCGGAGATGGCCCTGGATGATGATGGTGATATTATTACCACATCCTGCTGCAGGCATTATCTTTCCGAAATGATCAGTTTCCTCTGAGCCAACTGTTACTGATATGGTTTGTGTTTTCTGTGTGTATTTCATTGATGCTTGATAGTCTAAGACAATAGCTTGGAGGAATATCATCATTAGAATTGATCCAGTAGACAGAGGGCTAACATCTGTGGAGAGACATGAACGACTACATGCTTGGCTTGGTACATGTTGAAGCTGATGTTATTTTGGTTTTTACTAAATGTAGAATGTAGTTTTAAAATAGAAAATAAAAACCATTTTGCATTTAATTTTGTGTTTGTTTCATTCTACCAGTAAAACAGATGTAAACAAATTAGCAATGAAATGTTTTGGGCGTTAACTTGCTTTGAACTCAAGCTTAGTCCATGCACGTGCTACTTCTTCTAGTGCACTGGATACAATTTTGTGTGTAGATTAGTTTTTCTTTGTTACCAGTGTCCCTCGCCATCAGGCGGTGCCACTCTGACATCAGATGTACTTGTAATTTACGTCCCAAGTCAAGGACGAAAAGTCAATATTTTAGTCCAACTAACCGGTGTAACAATTGAGCCCACTGCCTTGGCATCAGCACGCCGTAAGTTTCTGGTGTAACAACTGAGCCCGCTGCCTTTGCATCAGCACACTGTAAGTTTAAGAGCAAGTGCCCTTATCCATTCTGCCATACTGACCTTAGCCATTAAATAACACCCATGATTTATCTAGATCACATTTCATCTGTCAGTAATTTATTTAAAATCCCATATCATGAGTTTAAAATAAACTATTTCATGGCCTTTTCAGGACGTTGTACACAACTCCAGGTTGATATTCTAGGCAATTGTACATTCAGTAGGTTACTATTGCTTTCTAAATGAGAAATTGACTTTTAAGTCCAACTTAATGCCGGTGTAGGGATTCAACCGCTACCTTCTCATCAGCGCACTGGAAGTTTAAAAGTGAGTGCTCTTATCCTTTCATGCCCATTGACATCTTATTGTTTTGCATATCCTATTTACAGGACATTGCAGTCAACACCAGCATTTTTCAGCTGCTGTTGATGTCTTGGCAAGTTTTACGTTCACTAGTTTGCCTTTGCTTTCTGAACGACCGGCTCACGTGCCTCCGTAAGAAACCAATGCGACACGATCTGCTGCCGAATCTTGCACAGCTGTGTTTCGTACGTGAGTAAACGGGATTACGAACAGCATCCTTAACTCCTTTGCCTGAGGGATCGGCTTGACATCTTATATTGATTGAAACTAAAGGGAGTGTCTGTGGCGAAGTGGTCAAGCCGTTTGACTCGTGCTCCAAAGGTTGTGGGTTCGATTCCGGGCCGCGTCCTTCGGTTTACGAGTTAAATGTTTCGGAGACTCCTGTGGGTCGTCGCTAAAAGCTACGGAGTTCGTGCTTTGTGCGACGCTTTCCGTGCTGCGGAAAGAAACCGAGCCATATGGGATAAAACCCGGTGCAATGAAGTCGACTTAACAAAAGTCGACTTTTTTTTATTATTGATTGAAACTCCTAGTGGCCATGTAATTAGCTTTACGTTACTGTTAAAATTTACGCTTACCTGTCGACCCCATGGTCTTTGAATCCACCTCAAGGCAAGGATTATTTTCTAACATTGACCTGGCTTCAAGGCTGACCCAATTAATTGGTACCAGGAAATTTTATGGAAAGTAACAGCGGCAAACATGCTGTTGACCACATAATCTATCGAGTGCCGGGTCTATGGAAGTGGAAACATATATCCACAGCTAGACGCTTGCCTACCGGCCCAGTGTCATGGGCTTGAATTCGCGCGAGACTTTGTAAAACTGATCAGCGATCCCTTGGCTGATCCAGCATACAATGGGTTCCAGAATGTGTTTTAGGACATAAAGGCAACTGCTGTGATACCGCCCACATCACCCACGGAATGCCGATTGGTCAATTAAAACATGAGTCTAGCACTATATGCACATTAGGCACATAAAAAGCTAAATTTGTTGGTACAATATGCGCCTCAAGCCTACAAAATGATCCTATACTTCTTGACGTTAACGGTTCAAGATTTCATAAGTGATGACTTCTTGACGTTAACAACTGAAGATGTCATGAGTGATGACTTCTTGGTGTTAACGATTGAAGACTTCATAAGTGATAGCATATTCAGGTTTTTATAATAAAAATATTAATGTGTGTGCACCAATGTACGTGATTTAACTTCTTCAGGTAACTTCTCAGAAACAGGCATTGGTCATCATGACCCTTCAATCCTCTCTGCCATTTGATATTTTCATAATTTTTTTTTGTTTGCTTATATTATGCCATGGTAGCATAGTAGTTAGTGTGCATGCCCGCCAAGACAATGGTTTGAGCTCATTCACCAGAAGAGACATGCCTATTTATTCTGACAACTACAGCTGGGTCATCATCAAGTGCCGTGCCGGCTGGCGTATGCGTTCATGGCTCTCCACAGATCTCGGTCTTTGGTTTTCTGGATCAACTCTGCTGATGATATTCCTCCATGCCACCGTCTCAATCCGTCCAGCATCATTTCTCTTGGTCTGCCTCTGCCTCTCTTCTCCTCGATCTTTCCAGTTGTCACGATGTTCTCCAGTGCCTCTCTTCTCATCACATGACCAAAGAAAGCTGTTTGTCGCTTTCTTATTGTTGTATATAGTGTTCTAGTTTCATTAGCCTCTTTCAGGCAATCGTTGTTAGTTATTCTGTCAGTCCAAGGAATTCGCAACATTCGTCTTAAAAACCACATCTCTGTTGCTTCTAAGTTCTTCCTAATTTGTTCATTTACATTCCAAATTTCATTCAGTTCATTTACCATTCATTTACATTACAGCTGGGTACCAGATAATTTTCAGAAATTTAAGGGAAGGAGGGGTAATAAGGGAAGAAACTGGCTACCCCGCCTTATATGTTGTGGCCTAGAATATGTGACAGCCAGTGCTTCTCATACCACTGACAGTTTAGGAGACTAACTTTACTATTTATAATATTAGCTCTTCCTATAATTCTATCTCCCGCCCCCTTCGTAGGCAAAGCTAATTTATGTATTCAACCTCTATTATTTCTCAGATTGATTTTGTTTGAGTTTTCCTTGCTATTTTGATGATTGGTCTATTAGTTCTGCAGTTATAAAACCACCTAATTGTTTTGTTCTCTGTTCGCGATAATCTTAATGTTCTTTTAAAACACCTCACAGCCTACTGTTTCTTATGTCATTACTTTACTGTTTGTCCAGAATTAAAGCACATATAAAACCTCTTAGATAGCACATTTTTGGTGATGTCTTATTTAGTATTTTAAAAAGATTAAATGTGTTTAGAATAGAAGGAATAAAGCAACCATTTAGGATATAGTGGGATAGCAGGAACCTGGTAATAACTGCGTTCGGATGACCAGTATCAGCTGGCAGAAGTGTTCTAGGCAGGCCATAGTACCACAACCTCATTGCTACTAAGGGAGGTAATAAGTAATAACTTGAGACTAAAAGTTTTAAATTCACGACAAAAGGAGGACATTTTGCCAAACTAATAATGAATAATGCTTCTAAACACACGTGTATACATACAAAATATAATGTGCTCCAGTTTGTTTCTTTTTAGAACTGAAATTAATGTTTAATCTTCAATGATGATAGTGGAATTATGCAGCCTAAAGGAAGATCATCTGAGCCATTTTCTTCTTATCACCTCCCAATTCGTAGCCTTTGCATTCACTATCTGGGAAGCTGTTAGTTTGCACTATGTAGATTCCATACGCAGCACAAACTTTCCTGTGGTCTTAGCCTTCTTTTCAATATTTCATTTCTTTCAAAACCCACACTGGAGGGTAAGGTTGAACACAAGCAAGCAAGAGTTAGACAACGATACAAGTGGGAAGATAATATCAAGGCAAAGGACGAACAGCAGCCTGATTGAATGTACAATCAAGGTGAGAGACAGTGTTGGAGATCCATTGCAGCCAACATTCATTGTGGGGACAGCACCTGATACATGCTTACACACACACACACACACACACACACACACGTCGCGCGCTGCGGGGCAGGACAATTTATTGTGGAAGATCGAGTTTGGAGAGCCTACGCCAGTCGGCACGTCCATGCCGCTGATGATGGTTTATCATTACATTCTCTTCCTCACTTTAATCCAAGTCATCGCGCAAGTCATTCTTCATCCAACGTCACATATCACCTTCAAGCCCTGTGGCGATGGGCGAGCGGCAAAGCGGCAGGCGTGGGTACGCTGGCAGCCGTAGTCGCAGACCTGCACACAGGCGGCTCAGGCCATATGGTCGTCTTCTACTGACCGGAGCAGCAGTGGGATTCGGCAGCCCCCTGAGCGACTAAGCAGCCCTCTATAGGAACACACTGCTCACCTCCATAGCATGAGGAAGGGGCTAGAAAAGGTGCCCTAAACATTGTCTGCTTCATCACTACCTAACCAGCTAGCCGCGGTTGGTGGGTACCCTAAACTGCGGTCGACATACAAAGAAAGATAAAACAAGCAAAGCTAAAAGAGGTAAACCATATTCCCTTAACAATTGGAACTTGGAATGTACGCACCCTACTTGACAGAGACGGCGCGTCAGGTCCAGAGAGACGAACAGCACTGATTGGGAGAGAGCTGGGCAGGTACAACATCGACATTGCAGCCTTGAGCGAGACACGACTTGCAGAAGAAGGCCAAATCTGTGAAATTGGTGCCGGCTACACATTTTTCTGGAGTGGAAGGAAAAGCGAGGAAAGACGCCAATCCGGTGTGGGATTTGCCATTAAGTCGGCCCTGGTCGGCAAATTAGCTGGATTTCCAAAGGCTGTAAACGACAGGCTCATGACCATGAAGTTGCCTCTGCTGAATGGAAGGAAGCACGCAACCATTGTGAGTGTCTACGCACCAACAATGACCAACGAAGATGATGTCAAGAATAAGTTCTATGAGGACCTGCACAATGTATTAACATCTGTTCCCAAAGGAGACAAACTTATAATCCTTGGGGATTTCAATGCCAGAGTAGGCACGGACACCACCTCTTGGAGTGGCATTATTGGAAAACATGGAGTCGGAAATTGTAACACCAATGGACTCCGCCTCCTTCAGACATGTGCCGAACATGATCTCCTGATTACGAACACAATTTTCCGTCTCCCCATTGAGAAATAGGACATCGTGGATGCACCCTCGCTCGAAACACTGGCACCTCATTGACTATGTAATCGTCAGGAGGAGTGACAGACAAGACGTTCGAGTGACAAAATCCATGTGTGGTGCCGAATGTTGGACAGACCATCGTCTCATTGTCTCGAAAATGAACATCCACATCAGGCCACCACGGCGTCCTCAAGGGGCAAAAATGCAAACAAAGCTAAATGTCACCCGCCTAAACAGCAAGAAAATGCAGCAGTCGTTTTGAAAATATGCTGGAAGACCGCCTCAAGCCCAATGCTGAAGCAAAACAGGATACAGAAACAGAATGGAGAGCCCTAAAGGACACGATTTACAACACTGCTATGGAAATCCTGGGTCCAGCCCCCCGAAAACATAAAGACTGGTTTGATGAAAATTCCGAAGAGATCAATCAATTGCTGGCAGAGAAACATCTTCTCCTCAAGGCACATTTGAATGACCCAAAGTCAACATCAAAAAAAGATGCTTTCAAGAACATTCAGAGAGTAGTGCAGCAGAAACTTCGCACATGCGGGACTCCTGGCTGAGCAGCAAAGCTGATGAAATTCAGGGCTTTGCTGACAGACACGATATGAAAAACTTCTACGACTCACTGAAAGCGGTCTATGGTCCTTCATCACCAGGCATAGTTCCCCTCCTCAGTGCAGACGGGGGAACATTGGTCACCGATAAGAAAGAAATCCTCCAACGCTGGGCAGAGCATTTCAGCAAAATCTTAAATGCAACTTCCTTCTTCGATGATGAAACCATCAATTGCCTTTCTCAAGTTCCCACCAATGAGACTCTTGATGACCTGCCAACCATAGTGGAAATAAACAAAGCCATCCAGCAACTCTCCAGCGGCAAGGCACCTGGTCCTGACTCCATCCCAGCAGAGATATACAAGGCAGGTGGGCCGGTCCTAACAGAGCAGCTTCACCGAGTATTCACAAACATATGGATGAACGAGACCATGCCACAAGATTTTAAGGACGCGTCAATAGTCCACCTTTACAAACGTAAAGGAAACCGCCAATCCTGTGACAACCACCGAGGCATCTCCTTGCTTTCAATTGCAGGGAAGATACTCGCCAGAATTCTTCTCAATCGCCTCACGGCCCATCTCGATCAAGGTCTTCTTCCTGAGAGTCAATGTGGCTTCAGAAAAGAACGTGGAACTGTTGACATGATTTTCGCTGCAAGGCAGCTGCAAGAGAAATGTCAGGAACAGAACTGCGAAATGTTCTCCACTTTCATTGACCTTACCAAGGCTTTTGATACAGTCAGCAGAGAAGGACTGTGGAAGATTATGGCAAAGTATGGCTGTCCACGAAAGTTTGTCCAAATAGTGCGGCTATTTCATGACGGCATGCAGGCAAGAGTACAGGAAAATGGTGAGCTGTCTGAACCCTTTCCTGTCACCAATGGAGTGAAGCAAGGATGTGTCCTGGCACCAACACTGTTCAGCCTCATGTTTTCAGCCATGTTGATGAATGCCTTCGAGAACGACGACATTGGAATAGACATCAACTACCGTATGGATGGAAAGTTATTCAATCTCAGAAGGCTGAAAGCTAAAACCAAAATTGACAGTGGCACCGTCAGAGAGCTCCTGTTTGCTGATGATTGCGCTCTATACGCCAACTCAGAGGCGGACATGCAACATAATGTTTCAGCTTTCTCACATGCCTGTGCCAACTTTGGGCTCAATATCAACTTGGAGAAGACTGTAGTTATGTACCAGCCAGCTCCAGGGAATAATCACGCTGTGCCGAATATCAAAGTGAATGATCATAGACTAAGTGTTGTGGACAAATTTACCTATCTTGGCAGCACCGTGTCACAAGCTGCCACAATCGATGACGAAGTGAATGCAAGAATCTCCAAGGCCAGTGCAGCCTTTGGCAGACTGTACAAGAATGTATGGGACAGAACTGGAATAAGCCTGCAAACAAAGCTAAAAGTCTACAAAGCAGTTGTATTATCCACACTGCTATATGCTTGTGAAACCTGGACTGTTTATCAGCGACACGCTAGGAAATTAAACCACTTCCACACAGTCTGCCTAAGGAAGCTACTGAAGATTAAATGGCAAGACAAGATTCCAGACACTGAAGTCCTAGAAAGAGCATCCATACCCAGTATCCACACTCTACTGATGAAGAATCAGATTCGCTGGGCTGGTCACTTGACTCGCATGCCAGATCACAGGCTCCCTAAACGAATTTTTTACAGCGAACTGCGTTGTGGTAAACGCTCCCAAGGTGGCCAGAGGAAACGTTTTAAAGACACTCTGAAAATTTCACTGAATGCTTTTGGAATTCATCATGACACCTGGGAGGCTGCAGCCAGAGACCGATATTCGTGGCGTGCATCATTGCGCAAAGGTGCAGTTATATGTGAGGCAACCAGGACTGCAAGAGCTGTGAAGAAAAGGCAGGACAGAAAAACCACTGCAGGAAATCCTCCTCCAGAGACGTCAAGCATTCTTTGTCCACATTGTCAAAGAACATTTCGAGCCAAAATAGGCCTTATCAGCCATCTTAGAACCCACGGCTCCACACCTTCAACCCCACTGGATGAAATGAATGGTCATCATCATTCTTGATGGACAAATAACAACAAACAACATCATTACATTACATCAAGCGCCATTAGTTAGCGGCCCAAGCATAGTACCTTACAATTTTTGTTTACACTTTCGACGGTTTGCCAGCAGCATGATGTTTTACAAATTCTTCCGAGACTACAACACAATATAAGTCGAATGGTATTTCCGGTCTTTTTTCGTATTGTTTACAATCGCGGCGACTGCACTATCCAGGTGGCCTTACTTCCTCAGGCTGAAAGACCCCACTGCCATACACCGCAGAGTACTATATTGGCAGTAATCGCCATTTGCTATTTCCGGTCTTTTTCGTATTGATTATGTGGTTGTTTCGGGATTTGAAATTTAAATATTGAGCACAACCCACTACTGGCAACGCCGATCGCATTCTGGTATGAACCTAAGGCCTATCCACGTCAATATGGAAGCACTATACTCGAGTTTCGCCCTCATTTGAGCTCGTCAGTAGTGCATATCCCTAACCGGATCCGGAAACAGTCCCGGATCACGCGTGTGAAGCGGGTGTGTAACCACGCGACACACACTGGACACACCAAATTATCACAACAGAACATCACAACGCTACCCATCGTAGGCTATGCTCAAGATATGCTTTTTCGTATTGTTTAAATAATCAGCACCCACGCAAAGTACCTTACAATATTTGTTTATACATTTGGCGATGAGCTCACGCGATTAATCGCCATTTATAACCGCTATATTTCAAAATTCATTATCAGGCATTAATTATAAAGCAAGTTATTTTTATTACCCCTTCTCAGTTATGTAAAATACTGCCGTTTCCTGCAGACATCCAGGGACATAACTATTTCCAAAATATACAAGGGAAATAACTAGCGTTATTTTTAATAAATATTGTTTTACTGATTAATTTAGAGATTTCACTGATTATGTTAAGTTAATTGAATGTGTACTATTGAGACTAGTCTCCAGTGTTGTTTTGTCTAGAATTCATCACTATCTATATGTTATTACATGTTTATTAATTGTGGCAATATACCCATATATAGAATTATTAGCTGTATTCTGGCTTCAGACGTTTTTCCAAAAACTGAATATGCCCAAGTGATCTTTGTGGTCCATATTTGGCTCGGTTCAAACTTGAATTGTTTACAATATCTTTCAGCAAAGGTGTTACTACAATTGCGAAAATAAAGTTTGCAAATTGTCTATAATGCTGGTAGTGCATCTTGGATGTACTAATTCACCTTAGTATCTACTACAGTTTTCTTCATTGAAAGCACGCCAGCTATTACCAACTATGGCATCAGAAAAGGAAAGCTGTGTGGCATCTGTGCTGTCTGCAGAGTCCATTAAAGTTATTGCAGAATCTATTGGTGTGTCAGGGTTGCAAGGCGAAGCAGCTTCTTTCCTAGCAGAAGATATTTCCTACAGATTGAAACTTATTGTGCAGGAAGCTGAAAAGCTGAGACAGCACAGTAAAAGGACCAAGCTGATGTGCACTGACTTCGACACAGCTTTACAGATGAAAAATGTTGAGCCTATATACGGACACACAAACAGGGATGGATATATTCCCTTCCGGCATGCAAGCGGTGGAGGGCGTGAAATATTCTTCACTGAAGGAAAAGAAGTAGATCTGCAAGCCATTGTTGCAGAACCGTTGCCAAAAATACCCTGCGAAGTGACCATGAAAGCTCACTGGTTATGTATTGATGGAGTGCAGCCTGCTTTACATGAGAACCCACCACCGGCAACTAAAGACCACCAGAAACAGGAGATTCTAGACACATCACTAAAAGCTAGCATTAATCGATCACATAAGCGGCCTCATCCTGACAGCATGAAATATAAACACCATTACAAACACAAGGACACAGTGAAGTTGAAAAACCTGACTACTCATGAACTGTCAGTTGAGCAACAGTATTTCTACAAGGAAATCACAGAAAGTTGTGTTGGGCCCGATGAACAGAAAAGATCGGAAGCCTTACAGAGTTTACAACAGGATCCAGGCTTGCACCAGATGCTTCCCAGATTCGTGGCATTCGCTGCAGAAGGTGTCAATATTAATGTTGTTCAGAATAATCTAGCTCTTCTCATCTACCTTATGAGGATGGTCAGGTCCTTGTTGGACAACCCTACATTATATCTGGACAAATATCTTCACAACTTGCTACCTGCTGTGATGACGTGTGTGGTTAGTAAACAGCTGTGCTTACGACCAGATATGGACAACCACTGGGCCTTAAGAGACTTTGCTGCAAGGCTGGTGGCACAGATCTGACGGAATCACAGCAACAACACCAATAACATTCAAGCCAGAGTGACAAAGAAGTTCAGTAGTAAGGCAATACAAAGCGAGAAGGTAGCATTAACTACACAATAACATTCAAGCCAGAGTGACAAAGAACTTCAGTAAGGCAATACAAAGCGAGAAGTTAGCATTAGCCACACAATAACATTCAAGCCAGAGTGACAAAGAACTTCAGTAAGGCAATACAAAGCGAGAAGGTACCATTAGCCACACAATAACATTCAAGCCAGAGTGACAAAGAACTTCAGTAAGGCAATACAAAGCGAGAAGGTAGCATTAGCCACACAATAACATTCAAGCCAGAGTGACAAAGAACTTCAGTAAGGCAATACAAAGCGAGAAGGTAGCATTAGCCACACAATATGGAGCTTTGGCTGGCCTAGGCGAGTTGGGTCCAGTGGTGATCAAGTCATGTTTGTTGCCTTATATTTGCATGTTGGGCGAGCGCATTAAGTCAGTTAACGAAGGATCTGCACTGAACGCTGATAAAATGGCAGCAGAGCATGTGAAAAAACAACTTATGAAATACCTCCCGGGAGTGCTGAAATCATTCCATAATAGTACCGAAACAGTGGATGAGTTCAATGTGGCATATGGTTACCTCGGCCCTATGATGTATTCAATGTTCATACAAAAGGAGAAGAACATTGCAGCCACAACTTCAGCCATTCACTCGCTAGCTAGCTACTTCAAGATCATCCATTCAGCTTACACAGGGACCTGCCCAGATTGTGATTCAACAGCAGCCCAGCACACCTGTGCCTCCCTCATCACCATTCCTCACTCCAACCCCAACCCTGGCTTCCCTCACATCACGCCCTCTCTCCTCGCTGCCCTCTACCCCAACTGGTATTGGGCAGAAGTTCGTCATTGTATCCCAGACAAGACCATCAACTCCCATAGCCCCACCATCATCCATTGCCCCGGTGGTCAAGCTGGTCAATCCTCAGCAAAGTGCCATAGCAGCTGGCAACTCAGGAGCTTCTCAGAAAATTGTGGTGATACAAGGCGATCCTAAATCTGATGACGTCAGTGTCAGTTTGCGTACTGCTGTCTTGGGAGGCCCACAGTCAACATCGCTCATCCAGCAGCCAGTGTCAACACCAAATAGTAGCATTACTGGCATTCGTCAGCATAGCTGAAAACATGAGGCTGAACAGTGTTGGTGCCAGGACACATCCTTGCTTCACTCCATTGGTGACAGGAAAAGACTCAGACAGTTCACCATTTTCCTGTACTCTTGCCTGCATACCATCATGAAATATCTGCACTATTTGGGTAAACCTTCATGGACAGCCCTATTTCGCCATAATCTTCCAGTCCTTCTCTGCTGACTGTATCAAAAGCCTTGGTAAGGTCGATGAAAGTGGAGAACATTGCATTACTGGCAAGGAAACATAGCATCTATCAGCATACTGTACATATCACATCATTACATCACACATTCATCGTATTCAACACTCAAATTATCTTGTTGTAATAAAAGAAATATGTATTTATTTTTTTTTTAAACGTAGAAATCTTTCGCTCTTCACAACGTATAATCAGTTCCATAAACATTCCCTTGTGGACAACATTCACAGTGTCAACACCACGTGTAGATTTGCATTAAGGTTTTTCTCTTTCACGGATTATTTAAAAATATCAGTGATTTTAATTTTGTGGAAGTGAATTCGATAGTTTATCACCACGTGTAGATCTGGATTAAAATTTCACCTGTCACGGATTACTCAAATATATCAGTGATTTCAATTTTGTGGAAGTGTTTTCGATTGTTTTCACCACGTGTATCTGTATCTGTGCTTCCGTATTGAAGATTTCCTCTGTCACGGATTATCGAAGATGGAAAACCACATTGTTAAACGTGTCAAAGTCAACACGAGTGAAGGTTTCGAAGGAGGAGCGTTCCACCAAGCGAACGCACTTATGTTTTCTATATCAGGACCTCATGTATTCCGGTTCAACTACTCGCTGATGGCGAGCGTCTTGAGGGGGCCTTGTGGGATCGGTAGGGAAGGGATAAAATCCATCTACGGTTTTGAGGACCCTGAAAGATGGTACGCTACGCTGACACCGGAAGCAAAGGCGGCTCATTATGAACGGCTTCACGGGATGAAACATGAACTGCAGGATCCCAAAGTAACGATCGTGATTGAAAACACAGAGAAGGAAAAGATCAAGGTTATGATTCACTGGATGCCTACAACCGCAAAGATTGAGAAAGTGAAGCAAATAGCCGCGGATATTTCGGGAGATATAAACGCGGAAGTGCATAAGCTGAAAAACAGCACGGACAAGTGGTTACTTCTGTGCAACCCGAAAGAACCTCTGCCACATTACGTAGACATGGAGTTGGACGGGTTAGAAGACAAGCTACACCGTCTCTTCATCACAGTTCCGGGGCGCCGTACGGTGTGTACAGTCTGTGGGGAAGACTCCCACTGGAGTAATAAATGTCCGGCCAAAGTACAAACCCAGAAGGGACCTAGACTGGCACAAAAAGTCACCTCGAACTCCCAGATAGTTCAACGTAGTAGGGATAAGGAGGATGAAGACTGTTTCCAGCTGGTCAGTCGGAAAAGGGGACGCTCAACCAAGAGCCTGTCTGACGGCGAGAGCTCGACACCTCCAGCCTGCCAAACACCTGTTACCACGTTGCCGCCCCTCAATAACCACGACTACCCTACACCGTCTGAAGCGCACAGGTCAAACAAAAAGAAATGTGTAAGTAATTATACTGAACAGATAACGACCAGCGCCGTGACCGAAATAGACAGTAATAATGTTAACACACCACCACGACAAAGAAACCTGTCAGATTATTCACCACGCCTCGTTATTGACTTAGAGATTTCAAGCCCGGCGAAGGAATCTACTGACTATCTCCAGAAATGATAACATGAATACAGACAGTTTGAAACAAGAAACATAATTATGCTCAACCTTTTCTTATTTTACAACAAAAATGGCAGCGGAAATTAAAATAATGAGTATTAACATTCGAGGTATAAGATCCAAAATTAATCATCTTATACCACTCATACACGAATATAAACCTGATTTTATACTCATTCAGGAAACTAACGTTAAAACCGACGAACACGCATCATATATCACAACATGCTTAGGTCTAAGACACTCATGTTTTAGTCTTAGTACTCAACATATCGGATTGTGTACAGCAATAATACAGACATCGGACAGGTGGCAGATTATAGAGAAGGACAGGGACTGCCAGGGTAGGATAGCTATAGTACAGGTGAGAAATAACATAAATAAATACACAATTGTCAACATACACGCACCGCCTGACTACAGAAATCAGCCGCTCTTCTACCAAACACTGGAAAATTTATTATCACGCTCATATCGGGGTCACAACATCATTCTAGGGGGTGATTTTAATTGCGTACTTTCGGCGCACGACCTTATAAATGAAGATGTAAGAATGCAAATTAGAAACACAACGGGGGAGGAGGAACATCAATTAGACACATTGCAAACAATTTTAGATATCCATGAGCTAACAGACGCATACAGGCAGATGCACCCCCATGGAACTGATACAACACACACAAACAATGCGCATAATAGAGCAGCGCGATTAGATAGAATTTATGCGCCCATAACACATCATATAACACAAGTCAAGCATTTACAGGAGACACTGAACTTCACAGACCATAAGGCTGTAGTTGCAACAATAAACACAGTACAAGCAACACCACATCTTAGAAGATCTCCCCACTGAATACTTAACTGCACACTTTTACAAAATCAGGACTATGTAGATTGCATAACAAAACTGATCCTCACATACACAAGCGATATACCAGAGGGTAATGCGCGAGAACTCTGGGAAACACTTAAACAAACTATACGAGAGAGAACACACACACTAGCAGCAGTAATACACAAGCAAAAACTACAACAAGAAAAAGTATTGGAAAATGCAATTAAGCTCTTACTACAGACAGACAAAAATTCACCACACATCATAGCATTACAGGAAGAATTAGATCTCCACAGACATCATCGATTTCAGGGGGCTTTACTGCGAACAAAGTTACAAACTATAACACAAGAGATACCGAGTAAAAAATACATATCTTTAGAACAAAACATACAGCGCAGCAGACAGATAGGCCAGATAATTGACAGGGAAGGAAATATACAAGTCGAGTCACAACAAATAGCCTTAGCCTTTGAAGATTATTACAAGAACCTTTATACAGAGGAAAACACACAGGCACACGTGCAAGAACACTTTATGAAATTCACAAAAGAACTCACAGAGGAACAGAAACTGACACTAGATACTGAATTAACACTAACAGATATAGCACAAGCGGTTCATGGAATGCAGAAGGGCAAATCGCCTGGCCCTGACGGTATTACCGCTGAATTCTATCAGTTTTTCTTTCCTCTTCTAGGTCCCCTTTTACTAACAGTATTCTCTGAATCTGGAGGAGCGGCTGGCCGAGAGGCTAGAACGCCGGACTCTCATTCGGGAGGCCCGGGTTCGATCCCTCGGTAAGGTGTGGGATTTTTTTCTGTCGGGGGCAAAAAGAAAATCCTAACCTGCACAGTTCGCGGCGACTGCACTAGCCAGGCGGCCTTTATTCCTCAGGCTCAAAGACCCCTCTGCCATACACCGCAAGGTACTATATTGGCAGTAAATGACAGTTTTATTCTCTGAATCTTTCCAAAAACAAGAACTCCCATCCAGTTTCAACACGTCTTACATCACTCTTATTCCGAAGGAGAACACCGACAAGACACTTTTAAAGAGTTACAGACCGATCTCGCTTTTAAATGTAGACTACAAGATTTTAACACAGGCTTTGACGAATAAATAGAAACCAGTAATGTCATCTCTCATTCACGAAGACCAGCAATGTAGTGTGCAACACCGCAATATCCAGCAACACACACACTTCATAAGTGACATCATCAACTACACACATCTGAAAAACTGTCAGTCCTCAATTATCTCTTTAGATCAAGAAAAAGCATTCGACAGAATTTCTCACTCATACCTCCACAAAACTCTCTCACACTGCAACGTGGGAAATTATTTTCGGACATGGGTCAAAATTTTATATATGAAACCGGAAAGTCGGATTCTATTAAACCATACCCTAACCAATTCTTTCAGGTTGACTAGGTCAGTGAGACAGGGATGTCCCTTGTCCCCATTACTGTACGTTGTCGCTCTAGAGCCACTTCTAGAAAAGATACGACAGGACGACAGTGTCAGGGGTACGTTCATACCAGGGAAGGGTGAACAAAGGCTGCGTGCTTATGCGGACGATACCATTTTCTTTCCGACAACTGAAAAATCTTTACGGATCATTTTGGAAACGTTCTCGTTTTTCGGCAAAGGGAGTGGGGCAAAATTAAACGTCCAAAAATCTACTATAATGGGCTTAGGCAAATGGAAAAATAAGGCGGATTTTACATTTGACTTAACATCAAACAATCTTATAAAAGTGTACGGAATAGTCTTCCCGTGTCAACCAAATCAGACACACAACGACACTTGGCAAAATCTAGAGAAGAAAATAACAGATTTGTTACAGAGGTACAAATACAAAACAACTACCATATTTTGTAGAAGTACCATTGTTAATACATATAAAATTCCAAAAATACTATATCTGTGCACAGTCCTAGACCTCCCACGCCAGACTGTCACAAACATAAACAAAGAGATTAGACGCTTTGTGTTTGGCAGCACCATTTACAGTATCAAACATACTACACTCATGCAAGACACAAAAGATGGAGGTGTTGCCCTCCAAGACATAACAACCAAAATACAAGCACTTAGGATCAAACACGTAGGTGAAATCCTACAACACCCAGAAAAACACCCTTTAGCACACTATTACATTGGAATTAGGCTATCTTACTTAAAACCTATTAGGAATACATCCTCACATTACTTTGACACTCTCCCAACGTTCTACAAAACATGTATTTCAGCCATTAAATGACACGGAAAATTACTACACAAGAAAACACATACAATCTACAGGCATTTAGTTAAATTACAAGCAACTCCGGTACATCTCAGAATTAAAAGAGGATATAGATATTTCATAAAAGATTATACCGAAATTTTCACTAATATTCACAACAAGCAGATTACCCCAAAAGCAAAGGAAATTACATATAGGCTTGTTTACAGCATGACCCCAATAACAGAGAGAACAGCAAAAATAACTAAACAAATACTACAGTGTCAGCTTTGTAGATGGAACGTCCAAGAATCAGAAGAGCACATCTATTACGAATGCAACACAATCATGCCAACAAGAACTCTCCTACAAAACATCCTAAACACTCATACCAAACAAAGAACAGATGTTTACAAAGCAATAATGATAAATTCCATTCCTTACTCCACACAAGACAGTGTTCTAAGTCCCAGTAATGAAGAGTGTCGGTGTCTGTGTCGGCTTCTAAAGAGCCACATTTCAAAAATCCAAATAGTATGCTCCATCTTTTGTTTAGTCAAGTCACATGTCTTCAAGCCATACCGCACTGCTGAATGCGCATAGCATCTGATGAACATCAATAGTTTATGGGTTATTTGTTTGGAAAGAGCGTATATGTTTCATGTTATTGATTGTGTCGCTTATACCATATTTTATCATTGTTTAGACCATGGCCGTGCTCTAGATTTTCTCAGTATGATACGAGTCTTCGAAATGCAGCCCCTTAAATGCATTTTTTTTTCTAATAACATTCGATTGTGATTTATTTATATTTTTAACTGCACAAAATGTATGGATGCTATTTATATTTTGAAAATGTAAACTAATTTAAAATAATGATATCAACTATCAGCTACAGCAATCTACTACAGAACCTGGCACCGGGTCCCAATGGTGTCTCGTACACAGTGTACATGTGATGCCTAAACGTTCTGAAAAGGTTCCACCAGATACTGAGATCTGCGTGGAGGCACCAACGATTTAGTCCGGAGTGGAGCAAGGCCAATGGAATCTACATACCCAAGGAACAGAAGTCAGCAATCATTACCCAATTTCGGCCAATCTCTCTTCTGAACGTCGAGGGCAAAATATTCTTCTCAGTCATGGCTAGCAGAATCACGACATACCTAATGGCGAACAGGTATATCGACAAGGTGGTTCTAATGGGGTGGGGGGGGGGGCATACCTGGTGTCCCCTGATGTGTGGAACATGCTGCCATGATCTGGGAAGCTATCCAGAGAGCGAAGAGCGAAAAGTCAAACCTCCACGTGGTATGGTTGGATCTGGCTAACGCCTACGGGTCAGTGTCCCATCAGATGCCGTGGCAGGCCCTTAGGATGTACCACATGCCCGAGGAGATCACATCGATGCTTAAGCAGTATTTCCCCGGGTTCACTATCCGTTTCTCTACCTCGGCGTTCACGACCTGATGTACTGAGCTCCAAGCGGGTATAGCGATGGGTGTACGATTTCGCCGATACTGTTTTGTCACGGCCATGCAGATCGTTCTGGCTGCGGCATCCGGCTACGCACAAGGACCGAGACTCACGGAGGAATGTGGGATGTCGCAACTCAAGGCATTCGAGATAGTATATGGTGCACAACCACGCGGCCCATTATCTTTGTATGAATCTATTTTGACTGAAAGTACAACTTTGCCTAGACCCATTTCATCATATGAACATGTAACATCATTGCGTGACAGAATTATGAAATCATGTGTGTTAGCCAAAGAAGCTCTCCAAAAATCAGGAGCGATCTACCGACAATATGCTAACAGAGGAAATAGAACTATTACACTGACACCAGGACAGGACGTTCTTCTTCTTTTGCCAAGTGATAGACATCCCCTAGCTGACTCATGGCAAGGACCGTTCAAAGTACTACGACAAATTTCGACGGTAGATTACGAAATTGCAGTTAGGGACAAACATAAAATTTTTCATATTAACATGCTCAAACCATATTACCACAGGCAAGACGACCAAGTAGAGACAGCAGCAAGCACCACCATAGTGGACCAGACGGACGACAACGACACTGACGAGATACCGACACCAGTTCTTGACACGACGACCAACATAAAGGACATTAAGGTAAATCCTAAACTGCCGCAGACACAGACTGACAGTTGCAGACAACTGATACAAGAGTACAGGACGATCTTTTCTGACAGCCCAGGACAGACAGACTTAGTTCAACACCAAATCATCTTGACATCCGACATTCCTATTAAGTGTAGACCTTATTCCATCCCTATACACTATAAAGAAAAACTACATCAAGAAATCATTGATTTAGAAGCAAATCATATCATTCAACGTTCACAATCTCATTTCTGTTCACCAATAGTTTTAGTACGGAAAAAGGACAAAACTATGAGACTCTGTGTGGACTATCGTAAGCTCAACAGCATTACACAGTTGGATTTAGAACCGATGAGCAACTGTGAAGACATCCTGACTGAACTATCTGACTCACGTTATTTCACCAAACTTGACATGACGAAAGGTTACTGGCAGATAGCTGTACATCCTGACAGTATACATCTGACTGCATTTGCCACACTGTGGGGTTTATACGAATGGTGTAAACTACCTTTCGGATTAGTCAATGCACCGGCTACCTTCGTCAGAATGACAAGAATTA
Organism: Cepaea nemoralis; assembly: GCA_014155875.1. Taxonomy (NCBI): domain Eukaryota; kingdom Metazoa; phylum Mollusca; class Gastropoda; order Stylommatophora; family Helicidae; genus Cepaea; species Cepaea nemoralis. The sequence continues at coordinate 173,327 of JACEFZ010026980.1, read as the reverse complement.
TTTTGACAGACATTGCTAACATCATTTGGTACATGGACGACATTTGCATACACACAAAGGACATGACAGATCACATAACAGCACTACAACAGACATTTGACAGGATTAGACATCATGGACTGACTGTAAAACCTTCCAAAGTTGATATAGCCTTTCAGGAAATTTCATTTTTGGGCTATAAGATATCAAATGGCTTTATATCAACTGACGATAACATCATGTCTAGAATCTTGAAATTGTCGCTTCCGACAACTAAGAAACAGTTGCGAAGTGTGTTAGGTCTTTTAAACTATTATAGACAATTTATTCCTCATTTTGCTGAATTGACCAAATGTTTCACTGATTTACTAACAAATAAACAGCCCAACGTGATTGTAAACAGCGAATGTTTAAGGCCAGCATTTACGAAGATTCTTTCATATTTCTCTAAATCACCTATTCTAAAATTGCCAAATTTGAATATCACTTTTAGATTAAGATGTGACGCGAGCTCCGTAGCCATTGGAGGTGTGCTTCTACAGGAACACGACCAAATCTTGTACCCAGTATACTACGTTTCTCGAAAACTGAACACCAGCGAAAGAAATTATAGTACACCGGAACTCGAGGCTCTTGCCATGGTATTTTCGGTAAGGAAACTCTCTAGATTTCTGTTAGGTAAACATTTCATTATTGAAACAGATAATAGTCCGCTGACAATTGTTACCAGAGGAACGCCAAGTAACAGCAAGGTGGCAAGATGGTCCCTTCTTCTACAGGACTATAGCTATGAGATTAACCATATAAAGGGTTCACAAAACTGTCTTGCAGATCTTTTGTCGAGATGTCCATACGACGAACCTAATACCCAGTCAACACCAGAGCACAGTGCAGAGGGTGTATAAAACTGCAACGTAGATATGCTCAGTACCACAGCCAATTGTGACAATATGTCAGTAACGCTGTGTACAACAATGTGATAGGGTAGATTGTATCTCCCAATGTATATAACATGTGTACATATTTGTATTCTTATTATTATCATTATTATGCGAATGAATGCGTGTATAATTGTGAGATATGTGAAAGAATGGAATCATTATTATGTAAACTAATGTGTTGTATAACTGTTAGATATGAGAAAGAATGTGATTATTATTGTAAATACATAAATATTGTAACAAGTGGACACTACAAATACAAGTGTCACTGGACAACATGAAAAGATCCAGGAACTTACCAAGCTACTACAGCATGAAGTAATCCTGAATGTATCCAGACCGACGTGTCCAAGACGTTTTAACAAGGTACGAAAGATGACTGCTACATTACAATCCGAGCAGAAGGCGGAAGAGACGAAGCAACAGCTGATAGTAACAACTACTACTCCGTTTATTTAATATCCATCCAGAACGGAACAACAACACATGTGTGAAATAGTACAGCTGTATACTTCCGGTATTTTTTTTTTTGCATATTAATTTAAAAGTTAGCAGACTACGCTAAAAAGTCTATAAATTTATGACAATTGTATTAAAATGTGATTTAAAATATTTCCATATACGGAATTGTATATGTCGATCTTTATAAGATGTAATCTCAGCATCGGTAAGGGGAACCCCGGGACCGGATGTCAACCGGAAGTAGTCATCAGGACAACCGTAAGTAACAACCAGACCCAAGAAAATACCCGCCAAAATTTGAAAAATGTGGTCCCGTTTTATGACGAAACAAGATAGCGGGATAACCCCGTACAGAAGGATTTATCGGGGGTTGCAAACCTATTTTATACCTGAATTGCGTCTCTCCTACTACTACAATGCCTGCCATTACTATTCTTTCAAAGCTACTGTGGCGTTTAATATAGCCAAAGTATTCTGGTTTCCGAGACATGATACTGATGTTCACATCTTTTAGAATATCCGTGTTATTCTTCCTCTTGCTCCACGGAATTTTACGAACTTGTCTCTAACATTTCAACTCAACATTTCAAATGTTCTCCTTAATTGGTTGCAAGATGGCAGGGGCAACTTGTGTCTATATGTTGCCACAGAAAAGATGCATGTAACTTTAATTTATTTGCTGATGTTGTGCCGTGGTTTCTTAACCACAAAGCGGAGAAGCGACGCACAACTAACACGTTGTGTGGTTCAAAATTTTTTTTTTTTTAAATACGTTTATTTTATACAAAGCAATGTATATTTACAAGGTGCAATGCGTGTTTCTTTGTTTGTGTATATTACAGAGCGTTGCCGTTTGTTAGTGTTATGTCATATGCGTTAATGAAACAAAAACATACATATACAGTTATGATAATGACGTACGCTTTCAGTCATCCCATTCTAACGTGATTGATGGTAATAGTGATGATAATGGTGATGATAATGATGATGATAGTGGTGATGGTAATGGTGGTAATAATGGTGATGATAATGACGGAGACAACAACGACTATGGTGTGGTGATGATTCCTTCCGCTCGTTCATTCTAAACCCATCTTTCTCACACGCTTATAAAACCTTCCACACACAGCACGCGTTCTCTTCCACATCGAAGATATATACATTAAAGGAAATGTTGGTGTCAAGGTCGAAACGGCAAAAGCCGCCCCACGTTTTACACTGCAGGCAGTCTCATGCAAGCTTACTTCCTGTAAGTGGATTCAATATTATTGCTGAATGACAGCCCTCGACTTAATCGCAAGTGCCCAGGATTTGCTTGTGGTGGGGTGGGTTGATACGAGGAACGCGGTCAATACGGAGGGAGGGAGAGAGAGGGAGTTGGGGAGGGGGAGAGGCGGGGGAGGGATAAAGAGAGAGCGCGCGTAAACAGATTGGAATTTGTTAAGTTGTCCATTGCGAATTCAGCGTATACATAAATATCCCATTCATTATGTACAAAAACAGGCTTTTACATTGCGAATACAGCGTATAGTCATTCATGTTTGGGGTGGGGGGGGGGGGGGGGAGAAAGAGAGAGAGCGATATAGAGAGAGAGAGAGAGAGAGAGAGAGAGAGAGAGAGAGAGAGAGAGAGAGAGAGCTGTTCAGACCGAGGTCAAACTTCGGTCGACAAGACCACTGACTCACAAAGGCCACCGTCCCATTGTTCTGTCTAGATTGGGCTACAGGACTCAGTAACAAAGAAAAGACATTTATTCAGTTATTTGGCGCTTTGTTCCTCAATGATTGGGCTTAGTGGTACACATGCGGAGTATAGAAATATACTGTGAGAGTGTGTTTGAACATGTATGTTATGTAGTGTGAAATTTGATGGGAGTGGCTCTTGTTTATTAATCTGCGAATAGCTGGGCGATTTTTTGTTGAAAAATCTTTGCTAGTGTGTTGTGGTTGTATTGTTTGGTGATTGTGTGTGGCCGAGTTTCTACTCGACCATATTACGTTTCTATACTCCGCCAGTGCAACAAGAAGTTTAGTGTGTTTGCCTTTTGTAGATGTGGGTATTGTATTTAAAAAAATGGCCTTATAAGCGTCAGTTTTCTTGTTTGTGTGTGTTTCTATTAATTGTTGCAGTGCAATCTTAGTGGCTGTGATTGCTGGGCATTCATAGAAGAGATGATCCTCTGTTTCCTGAATATTTTTGTCTACATAATTTGCATGGGGCTATTTGCTTGAATGTTTGTGCGGCCCTCTCAGTTGTCGGGGTCATATTATAAATTAGCCTGTATGTTATTTCTTTGGATTTTGATGTGATATGTTTGTTGTGTAAGTTAGTGAAGGTGCAACTGTAGTCTTTCATGTGATATTTGTATCCTCTTTTGATTCTCAGGTGTAGTGGTGGGGCTTGTTGTTGTACTAAATATGTGTATATCTGCTTGGTTGTCTGTTGTATTAAGTGTTCATTACCTTGAATTGCTTGCATACATGTTCTGTAGAAGTGCGGTAGTGTGCCGTAATAGTGCGGTGTTGTTTTGTCTATTTTCTTAATTCTGTGTAATCTAATTGCAATATAGTATAATGCTAGCGAGTGTTGATCTGGATGATTGATGATGCGTCCTATGTGGTTGATTCTTAATGCTTGTATTTTTGTGTTAAGGTCCTGTAATGAGACAGACAGGGTCTGCCCTGTCATTGGTTCACACTGACACCTTGCCGTCTTGACAGATATTAGTATGTCAGTTACACTGTGCTTAAAAAAAGACATAATAACTGCAACCCACAGCAAGGACCAGGGATGGAGTTATACCTCTCCATAGGACAAAGCCTGGGCCGAGTTGTAGAGACTATGTGTTTCCCTTGCAGCATGATCCCTCGCTCTGCCTGCCCAGTACATGAACAGTTAATGACACGTCCTAGTAAGACAGACGATAGGCTAGATGTCAGACATCCTTACCAACATGCCAATACCTAATTTGTTTCTAGGCAGTCTCCTGCTATATATCTGTGATGGCATCACATGTTGTAGGCCTGTGAGCATGGGGAAATAGATGGCCAATCTTTAGAATGCATCGAACTAGTGTCCGACCGTTCTCATGACATTTTTGTTCATTCAATTCACGGGTTAAATTTCATTGGCGTTTCCCTGGGGTCGTCGCTGTAGCTACGGAGTCAGGTGACACGGGCTTTGCTGCAGGCCGAACGAAGTCTTCATCAACGGAACAACAAAAACGAAACGGTGAAAATATACAACAAAAATAGTACCGAAGGAATGAACACGGCATGCAACCAACAAATAGTGATAGTGCGATGCAGTGTGAAACAAGGAATCCAGCATTGTATCGATAAAGGGTGTTTCCAGCTGTCGATCTTTTATGGCAGTCACAATAAAAAAAAAATTTTTTAATGATTTAAGCTCGAAGGATGAAAAACACACGCACGCAACCGCACAAACACTTATTTTGTGGAAACGAAATTGTTTTCGGCTACTTCTATATCTATTTACATTTTAATTCTTGTTTTAAAAATTATCTTCAGGAGTATCTTAGCTTTAATTTCATTTTGTAAATAAAAGGGCTCGTGGTTTCCCCGGGGCAATTGTGATGACCGCCTCGGGTGGCTCTGGCTAGATCAAGTGCAGATAAATCTAACTCTAGTATTCACAACCGCTAGCTTATCGTTTCTTGGACAGAATGATAACATTTGATGATTTGTGGATACATCCAGGATTATATATAATTATATATGTTAATAAATATTTATATGACAGTAGAAATGTTCAAGCTGGATAGTGATTTCATCATATCCGTTGTCAGGATTATGCAGTCTTTCCTGGCTTGGTCATTTTGATAGTCTTCCATATCCTCCCAGCCCGGCTGCATAGAACTGCGTGCTATGTTTTCATTTACCAGCCATCCCACATAACTGTGTGACTTACTTATTGACTCGCCCTCGTAACTTGTTCTACCCAACTATGCACCGCTTTACGGGAAATCGCTAGGGGCTAAGTCCACTTAAAACCCACCTTGGGGGAGACATTTCGTAAATGACGCTGAAGTTGAATGTGAAGTGAAAACGTGGTTTAGAAAACAGGGCACGCAGTTCTATAAGGCCGGTTTGGGAGGATTTATAAAACGATGGGATAAGTGCATCAATGTTGGTGGAAATTATGTTGAGAAATAAAGGGACAATGTATCTATAAAAATAAACTGGTTTCAAGCTGTTATCATAGATAGTTATTTTTCTACAGTCATTTGTGACTTACTTATTAACTTACCCTCGTATGCTTCGGCGTCTTGAGTATTATATAGTCCTGATAGTTCGGGTCCCATCGATTGACGGACGTCGGTCGCGGCGATTGGGCAATCTTGAGCATAGCCTACGATGGGTAGCGTTGTGATATTCTGTTGTGATAATTTGGTGTGTCCAGTGTGTGCCACGTGGTTTCACACCCGCTTCACACGCGTGATCCGGGACTGTTTCCGGATCCGGTCAGGGATATGCACTACTGACGAGCTCAAATTGTGATTAACCCGAGTTTGATTTTCTAGGCAACTGTACGTTTAGTAGTTTGCCATTGCTTTCTAAACGAGAAGTGAGTGAGTGAGTGGGTGAGTGGGTGGGTGGGTGCGTGCGTGGGTGCATGAGTGAGTGAGTGAGTGAGTGAGTGAGTGAGTGAGTGAGGGAGGGAGGGAGAGAGTTAGTTGGTTGGTTGGTTGATTGGTTAGTTAGTTAGTTGTTCCAGCTTCACGGCAATGCGTCACCTCGTAATGCTCCGTTCCTGTGCCAGCGAATAACACAAAAATTGCTTCTCACTGCCTCATGTGAAAAGTGGAACAGACAGTAGTCCTGACAAAATCAGCAGCACGCACACTCATGCATGCATAAAACCGCGGCCAGAATACCAACACAACTGTCCACCATCAGATGGAAGAAACAGTAACTAGTACAACCAGCTGTTGCACACGCATTACTGCATAAGGCAAACCAGCTGAATAAGCAACACGCCACCAGTCATTTTTCTGAACATTCAGTTCACAACAAAAACCAACGCGGACAGTTGAAAAAGGCATTCTACATTAAATCTACAGCTCACAGTGTCGCACGAAGCATTAAGCTCAGGAGCTGGGCGATGGAACTATACACTACAAGTCCAAAGTGAGGAGTAGCCAGAAGCAAAACCACCCCAAGGTCTAACGCGTGACCCGTCTATTCGCTATACTGACCGGACCTGACTTTCCAAACAAGAAGTCAACGTTTAAGTCTAATTTAATGTCGGGGTAGAGGCTGAACCACCTATCTCGTTATCAACGCGCCGAAAGTTTAAGAGCGAACACTCTTATTCTTATCCTTTCGCCCACGTCGTCGTTTAAAATGCATGTAAATAAATAAGTACCCATTTTATGTCGCCAGTCTACCTCATTGGTGTTTTATTTTTTAAATTGGAAACAAATAAAACAAATTTAGATTTCCGCCATACGTGGATTTAACAATCCTGATTATGTTGGTTTGGTTTTTCAAATTGTTGTTTGTAATGTACTGCTAGAAAGAACAAAATAACATGAAAGTCCATTTTTAATAGAACATTTTGTCGTTACTTTAACTTCTAATTCTTAAAAACTAAATTTAGCTGAACACTTGATAAAATAAACTGGTAGTGAATTATTTTCTCACGCCCACCACATTACAACTTGGAATTATCCGTTTAAGTTGGAAAATACACCGCCACCCCTTGCGTTTCGATGTGCTTCTACGAAACATCGAAAACAGAAGTCAAGATTTACCGTTCCGTAAAGTTGTATCCTGTTGCCAAATTTAACTGTTGAAGTGTTGCTAAATTCATCTGTATCGTGCAGTGCGATCTTTGTAATGAACAATAACGGTCGTTGGATAACCTGCAATTTGTCCCCTGAGGTTTTTGTTGTTGTACGTTCTGCTAGTCTGTATTCTAGCCATTCCAAACAGGAACCAGCTGTGAGTCTATAACGTATTAGGACAATTACAAGTTGTGGGCCTGGGTGCACGGAGGAATAGGTGGCTATTCTTTCCCTCCTGTAGTGAGCGACGAGCTCCCGTATCAAAGTCCGACAGAGCTCATGCCATTATCAGCGGAACTTCCCAACCGTTCCGCCAACGTGCCTTCTAGGGTGTTATCTATTGGTTTATATCTCTGCTGCTCTCTATGTTGTTTGCCCACAAAATGTCCCCTTTCGTGATACTTTCATACGAACAAATGACTTTGTAGGCCTATTACACATGCGTATTTACTCCAGCAGCGTCATTTTTATACTGAGTTGTTATATAACTTCCCTGTGTGTCCAAGAAACTAGCCCCAGTGTTCTAAGTCCCAGTAATGAAGAGTGTCGGTGTCTGTGTCGGCTTCTAAAGAGCCACATTTCAAAAATCCAAATAGTATGCTCCATCTTTTGTTTAGTCAAGTCACATGTCTTCAAGCCATACCGCACTGCTGAATGCGCATAGCATCTGATGAACATCAATAGTTTATGGGTTATTTGTTTGGAAAGAGCGTATATGTTTCATGTTATTGATTGTGTCGCTTATACCATATTTTATCATTGTTTAGACCATGGCCGTGCTCTAGATTTTCTCAGTATGATACGAGTCTTCGAAATGCAGCCCCTTAAATGCATTTTTTTTTCTAATAACATTCGATTGTGATTTATTTATATTTTTAACTGCACAAAATGTATGGATGCTATTTATATTTTGAAAATGTAAACTAATTTAAAATAATGATATCAACTATCAGCTACAGCAATCTACTACAGAACCTGGCACCGGGTCCCAATGGTGTCTCGTACACAGTGTACATGTGATGCCTAAACGTTCTGAAAAGGTTCCACCAGATACTGAGATCTGCGTGGAGGCACCAACGATTTAGTCCGGAGTGGAGCAAGGCCAATGGAATCTACATACCCAAGGAACAGAAGTCAGCAATCATTACCCAATTTCGGCCAATCTCTCTTCTGAACGTCGAGGGCAAAATATTCTTCTCAGTCATGGCTAGCAGAATCACGACATACCTAATGGCGAACAGGTATATCGACAAGGTGGTTCTAATGGGGTGGGGGGGGGGGCATACCGGGTGTCCCCTGATGTGTGGAACATGCTGCCATGATCTGGGAAGCTATCCAGAGAGCGAAGAGCGAAAAGTCAAACCTCCACGTGGTATGGTTGGATCTGGCTAACGCCTACGGGTCAGTGTCCCATCAGATGCCGTGGCAGGCCCTTAGGATGTACCACGTGCCCGAGGAGATCCCATCGATGCTTAAGCAGTATTTCTCCGGGTTCATTTTCCGTTTCTCTACCTCGACATTCACGACCTGATGTACTGAGCTCCAAGTGGGTATAGCGATGGGTGTACGATTTCGCCGATACTGTTTTGTCACGGCCATGCAGATCGTTCTGGCTGCGGCATCCGGCTACGCACAAGGACCGAGACTCACGGAGGAATGTGGGATGTCGCAACTCAAGGCATTCATGGACGACACGACTATCCTGACACAGATGAGAGTCATGCACACTGCATGCTCCAAATGCTTGATCAGCTGATCGACTGGTGCAGGATGAGCTTCAAACCCAAGAAGTCAAGAAGCCTGTCGATCGTGAAGGGCAAAGTGGCGGCAATTGCATTCAAGGTGGCTAACCAGGCGATCCCCACTGTAATGGAGGAACCCGTCAAGAGTCTCGGCCGAGTGTACGATTCCTCGCTGACAGACAAGAACGCAGTACAACACATACGCGAGACAACAGAAAACGGTCTGCGAGCCATCGATAAGAGCAGACTCATTAGAAAATTTAAGCTCTTGTGCCTCCGGTTGACACTGATCCTTTAGCTGCTATGGCCCCTACTCATCCATGGCGTGTGCATGAGCACAGTAGAGGCGTTAGAGAAAAAGGTCAGCAAAGCCACGCGGAAATGGCTGGGAGTGCCACCATGTCTGATGGACGTAGCGTTATATTCAAAGAAGTCTAAACTCGTGACCCCGTTCAAGTCTGTTGTTGAGGAATACAAAGTCGGAAAAGCCAGGTTCGCGATGATGCTGCGCGAATCCCAAGATTAAACAGTGAGCGGCTCCCAGCCGACGCTCAGGTCGGGAAGGAAATGGAAGGTTGTCGAGGCAGTCAAATCCGCGCAAAGTTCGCTCCAGCTAAAGGAAGTGATTGGACATACTCCGCCCAACAGACAAGGCTTTGGATACCAAAGCGACACGCAATGGTGGTCAAAGGCGTCGGCTAGGCAGCGCAGAGACACAGAACAGGCAGCCATAGTGGATGTAGCAAGATTCCACGCAAATAAGGGGACTGTTGCTAAAACCGGGTGGATACACTTCGTAAAAGCTGGACACAAGTCGAACAGTAGAGTAGACTGCCCTGACAGCCTGCCATCCATCCTCTGGGGCGCTGAAGACTGGGAGCTGACAGTAGACCTGCAGGACCGTGGCAAATACCCAGCGGAAATCCTGAAGTTTCAGCTGCAACCAGACATTGTAGTGTGCTCTCCGTCGATCAACAGTTAATACTAATCGAACTGACTGTTCCGTTCGAGTCAGGAGTCGAGGAGCAGCACACCTATATGATGGAGAAATACAGTGACATGGTCGCAAGCCTGAGACAAGAAGGATATACCGCCAGGCTTTACGCCACTGAGATAGGCGCGAGAGGCCTTGTCACCAACTCTGCATACAACGTGGTGAAACAACTAGTTCAACTAGGTGTAAAGGGACAAGCAAGGACCCGGGCACTTAAAAGACTGGGCGAAGCAGCGGAGAAGGCCTCTAGCTGGCTATGGAGCAAGCGAAATACGGGGTGGGACAAGGATATGCAGTAAATGGTTCAACTTTGCCTGCAATGTTAGTCACCGTCTCTCAAGAAGAACAACCTCGGTAAGGCAAAAACCTCTCCAGAAAAATACCACCTCACAATGACACCGAAACAACAGCCACTGCGAAGACGCCAAGGGAAAGTCTCGATAGATACGTACTTCAGGAGAAAGACGTCTGGGAGTCATGACCTAGACGGGCCTGCCCCCTGAGAGTGTCAGGAAGGTAAAGGGGCCGAAACATTCATCGGGTGGGGGGGGGGGGGATAAATTTTGATCATCAGAAACCTCCTTTGCTCTCCGGCGGAGTTTTTACCACAGTTTTACCCTTCTAACTTTAACTTTAGCAAATTCGTTAATTAGGAATGTGCAGTCTAGAGTGGCAGCCAGTGTAGGTTCAATCGAAATTAATTTAAACACTGCACAGCCACTTGCCACTTCTAGAGACAAACTAACATTAAAATAAAATAAAATACTGTCAATAATTGTAAGCTCAAAACAAAAGTAGCAACACATAACTCGTGCAATGTCTTTTATGAAAATTGTCGTCTCAGCTTTTAGGAGCGGCCGCGCGGTATATTACAAACAAAAATAAAAGCTTCATGCTGTCAGATCCCAAGTCTTTCGGCGAGCGCTCGCCAATGATGCACCTGCACTAGAAACCGAAATCAAAGGGTATCGAAAGCGATTAGGTAGAGGCGTGTGATTAATCATAAATCGTATACATCAATATCGGAATAACATATACCAATATAGAAAAGTGTTGCGTAAAGATGTTTAATTATTGAATGATTCAAATTGCATTTTGATTACGCTGCTGTTGCCGCCCCTTTACTGTGCCGCCTAATGCGGCCGCCTCTCTGTTTCATAGCTCAGCCCGGGCCTGGTTTAGACACGGCGGTCGTAGCTTGTTGCCTGTTTCAATCTATCATTGTTTTTATAAATGTCAGCTGTTTGATTTTCTTTTCTTTTAGTGCGTATCATTACTTTAGTCTGTTGTCATGCTAATTTTTAGACCGTAATGTTGGCTTTTACTGTTTACTATATCCAGCATATTCTGCATCTGTTGTGTGTGCCAAGTTAAAATAAATGTCTATCTACAAAAGTGCGGGCTGGGTGGTCTCGGGGTATGGTATCTACAAAAGTGCGGGCTGGGTGGTCTCGGGGTATGGTATCCGCCTCGAGTGCTGGAGGTCTCGGGTTCAAGCCCCGGTGATAGCCAGGATTTTTTAACGTGGACTTCTAGTAACAAAATTTCCCTTGGTCTCTGGGTAGTGAGATCGGACGTCCGTGTGTATTGTTGTCCACAAGCCGTGTGACTCGGGCTCCGAAGGTTGTGGGTTCGATTCCGGGCTGCGTCCTTCGGTTCACGGGTGAATTTTTTCGGAGAAGTGGGTCGTCGCCGGAGCTACGGAGTTCGTGCTTTGTGCGATGCTTTGGGCAGGCCGTCCTGTGGAAAGAGATCGAGCCTTAAGAGATAAACCCGTTGCAATGAAGTCGATCCTCTCAATTTTTAATTAAGACTTTTAAAGAAAAAAGCCTATTTTTAAGACTTTTTTTTTTCTACCTGGGTGCGATAACGGGTGCAAGGCTTCATTCGAGGCTTCCAGTAAATACCAGGGTGGATTCCCCTCTACTCTTTCCCTCAGTCGTTACTCAGCTATCTTACACCCCTTCTCAGCCCAGGCATATCCACTACCCAGTATGCCATTCTTCCATTTAGTGGCCTTCCAGATGTTGTCAGAGTATACCTCGACTATGTACAGTATACATATATGGATTACACTATACCACCCCCTCCCCCTGCAGGTTGTCATTATGACTACAACACTCCTGTTTACATATGGTATTAGATTGATTATATTCTTTCGAGAGTTAGATTACAGCAATAAGAGAAGCTGTAGTGAACCCTTCCCACAGTATACCAATGATCCGTGCTGTTTCTATCTTGCAGGTCCACATCACGTCACTCATATCATGTGTATACCACGTGTGTAAGAGATATTCACTACACCTACTACACGGTATACCACCAATGTAATAGTAACATTAAGTCGTAAGTGCAGAGAATGGGCAGCGGGCCGCACAGAGTTTGAGGCGCAATAACCAATCCAAAGTAATACACATCAAGGTGACATAGTGATCTATACTGATGGGTCAGTGGTGAGAAACAGACGGAGTGGTTGGGGTTTCATTGCGATTCTTGAAAATGGAGAGTCTGGCATATGAGGCTACGACTTTCAGCATGAGAATGGAGGTGGAGGCAGTCAAGGAGCATTCTTTTGGTTAGAGGAGACCACTGCAACGCACAATGTCTTCGTCACTGACTCAAGGAGTGTGCTTAGTAAGGTTGATAAAGGAATGTTTCGTGTGGAGTGGCTCACTTCGCTTCAGAGGTCACAGATTGTGAGAAATGTATGGATTTTTTTTTTGCCCTGGTCATGCGGGAGTGCGGGGGAATGAATAGGCTGATAGGCTGGCAGAGAATACACCTCTTGGTGGTAGATTACCTATGGGCTTTTGACGGAAATAGTTAATGCCATGACATAGCTGTCGGAGGCGTAGCAGTTATCAGTTAGCAGAAGGGAATAGAATCTTTGAAAAAGAGAGGAAGTATAAAGCAGGAATGTAGTGCGAGTCGTTCGTGACATGCAGAGGGCGTATATAGTTGTGAATATTTATAATATATTGATTAGCATCTTCTATGAAATATGTATAATTCTAATTATTTTTTTTTAAAGTAGGTCAACTCAGCAGCATTAGGATCAACAACAACATACGAGTAATAAATGCATTTCCCCCGGATAATTATTGGAACTGTAGTTGCTAGAAGTAGCTAAATGCTTTGTAACAAGTAACAGGTTGCTAAGCGATGGCCTAGTGCTCCAGTTATTAGTTGGCTAAACTAAATATTTCGTATATCGCGCGGATCTGTAAGTCCATGTTTTACATTTGCTTTCCAGTTATACTTCCTGTGTATGTTTCTTATTTATGGGTGGTCTGCTGTTTCTTTAGTCGCTGGGATGTTGTACAAGCTGTTGATCGTTATATTTGAATTGTCTTACTGAAGTAAAGGCTTAATAAAGGTTTTATATACAGTCTTTTGTTATATTTATGTAAAACAACCATAGTCCTGATAGATTAGTACTTTTTGAGTACCCAACTTATAATAAAAATAATATAATATATAATATATTATATTAATTGCTTTCAGTATATTTTTATTTTAAGAAAGAGTTCATAAAAGCTCTGACACAGACACCACCACATCATGTACACAGCCATTAACCACAGCCACTACATAACATACACAGCCATAAACATATAACCACAGCCACTAGATAACATACACAGCCATAAACATATAACCACAGCCACTAGATAACATACACAGCCATAAACATATAACCACAGCCACTAGATAACATACACACAGCCATAAACATATAACCACAGCCACTAGATAACATACACAGCCATAAACATATAACCACAGCCACTAGATAACACACACAGCCATAAACATATAACCACAGCCACTAGATAACATACACAGCCATAAACATATAACCACAGCCACTACATAACATACACAGCCATAAACATATAACCACAGCCACTACATAACATACACACAGCCATAAACATATAACCACAGCCACTACATAACATACACAGCCATAAACATATAACCACAGCCACTACATAACATACACACAGCCATAAACATATAACCACAGCCACTAGATAACATACACACAGCCATAAACATATAACCACAGCCACTACATAACATACACAGCCATAAACATATAACCACAGCCACTACATAACATACACACAGCCATAAACATATAACCACAGCCACTACATAACATACACACAGCCATAAACATATAACCACAGCCACTAGATAACATACACAGCCATAAACATATAACCACAGCCACTAGATAACATACACACAGCCATAAACATATAACCATAGCCACTAGATAACATACACACAGCCATAAACATATAACCACAGCCACTACATAACATACACAGCCATAAACATATAACCACAGCCACTACATAACATACACACAGCCATAAACATATAACCACAGCCACTACATAACATACACAGCCATAAACATATAACCACAGCCACTACATAACATACACACAGCCATAAACATATAACCACAGCCACTAGATAACATACACACAGCCATAAACATATAACCACAGCCACTAGATAACATACACACAGCCATAAACATATAACCACAGCCACTAGATAACATACACACAGCCATAAACATATAACCACAGCCACTAGATAACATACACACAGCCATAAACATATAACCACAGCCACTACATAACATACACACAGCCATAAACATATAACCACAGCCACTACATAACATACACAGCCATAAACATATCCCCACCATATAATATTCACAGCTATAATCATATCATCACCATATATTTTTTTCCGCATATCCTTTGTAGGACATCGCTGTCAACACCAGCATCTTTCAGCTGATTGTTGATTTCTTGGCAAGATTACGCTCAGTAGTTTGCCATTGCTTTCTGAGCGACCGGCTCACATACCCCATAAGTTACCTACCGACGTGGAAAGAACTGCTACCAATTCTCGCGCATGTCACATTACTCACAAGAGTATACGGGATTACAGACCATAAAATATTCACAACCATAAACATATCACCACCACATAATATACCCATTCTATATCTAGATAAACTATTTCAGGTTCTTGGACTTTACAAATTCACACATGCTGTAAATGTACTTTTGTGTGTGGGCTTTTGTAATTGTGAAATGTTGTCATGACGTTGGCGTATCCAGCCTGCTATTGTGTATGTAATAATTGACTGTCTGTAGTTATGAAAAAGTCGCTTAAAAGTCGACAGGGTCGACTTCATTGCACCGGGTTTTATCCCATATGGCTCGGTCTCTTTCCGCAGCACGGAAAGTGTCGCACAAAGCATGAACTCCGTAGCTTTTAGCGACGACCCACAGGAGTCTCCAAAACATTTAACTCGTAAACCGAAGGACGTGGCCCGGAATCGAACCCACAACCTTCGGAGCATGAGTCAAACGGCTTGACCACTTCGCCACAATTGTGTGTAGTCAGTGATCATAGATTGTGTGTAGTCAGTAGTTTATGTGGTTACTAATTGTGTATGTAATTGATTGTGTGTAGTCAGTGATCATAGATTGTGTGTAGTCAGTAGTTGTATGTAGTTACTAATTGTGTATGTAATTGTGTGTAGTCAGTGATCATGGATTGTGTGTAGTCAGTGATCATGGATTGTGTGTAGTCATTGATTGTGTTTATTCAGTGATCATGGATTGTGTGTAGTCAGTGATCATGGCTTGTGTGTAGTCATTGATTGTGTGTAGTCAGTGATCATGGCTTGTGTGTAGTCATTGATTGTGTGTAGTCAGTGATCATGGATTGTGTGTAGTCAGTGATCATGGATTGTGTGTAGTCAGTGATCATGGTTTGTGTGTAGTTATTGATTGTGTGTAGTCAGTGATCATGGATTGTGTGTAGTCAGTGATCATGGTTTGTGTGTAGTTATTGATTGTGTGTAGTCAGTAATCATGGATTGTGTGTAGTCAGTTATCACAGCTTGTGTGTAGTTATTGATTGTGTGTAGTCTGTGATCATGGATTGTGTGTAATAATTGATTGTGTGCAGTCAGTGATCATGGATTGTGTGTAGTCTGTGATCATGGATTGTGTGTAGTCAGTGATCATGGATTGTGTGTAGTCAGTGATCATGGATTGTGTGTAGTCAGTGATCATGGATTGTGTGTAGTCAGTGATCATGGATTGTGTGTAGTTATTGATTGTGTGTAGTCAATGATCATGGATTGTGTGTAATCATTGATTGTGTGTAGTCAGTGATCATGGCTTGTGTGTAGTTATTGATTGTGTGTAGTTATTGATTGTGTGTAGTCAGTGATCATGGATTGTGTGTGTATTTCAGAGGTAGGGTGGTTTCACTAGTATAACTTCAGCCATGTTGTTAGCTGGTTGGTGCAGTTCCTGCTTTATGTTCATGTTTTACATTAATATTATTGTAATAAATACTAATAAATGTGGTTAATTGCCTGTAAATTACCATCCGTAATGGAGTAATTGCCGATCTCCCTAGTGAAGGGGTTAAGGACGTTCGTAATCCCATATACTTCTTGTACAAAATACAGCTGCGCAAGATTCGGCAGGGGATCGCATCGCGCTGGTTACTTACGGAGGTATGTGAGCTGGTCGTTCAGAAAGCAATAGCAATCTATTGAACGTAATACTTGCCAAGACATCAATCAGCGGTTGGAAAATGCTAGTGTTGAACTGCAATGTCCTGTAAAGGATATGCAGGGGGAAAAATGGAGTAATTGGCACTGTTCCGTGAAAATAAGCTCTTCTATCTCATTAACTAACTTCAATATGTTAGTGGTATGTGTGTCCTGATGCTCCTAATTCTTATGCAAAATATACAAATGTAGGAGTAGGAGCAAATTGTCTCAGCAAGACATGTGACTCAAGTGTCAGTGTGGCAATGCCAGAGACTCTGCACTGTCATTCTGTAACATATTCTTTCCCAACCGGTTGTTACATTGTCTAGCTAAATTGATAAAAATCCTATCTGGCAAGTCCTTAAGAGTTACAAAAATCATCAAGGCAAAGTCTTGATATTTAGACTCTGCAACAACACTAGGCTTTCTATATAATATAGGTCTGTGTGTGCCTGGTGTTTCCCTTGTTTACTGTTCATTATGTATGATTCATGCACACCATTAATAGATGATTTGGTGTAGGAGACGTTTGACAGGTAGTTTAATATTGGTTATTCTTAACAAACAAAAATGAGAAAGGTTGGTTTTAAGTTTTAAGGAGACTTTCAGTATTTCATTATCTCTGTCTTTAATAGATTCAGTGGCCAAACCAAAAGTTGGTATGAATCTCAAAAAAAAGAATGGATGGCGGAAAATGGGAAATAAAGGTGTTTCATAGTAATGACTTGTATCTTTTTTCTCTGTGAACTTTTAGACCTAGTTGTGACCTCCCATCAAGTGAGTTTAGTATATCTTGCGTCTGATTTCCTGTGGGGAGCAGGAGGGCAATGTCAATGAAGTCCTTACCATCAAGGTGCTGTCAGAGTTCATTCAATTCAATTAAGTTGGTAGTTGTTTTCTTTATAATCCAGTTCTATATTCATTAAAAATAATGAAGGCATCCTTGTCATAATCCTGTTCTTATTTCAAATGTAATCTACTAGTTTCCGCTCATTAATCCCTTTAAAGGGCACACGTTTGTCCGTTTTTTAGCTCTGAATGGGCAAGATGTTTCAGGTTCGGTAAGATTTAGGGTTACGTTAGTAAAAACATGATAATCTAAGGTGTTAGACAACATATTTTTGTTAAATAAAAATCAAAATGAAGGAAAATGAATGCAGATTATTTTACTTCACATGTGAAATAAATAATCCAATGTTGCCAGTAATCCACGCATGAACACAAATATTTACAAAATACAGCATATTAGTTGTGACTGTCGGTCATCTATACACTATTTACAAACACATTTTCAGAATCAGAATCACTTAAGTCCGACTGCTTACGCTGATCACTGATATCTAGCTCTGATTCATAGTCAACTTCGTGCACTTCAATGTCACTTAAACTGAACCCAGCGAAATCTCCGCTATCACTTGAAGAATCGTCGAAATCCATAAAAAAAAAACAAAGCATAAAAGCCCTGAAAACTATTTAAAAACATTAAATCAAATTTAAAGAAAACGCTTGCAAATGGCGCCCACTTTAACAAGTTATCGGCAAAACTGAAAGTAGACAATCAGACGTCTCGAGATCGCTTGTTTTCAACGCTTAGTTGTCACAGATGCTTTTAGGCGTTTTGCCCATTCGGAAGTAAAGACATTTTTGGCCGCTGTGCCCTGTAACTCTACATTGCTTATATTTATATATTGCACTTGTTATGCTAATGATTTTCTGTGGAATTCCTTAGTGCCTAATTAATTCAGAACTTTGATAGCCTTTCTAATTTTATTTTTTTTCTCCATTATATAGATTTTCACAGTTGATATTTGGCTCCACTTCTGCAGGCTGGATATCTGGAGGGTTTTTTGGGGGCTGGTCTCTTCAGAAGTTCGTTAAATTATCTGTTCATTTGATCTGTAATGTTGGTGAGAACATTCCCATTGCTATTTGTGATCAGTCCACTTATTGATTATATTGTCCTACTATTTTATTTGTGGTGCTGTAAGGATGTTAGAGGTTTCCAGTTCACTGTCGCTACTTCTACCTCTCTTGTTAGACCTATGTCAACATTTTAGTCCAACTGACCAGTGTAGGGTTTTAACCTGCTAGCTCGGCATCAAGCACACCAAATGTTAAGAACAACGCTTTTATCCATGCGGCCATACTGAACTCCCTTTATACTTTTATTTATGATTTTCTCTTTGACATGTCAATTATTTTATTTTTTCTAGGCGCACATTTGGAATTTGTTGGTAGGTCATAATAATTAAACTGGAAGAGGTGAATTACTCTTGGTCTTAGAGATGAGCACAGACCAGCCAGCGGAGAGAGGAACATGGAAGCAGAAACAGATTCTGGGACAAGGTGGATTTGGAAGTGTAGATCTTTGGTACAATGAGGTAATTAATGTATGTTGCTGCCATTGATTTCTTTTGGGGTGGTGGGTGTCATGAGTAAACTTTAATAACTGTGCTTTTCCAGTTGGGATGACTTTAACATTCCCCAAGTTGTCGAGAGCCCTTTCATTCTCTGACTCTATCCAAAGCATGCTTCTCGCTCAAGGTGATCCACACTTTCAACCATGTTGAGAGTGTGAGCTGTAGGCACATTATGTTGAGAGTGTGAGCTGTAGGCACATTATGTTGAGAGTGTGAGCTGTAGGCACATTATGTTGAGAGTGTGAGCTGTAGGCACATTATGTTGAGAGTGTGAGCTGTAGGCACATTATGTTGAGAGTGTGAGCTGTAGGCACATTATGTTGTGTGAGCTGTAGGCACATTATGTTGAGAGTGTGAGCTGTAGGCACATTATGTTGAGAGTGTGAGCTGTAGGCACATTATGTTGAACGTGTGAGCTGTAGGCACATTATGTTGTGAGTGTGAGCTGTAGTCACATTATGTTGAGAGTGTGAGTTGTAGGCACATTATGTTGAGAGTGTGAGCTGTAGGCACATTATGTTGAGAGTGTGAGCTGTAGGCACATTATGTTGTGTGAGTTGTAGGCACATTATGTTGAGAGTGTGAGCTGAAGGCACATGTTGAGAGTGTGAGCTGTAGTCACATTCCCAGTCATGACAGTGGGGTAGCTGAGAGGTTTCAATGTCCACTTTTGGCTCAGATGATGCTGGATTCAATATCAGCAAATTGTTTTTTCAAGATCCATTTATTCTAATGATATCAGACTTGATCTCTTGGGTAGTGAGATCGCATATTTAGCCTCCTCAGATTTGGACAAGATAAAGGAGGTCCTATGTACATGCTATGCATTTAAATATCTCACAGCCATTGGAAATCATAAAGTGTAGACCTTAAGACCACCACCATGGCAACCAATATTATTTCAGGGGTGGGAGCAATGCCCACGTAGAAAGAACCCTATGCCTTCAATAGAATCTGTTTAGAGGCAGTAAACTTTACACAAATACGTGCTGTTTGGTCTGTAAAATGTGGGGCCAGCATCATATATCTAATAAGCCTCTAGACATGTAAAATGAGTCCATTACTTACTTTACTATACTGAAGTTTGACATACTGACCTCTGAGTCTGAGAATGGCACTACAATGGTATGAGTGCAGGTCGTTCAGAAAGCAATGGCAAACTACTAAACTTGCCACGGAATCACAAACAGCAAAAACATGCCTGGGATTGACTGCAACATCCTGTAAAGGATATGCAACTGTAAAATTTTTAAAATTGAAGATGGGGTTGGAGCATGTATGGGAATGTTCCGAATGTAATGATGTTGATTCTTGATTTCAAATTTATATATTTACTTGACTCTGAACAGTATTTTGTAAATACATTTTTATGATAGCCTTTAAAAATGCCGAAGTATTTTTTACTACTAGTACTAAATGGAGTTTCTTTGATGAAATTTTATTTTGTAGAAAACACAAGACCACATAGCCATTAAAAAGTGCAAATTGAAAAATGATATGCCAGAAAAGATGTGGGAGCGTTGGAAGATGGAAGTCTACATTATGGGCAAACTTAATCACGAAAATGTGATTAAAGCTGTGATTGTTCCGCACCAGCTGGAACCACATTCAGGGGACCCTCCAGTCTTAGCCATGGAATTTTGTGAAGGTGGTGATCTCAGAAAGGTAAATGTTGCTCTCTCTCTCTCTCTCTCTCTCTCTCTC
The DNA here is from genome assembly GCA_014155875.1 of Cepaea nemoralis. Lineage (NCBI taxonomy): Eukaryota > Metazoa > Mollusca > Gastropoda > Stylommatophora > Helicidae > Cepaea > Cepaea nemoralis. The sequence goes on along the minus strand of JACEFZ010026980.1, from coordinate 152,663 downwards.
TCTCTCTCTCTCTCTCTCTCTCTCTCTCTCTCTCTCTCTCTCCCCCTCTCCCTCTCTCTCTCTCTCTCTCTCTCTCACTGAAGGTGGTGATCTCAGAAAGGTAAATGTTGCTTTCTCTCTCTCTCTCTCTCTCTCTCTCTCTCTCTCTCTCTCTCTCTCTCTCTCTCTCTCTCTCTCTCTCTCTCTCTCTCTCTCACTGAAGGTGGTGATCTCAGAAAGGTAAATGTTGCTCTTTCTCTCTCTCTCTCTCTCTCTCTCTCTCTCTCTCTCTCTCTCTCTCTCTCTCTCTCTCTCTCTCTCTCTCCCTCTCCCTCTCCCTCTCTCTCTCTCTCTAACTCTCTCTCTCCCTCTCTCTCTCCCTCTCCCTCTCCCTCTCTCTCTCTCTCTAACTCTCCCTCTCCCTCTCTCTCTCTCTCTAACTCTCTCTCTCTCTCTCTCTCTCTCTCTCTCTCTCTCTCTCCCCCTCTCTCTCTCTCTCTCTCTCTCTCTCTCTCTCTCACTGAAGGTGGTGATCTCAGAAAGGTAAATGTTGCTTCTCTCTCTCTCTCTCTCTCTCTCTCTCTCTCTCTCTCTCTCTCTCTCTCTCTCTCTCTCTCTCTCTCTCTCTCTCTCTCTCTCTCTCTCTCTCTCTCTCTCTCTCTCTCTCACTGAAGGTGGTGATCTCAGAAAGGTAAATGTTGCTCTTTCCTCTCTCTCTCTCTCTCTCTCTCTCTCTCTCTCTCTCTCTCTCTCTCTCTCTCTCTCTCTCTCTCTCTAACTCTCTCTCTCTCTCTCTAACTCTCTCTCTCTCTCTCTCTCTTTTCTCTCTCCTCTCTCTCTATCTCTCTGTGTGTATGTGTGTGTGTGTGTATAAATAGAGAGAGAGAGATATCCCTCTCATTATTATTACTTCTTTCAGTTATCTTACAAAGAAAAGAGCATTTTCATATTGCAGCCTTCCCTTAATTTGAATATGGCCTTACCTAAATTAGGTTGCAAACAAGTAGTCTTCTTTGCTCAAATGCTTTTAGTTTTCTTTTTGTGACCAAGTAGTGAAATCATTCTTCTGTTGACTGTCTTATTTTTCCTTGAATGCTCATTGGTAGATGTATTGCTAATTGGTTGCAAATAAGACTAACAGAATTAAACAATTGTAGATATTTAACAAATCCTTTAGCTGTTCTTTGTTAGATGAAGTGGCCAGCAGTTTCACACTTCATGTTTAATTATTTCTGCATTATAAAGAAGTATATATCATACTTGTAGAACTATACTATATATAACTGATGCTATACAGCTGATGTATATTTTATGCTTGCTTGCTTACTCTACTTTTGCTTTCTATTGGTACTGCTGTAATCTCTTTATTATTGCATATTTCTTACTAGTTAATATGTGTGATTAGTTATTTCCTATCATGTGAACGTGTGACATAACTAACCATACATATTAAGGTGGTGACAGGTGTAGGTAGTGCATTGGAATATCTTCACAGCAACCGCATCATACACAGAGATCTGAAGCCAGAGAACATTGTCCTCAAATATCTAGACAACAATAGCGTAAGTGATTTCACAAGTTAGGTTTTGGGAGCGTTGTCTCAAGTGAACAGGCAGGGTGTTCACATGCATCCATTGTGGACGGACATTTATCTTGTAAAACACTCTGATCAGTCACAATCGCTACTGAGATGGGTTGTAGTTATGACTCTTTTAAGCACTATGTCACAAAGCATCTTCTGTGAAGATGACAGGTGCCAGTGGAGTAGATATTTCCTACCAGCAACATTGGAATGATACTCTTGTTGGCTCACTTTGTTTTTGGGAGCTGTGGTAGTGCATTGACTAGTGCACTTGCCAGTCAGCCTGGTAGTCCTGGGTTCATATCACTCTCAAGGCGGTGATTTTTTTATGTGACCATGTGGCTCCTGGCTTGACCCATCCTAATAAAATTGGTATCAGAAATTGTCTGTGTCTGAGTGTTAACGGGGCCCACAAGGGTAGTAAAGAATAGTAGTCATAAGAGGCAGCTAAGGAGGGTTGGTGTGAGACAGACTACCTCATACCATCGAAAACCTAGCTGCAAAATATAGTCAGTCATGAACAAGTCTACAGGGGGCTTGGTGTGAGCAGGCTGAGTTCCTGTGCTCCATTGAGAGATAAAAGGTAGTAAAAGAAGAAGACATTGTCCTGGAACTTAAAGGCACTGACCAAATTACCCACTACGTTCCTATTGATCCTACTACCATCTTCCCAAGTAAGTCACATGACATGGAAACTGGGTGTTGTTTATTTTACTGAACCACGTCATCATCATTTGACATGAGGAAAAGCATGTACGGTTATGGTTCGCCATCTCACACAATCACCAGAATCTTGGATCAGTGTCCCGATTATGCCATGTGATCAAGCCATCCAGGTATTTATCTGTTTGCCTTCTTCTTGCTCTTCTCCCATCAAGTTTGCCAGTTGTCACTAAGTTTTCAAGTTTTTAACTGAGCTCTTGGTTTATACTTGCCAGGTTCTGAATCTCCCAGACAACTGCTATGGTTTGCCAGAGAAGGAAATCAGGCAGTTGGTGACAGGTGTAGGCAGCGCAGTGGAGTATCTTCACAGCAACCGTATCATACACAGAGATCTGAAGCCAGAGAATATTGTCCTCAAACATCTAGATGACAATAGGGTAGGTGGTTTCAGCAAGTTAGCTTTTGGGAGAACAAACAAACAAACAAACTTTATTTTCAAAGGGTCGCAAATTGGGCATGCAGGCCCATTTTACATTCAGCCTCTTCCAGTCTCTCATCTTTTGTTCATCAATTATCTATTGTATATGTTACATTCATATAGAGAGTTGTTTCAAGTGAACAAATGTGGTATTTTGAATGTATTGAAAAAAGGGGGTTGACTGCTGTGAAGCTAATACTGGAGTCCAAATACTAGTTTTTCTCAATGAACGTCGGTACAAAACAACAAATAACAATAATCCTTTATTTGTACACAGAAACCACAAACAATATACTGCACGATTTATTGCCTGGCATTTGAGCTGCATCTCAACAGGTGCATACTGCAGAATTATATATATCAAATGAAGTGAATAAATGAATAATACTTAAGCTGAAACAATTAAAACACAAAGCCACAGGTATTGTTCGAATGTGGAGCATCGTTATCCCCCAGAACGTGGGGATATATAACTGCAGTATGAATCTGAGGAGATACAGCAAAATATGCCTGGCATTAAATTGTGCAACATATTGTTTGTGGCTTCTGTGTTTAAATTTGCTAAGGGAATATATTGTTTTGTTAACTTGTGATCTGAAGAAGGAAGCTTCTTATAAAAACATGGAAACTGCAAAGTGTATTTCTTTATCAGTTGATTGATTCATTCCTGAAGCACATTGTCTAATTCCACTTTTCAATGAATGGTGGAAAGGGAATTCCTCAAGAATTTGAGCAATCTATCAATAGCATTTGGTAGAATGGAATCCAGCCTGTCATATGTTGAAGTACACTTGTACCTTTAGTGCAGTGTTGTCTGGCACTGAGAAAGTATCTTAACAGGTCGGATGTTGAAATACACTTGTACCTTGAGTTTAGAGCTGCCAGGTACCGAGAAAGTGTCTCGCTGGCCAGTGAGTTGAAGTACATTTGTACATTTAGTGACCACTGTCTGGCACTGGGAAATGTCCAGCTGGTCATGTGCTGAAGTAAACTTGTACCTTGAGTGCAGCGCTGTCATCATATAAAAATGACAGGCTTGAATTCCATGTGTCTATAGTTTTCAATTTTTCTTTTGTCTAGTGTGTACTCTTAATATCTATACTTTTTCCTTGACTTATATAAGTGCCAATAAATACCTGTGAATATTGCTTGGTTCTGTTACAGTTGTGGGATATGTTATTTTAATTTGAAAATTAACTAGAGTTGTATAGTGGTTATAAATCATGAATCATAATGAACTGGAGAAGAGAGAGTGTAATAAAATAATTCTTGAGATCTTGATTTTCTTTACTTTGTTTTGCGTAATGCCTTTTGTAATTTAAAAATACTCAGAGATATTATTTTCAAAATAATGCATTCCCTTAGTGAATTCAAACGCAGACGCCATAAACAAAATATTGTGTGATTTCTTCTTCTTCTTCTTCTTCTTCTTCTTCTTCTTCTTCTTCTTCTTCTTCTTCTTCTTCTTCTTCTTCTTCTTCTTCTTCTTCTTCTTCTTCTTCTTCTTCTTCTTCTTCTTCTTTTTCTTCTTCTTCAGCATTCCGAGCCATTGATTTATTGCCTGGCATATTTTGCTGCATCTCGTCAGGGACATTCTGTAGAATTATATATTATATGAAGTGAAGAAATAAATGAAATCTTGGCTGAATTATAATGTACAGGTGTCCGTAAAGTCTGGACACATGGGTTAAAATACAACTTTTTATTCAACTAACATCTTCAATATGATTTCCATCATTTGCAATGCAAATGTTGATGTTTTTCACACAATTTTCGTGAACTTGATGCAATAAATCCATATTCACTCCTTATTCATTGAGTCAAGTGTATTGGATCTGTGATTTTTGTTGAGTAAACTTTCTCCTTTAGCACGCCCCAGAAACAGAACCAGCTCAACTCTTTCTTCCTTTGACAAAGCCATGTTTAATCTGTTGAGGCAAAAAATCTGTTAATAATTTTGAATTTTGTATTTCATTTGAATGAAATGAAAAATATCCAATTATCCTGTGTGTCCAGACTTTACAGACACCCTGTACATCGTCGCTGATTTTGCTTGAATGTGTAGAACTTTATCTCCACGGAAGTCAAACACTTAATTAACAGGAAGTCCTTCTATTACATAGCAACAGTTGGAATCGACTAATAGACAATGCCTGGATATATATATATTTCTTGCAACATGCATATTTTCTTACTGATTTTTCAGTAATTTTGAGCACTGTATTTTTTCATTATTTATATTCACACATTTGTTTACTCTTTCTGTAGACCGTGTATAAAATCATAGACCTGGGATACGCCAAGGAACTTGACATCAGTAGTATTTGTGATTCCTTTGTGGGAACAGTTCAGTATTTGGTAAGTTTCCTCATTTTCCACTATATTATTCTTTGGGAGTTGGAATTAACATGTGTACTTCAAGAGAAACACACATATTAACAGGTTGCCTAAAAACCAAAGAGGGCAAAATCATAATAGATAAAGATCAAATTTTACTTGCGTGGTCAGAGTATGTGAAAGGCCTTTATGATGATAACAAGAGAGGAACAATATGATATTTGGAATAATAATGAAGGACCTTCAATTTTGAAGATGGATGTTCAGAATGCTCTTAACCATATGAAAAATGGCAAGACCCTGAAGTCCAGACAACATAAATTATCAATGCATTAGAAGAATATGAAATAGACCCGGTCACCAGACTGCTAAACGCAATATATGGTACTGGAGATATACCTCCTGAATTATTTAATTCTATATTTATTGCAATCCCGAAGAAATCAGGAGCCTTGGAATGTGATCAACATCAAAAAATTAATGAGCCACATCATGAAGATTTTGCTAAGATATTTTGAAAGAAGTTAATTGACAAAGAAAACTTTACTTGCATCAGAAGAAGATGGTCCACATCCTTTAGGCATGTCATGAGAGGGGAAAGTTGGAGTATGTCGTCACAATGGGACAGTTGACGGGCAGGCTTCGTGCGGAGTGGCTTGTTTCGCTTCGGAGGTCACGGGTGACAAGCATCGCCTGGATCTTTTCTCCGGGGCATGCCGGTATGCTGGGAAATGAATAGGCGGACAGATTGGCTGGCTCTGCAGAACGTGGTGGAGTATTGATACATGACAAGGCAGACGTGGTTGCGGCCTTGTGGGAGCATGTGCACACCTCGGAGGAGCAAATGGATTACCATGGTCTGGCAAGAATGAGACAGCGAGGAGTGACGGGGGGATCTGGCCGACGCTCAACGCTCAGAGGAAAGGCGAGACGGACATATAATCAGATTTCTACTGGTACTATTAGTGTTGGAACTCTTCGCTGGCTGCTGAGGATGGAGATGGAGTGCTTATGGGAATGCCCCGATTGCTGTGATGTTGATTCCTAAATCAATCAATCAATCAATCAATCAATCAATAGGACAGTTGAAGGACTTGAGAGGCAAGGGAAGACCGAGAAAGTACATGCTGGACACTGGCATCATGGCATTCAGGAATGTCTGTATCAGAAATGATTGGCTGTACATGAGACAGAATGTTGTGGACTGGCAGGATCACTAACACCACAAGGGCATAGACTTAAGATAATTAATATAGTTTCTGTAATTAATGTAGTTTTTGTCCCTTTATTTAATATATTTTTCTTTTCTATTTAAAATATTTTTTTTCTGTAGTTAATATAGTTTTCTTTTCTTTAGTTACTATAGTTTTTTTTCTATAATATTGCTCTTTTTAATTAATATATTTGTTGTGTTGTTAATATAATTTGTTCCTATAATTAATACAGCTTTATTCCATAGTTAATGTCTTTTTTCTATAGTTAATATAGTTTTTTTTAATATAATTGCTATAGATTTTGCTTTAGTTAATAGTTTTTAATGTAGTTAGTGTAATGTTTCTATACTTAATATAGTTTTTGTCTATAGTTAATATAATGTTTTTTCCTACTGTTAATGTTTTTTTTTCTATAGGTAATATATATTTTGCTATGTATTTGATGGTTAATATTGTATTTAAATCTTGTTAAATATTCCAGAATTTCCTTATTCAAATACAAACATTCATACATTGTGATTTCAAACATTCACTTACATTTGGATCTTGTACATACATTCACTTACATTGTGATCTCATACACACAAATATTCACTTACATTGTGAACTCATTCATACCAACATTCACATACATTGTTATCTCATACATACAAACATTCACTTACATTGTGAACTCATACATACCAACATTCACATACATTGTGATCTCATACATACAAACATTCACTTACATTGTGATCTCATACATACAAACATTCACATACATTGTGATCTCATACATAAAAACATTCACTTACATTGTGATCTCATACATACAAACATTCACATACATTGTGATCTCATACATACAAACATTCACATACATTGTGATTTGACATCATTCTTTTCACAAATTCCAGGCCCCTGAATTATTCATCTCCAAGCCATACTCCAAGACGGTGGACTATTGGTCGTTTGGTTGTATGATATTTGAATGTATCACTGGCTTTAGACCATTCCTTCCAACAGCGCCACCTGTTGAATGGTAGGTTATCATGACAGTTGTCACATTGTATACTGAATTTCTTATTGTTGCATGCTGGTGTGCTCATGATGTGTGCTTTTTAATGGTGCAGAGTCCTAATTGGGTACATGGTGTGGCTCTATATTTTTATAGAGAAGTCAGCAAGTGATGGGTGATGTGGCCAGACTTTAGCCCCCAGAACATTTTCTAATATCCATTTTAGGCTAGTTTGACCTGGGAGCTCAAATAGGTTTTTAAGAAGTTCTGCCTCTAGGGCAGGGGTGAGAAATTTCCAGCTGCGAAATCATTTGGTCAAGGCAACTTGAGGCCTATAAATTTTACAGTAGCAGTGATAAATTTCCCACTTTGATTAGACATGCATTGAAATATGCATCTGTGTTCGAATCAGCTTACTGTTGCAAGAAGCTCTTTTTAAAACATACCATTGCAAAGGGACGACTGTGCTCCAGACTGACCAACACACACCTGGAAAATCAGTTGCCAGTAGCAACATCATCACTATCAGTTAACATCACAGCCTAACTGAAGAGAAGCAGCTCCAGCCATCACATTAGGGGTGGGTTAGTTACATGTTTGACCAAATATTGCAAGCTTATTTTTAAGTTGATAATTTTGCATTGAATGATGCATGATGTTATAAACATCCAAATGGCACTTGGCAGAAAAAAAAGGTTCCCCGCCCCTGCTTTAGGGGAGTTCAAAACATGACCTCAGGACATGCTGGCAGGTGCGCTGGCCACTTTGCTGCCATGATTCCTGATCAGAGATGGATATCTTATCATTTATGTGACATCGCCATTTCTTAGCAGCATGAAATTGTAGGATCTTAAGTTTAAAGGTTACAATATTGACATGGACTTTAAGATGTTGGCTGCATATACTTTACAGTGTGTCGCAGTCAACCCCGGCATTTTTTGGCTGTTTGTGATTTCTTGGCAAGTTTATGTTCAGTAGTTTGCCATTGCTTTCTGAACAACCGGCACTCATACCATTTTTATGAAAACTAACGCACAGAGGTCTGCTGCCAAATTGCCTGCAACTGTGTTTTGAATGCAGTATGCAGGATTACGATTGTGTCCATAACCCCTTCACCATAGAGCAGGATTAAATGATTTATGCATTCTGTTGAAGGCATGCAGAAGTATGTAAGAAATCTCCAGACGACATCAGTGTACAGTACGACGAGAACAAACAGATCAAATTCTCCAAGAAACTTCCTCTTCCAAATCAGCTGTGCAAGTGAGTTAATAACACTTTCTTGTTTACACGGACAGTAGTTCATTGATTTGTTTTATTTAAATGTGCTTGTTGTTGAGTCTTCATTATGTCTTCCCATTTAATTTGGTTACTTTGGCTACTTTTAGACTGTAATTGTTTTCGATAAATGATAACAAATGTTTAGAATCTGCATTCTCCCTGTAGTGTTTTTATTTTCTGTTTGTGCCCTGATGTCTTCTATTTTTGTGTTCTGTAAATGTGCACCAATATCAGTTAATTAATTAAATGTAATTGTTTACTTTACTCTTGTTTTCTTTACTATTCTCCTTCTTCTCTTTTAGTTATTGTTACTATTATTATTCAAAACAATGTATTCCTTTAGTGAATTTAAACACAGAAGCTAAAAACAATATATTGCACGATTTATTGCCTGGCATATTTCACTGCATCTTGTCAGGTGCACACTAGAATTATATATATCATATGAAGTGAATAATACTCAAGCTGAAACAATTAAAACACATTCACAGGGATAACAGATATTCCACATTAAACAACCCATGACTATGTGTTTTAATTGTTTTAGCTCAAGTATTATTTATTTATTTTTTCATATGATACATAATTCTAGAGTATGCACCTGATGAGATGCAGCAATATATGCCAGGCAATAAATCGTGCAACATATTGTTTGTGGCTTCTCTGTTTAAACTATTATTATTATTATAATTTAATCACATCATCATCATCAGCTGACGTAGGTGTTCATGTCTCTCCACAGATCTCGGTCTTTGGTGTTCTGGATCAACTCTGCTGATGATATTCCTCCATGCCATCGTCTCAATCCATCCAACATTGTTTCCCTTGGCCGGCCTCTGCCTCTCTTCCCCTTGATCTTTCCAGTCGTCACGATGTTCTCCAATGCCTCTCTTCTCATTATATGACCAAAGAAAGCTGTTTGTCTCTTTCTTATTGTTGTATATAATGTTTTAGTTTCATTGCCTCTATCAGGCACTTGTCGTTTGTTACTCTGGCAGTTTAATCACATGTTAATTGTTTGTTTGTTTGTTTGTTTAAGATATGGCAGCCATGTATGTCTTTTAAGGATAATTTTCACATTTTTCTAGAAATAAAAAGTGACATTGAAGGGAACTTGTCACACCACCTAAGTGTGCCTTGTACCCATAGGTTGTGAAAGCTATGAGGCTACCTGAACTTGGTCATCATTTAATGCTTTCATTTGTATGCTTACTGTTGGGCAGTAAGATTGAAAGAAATGTGAGAAATAAATAAATTATGAAGGATGAGAGACAAGAAGAGCAGGATGTTTGCAGGTCTGCATGCTCAGTTCTCTGAAAGTTAGTTTGTTCCACTTCAGAAGCCGTGATGGTTCAGTGGCTAGCATGCTTGCCTGCCAGCCCAGTGATTATGTGTTTGAGTCCCCATTGAGGCACACTTTAAAACTTTACCTGAGCTCAAGGTTGACTCAGCCTAAAATTGGTACCAGATTATGTTCCGAGAAATAAAAATGGCCGGCCTAATATTGTGCCAGTTGGTCTAAACAAATATAGGCTAGAAGCTTATATTAATCTGCCTTAAGGCATATAAAAGACTTTTTTACTTACTGTATTTCTTCTACCCCTTTGCCTACCTCCTTACTATCACCATACAAGTACACATCACTCTTTATTCCTTTTTCCCTCTTTCACCCCCTTCATTGCCTATGATTCTAATGAATGTTAACGAGGCAGTTAATGTATGCATGCCCTGTTACAACACCACAAGTCTAGCACATTGCATTAACCAGTGTCATTATTTCTGCGGTTTAACAGACCATTTCAGAACTATTTTGAGCAGTGGTTGCGGTTGATGCTGAGGTGGGACCCCAAAGCCAGGGGTGGGGGGATTATTCAAGTACAAGGTGTGGAGAGATCAAAGTGTTTCTTCTTGATTGAACAAATAATGTCACTGAAGGTGAGAATTCTACCCAGACTTTGTATGTTTGTATGTAAATTTGACATGGCATAATACAGACATCATCTCTGATAATGCATAGAAATAGAATGAAAAATAAAAGTTAGTTGCATATTCTTTACAAGACGTAGCAGTCAACTCCGTCACATTTTGGCTCTTTGTGATTCCTGGAGAAGTTTATGTTCAGTAATTTGCCATTGCTTTCTGAACGACCAGCTCTAATACCATTGTATGGAAACTAACACAAAGTGGTCTTCTTCCAAATCGCCCGCAGCAGTGTTTTGAACACAGTATTCGGGATTATGAATTACATTCGTAGCCCCTTTGCCACAGAGCCAGCAAAGCAATAGAGGAAGACCTAAATACATACGGAGAAGAGAAGTAGAGACAGAAATGAATAATATTGGGAAGACAAGGACTGAACTCTACAGAATAGCTAAGGATAGGAGGGCTTGGAGTGAATTGGTTAAGGGCATTTTAGCTGGCCTCCTCGGCACATCCAGTGGGTTTACTAAGGATGAGCATGGGAGACATGATCTGTCTATAAATGATAGCCTGTTACATGAAGAAGCAAATCGACAACCACATGACCCTATGAAAGATGGAATCAAGGATCCAGTTTAGCATCAACAGGAAGGAACATGTTAGAAGCAGCAGATGCATGCACAACCAGTTGGTTGTTGGAACTATATATATCTATAATTTTTTATATCTTCTGATAGAGATGGGGTATATATGGATATGCTCTGAGTGAAGTGGCAAATTTAATGCCCAGTCATGGTAAAGTGACATATTTAATACCAACAAATAATACAATGACATATTTACTGCTCGCTCGTAAAGTGATGAATGTAACACTGACACAAAGTGACACACTTAATACCATATGATACAGTGACAAATTTATTGCCCACTCATAATCAAGTGACAAATTTAATATCAACACATAATAACGTGACAAATTTAATACCAACATATCATAAAGTGATAAATTTGTTGCCTACTCTTGCTAAATGTGGCAACATTTTATGCTAAATTAAGATAAAGTGACAATTTTAATGCCCACTCATAATAAAGGGATAAACATTTATTGCAAACAATGATAAATTAACAGATTTATAGTGAGTCACATTCTTATAAATGACACACCACACATATGAAGTATACTAATATCAGATATATGGACGACATGTCCAGTAGACAATTATTGCTATCTACTCCTGTGCTAGCCAACTTCACAGCAAAAGGGCTACGGGCGCAATTTGTAATCCTGCATACCCGCGTTCGAAACACAGCTGCTGGCAATTTGGCAGCAGTCCACTTTGCGTTGGTTTTTTATGAAATGGTGTGGGTGCCAGTCATTCAGAAAGCATGGCAAACTACTGAACGTAAATTTGCCAAGAGATCGAAACAGCAAAAAATGCTGGTGTTGACTGCAAAGTCTTGTAAAGGATATACAGTGCAGTGTTTGAAAATATTGCCAGTCCAAGTTTTGTATTTACCTATTATGTTGCATGAACTTTACAAGGGGTGAATACAAAACTTGGACCGGCAATATTTTCCAACACTGCACAGTCATTAAATATACCCTATACAACTAACTCCTGTGCTAGGAGCCAAGTTAGTCAAGTGGTCACTTGTCAGGCCAGTAGTTATGGGTTTGAATCCACATGGCAGAAGATATTTTTTTTAGTTCACCTGGACTGCCAGGTCGGCCCAGCCTAAAATGGGCACCAGGAATTGTGGGAAGTAAAGGCAGTCGACTTGATACTAACCACATGACCCACCGAGTGCCAGTTGGGCTATCAAAATGTCAGTCAAGGTGTGAACAAGGGTCCTTTACTTTTTATACTGACCGTCATGCTGTTTGTTTACCTACATAGCTGTTGTTTTCCAGTTGTATTCAGCAGGCCATTTATTGTAATTTTATTATATCTGTCTCTGCATTTCCAGATCTTGCACATCCTTCATGTGGAGGCCAATTGTATTCTGTCATACCCAGTCAATGAAACCCACACAATTGAGAATTTGAAAGAAGCTATAGAAATTGAGACAGGAATAGCAGCAGCACAGCAGGAGATCATTCTAGCCACTGGGGCTAAAATGAACAATTCCGATTTAGCCATTCATGCTTACTGTGAAATTGTAAGTCCATTTATATTTTATTTATGCTGTGTTCAGAGTTTTTGATTATGCATTATGCTCATACAGAATAAATTGAATGAATCACCAAAAACGAGGAGTTGAAAGTAAGCTTTACTAGAACCCGATTACAAATAACAAATTGGAAGTTGTGGCGATACAACTACATGAAAAAAACACTACATTAACATATATATATATATATATAAATTACTCATCTGTTTCCTTGTTGTGGAATTGACATTTCCAGTGTTAATCATTCAGAACAGGGATGCCACTATAGCATAGTGGCTTGTATGTTTGCCTGTTAGCTTGGTGGTCATGTGTTTGCTTTGTAGGTCGACCCAGACTGAAATAGGTAATGGAAGATATTTGGGACGTAAAGATGACCGGTATGATATTAACGACATCATCCATCAAGCACTGATTGGTCTATAAAAATGTGGCAAGCACCGATTGGTCTGTAAAAATGTGGTAAGCACCAAAGGCTCAGTGCGCCACACTGCATTTAGAAGGTTTCTTTACTTTTTTCTTTTTCATACAGAAAATAATTCTGATTTAATTATTATAGAAATTAATTCTGATTTTAATTATTATTCTAATATACTATTTTCAATGAAGAGCTCTAGCATTTGTTTTCAAAATTGGAAAAACACCATCTATTCAAGTTAAAAGCTCACCTGGTTTAGGCATAATAGATCAAAATTGGAAAAACACCATCTATTCAAGTTAAAAGCTCACCTGGTTTAGGCATAATAGATCAGAGAAGTAATGACTGCAGCAGGATATAACAATAGAAAATACAAACAGCTAGGTATGTGTGACTTGTGCGAGAAATGAGAGATAATAAACTCAGACACAAAGTACATACCTTACAACGAACTCCAATACGGCAAACGTACATCACAGAGTGGAAAAATCATTAATGATAACCAAACATTAAGATTTAAAAAGTTATACAACGAATCAACATTTCGATCATAATAATCTTCATTGGAAAGAACACAAACAGATCTAAAAAAACATGAAATTAGAAAATAACAATAAAATATCAACAGAACTTTACTTCACAGGATATTACCTGGTACTAGTCTTGACTGGGTCAACCTGAAGCCAAGGTCAATTTAAATAATCTGTATTTACTGACAATTGATGTATTGACCTATTTATGTATATATTACCTATCTGTATTAAGAAGGTAAAGGTAATCCTATTGATTGCACTGGGGTGTGAAGTAATATGTCCACATTATTCTAAGCCATAACACAATGAGGTGAGGTGTCCATATACCTTCCTCACCCTTTGTTATTCCCAAACAATTCTTAGAAAATTCTGAAGAAAAACGATTATAAAGGTGAGCAAGTCAACTTCATTGCACAAGGTTTACACTCCAGCTTGCTTGGTCTCTCCCCAACAGAGTAACAAACTGCCTGTCGAGAGTATCGCACACAGCACTCATGTTCTGAACCCACGACCTTCAGAGTGGAGGCAGACAACTGCACTTATTTGCCACAGAGAACACAACCTTGAAAAATCAAACTCTTCTGAAAATTGTCTGGTAACCATTTCATGAGACTGAGTAGATGCCATAGCTGCATACAGGCTGCCACTGCTGGGAATCAAACCCAGACCAATGTTGTAGTAAGCAAGTACACTAACCACTATGCTGCCACATCTTCTATATCTGTATTACATTTTAATCTATCATTTATGCACTGTAGGTGTTGCTAATGTTTTTTTTTTCTTTTGTCAGTGTTCAGTTTTTTTTTTTACATGCAGTAAAATGTAATGTGTCATTTTCCTTATAACTTTTTTTCCCATTCTGTTTCTTATAGCCTACTGATGACCCAGTGGTGTTCCTGTACCGAAGAGGGCCCATGCAGTTACAACAAAGAAAGAATAAAATACTTCCCATGGCCGTGCAGGCAATAGTCAAGGATCCCAATATCTTACTCCCCCCAAGAGATCACCGCAAGGCCTGGGCACAGGCTGTGTACTGGTTTTCAGAACAGAACAGAGATTACAGAAGACTCATCCTTAGTCATCGGGCAGCATTGTACGTGGTTTGTGTTTTCCTATGCATAGTGGGCTAGAGTTAGTTGACAATAACATACCTATGAGGGAGCTTCAAATGAAACCCTTAAATGTGTATTTTTTTAGTGTGAATCTATTTTGGAAAAAAAAGTATTATAGAACAAATGTATCATTTTTCAATGTAGTCACCATGCGTTCAATGCAAGTCCTCCAGCGCTGATAAAGTGCTTGGATTCCTGTAGAAAAAATTATCTAGGGTCACTACTCAGTGTGCCTGACCGGTTGTGAACAGTCTGTCATAGAAGTCACGCCATTTTAAAACTTCCTACTCCACTTATACACTTGTTGGACTGACAGGCATGCATCACCATGCTGAACCTTGATTTGCTGATGAATTTATATAGGATTCACCCCTTCACTGATAAAAAAAATGGATAACAGAGTGCTGCTCCTCTTTGTTGCATGTCAAAAGTTGGGCGACCATCTTTAAACTGTTCTTATGACGTCAATGTGTTAATCTGCACCATGATGTCATGTGCTCAACACTCTTAACAGCAATATTGACAAGATACAAGACAATGGCGTGGTTATTGTAATTTCCATCACACTTTTAAGGTTTTAATTTGACGCCCCCTCGTAAAGCTTCTGGAGGAAATATGACCAACCTGGGCTATTTCCAGCCAGTCCATCTGTGCTGTGCTACATCATGACTTGGCTACATCCTAATTTGTCTCTCCACAGATGTGAAATTGTGTTACTGGTCTTGAAAACTGTTGGTTTCTGAGCTTGGAGAGGTGAGGGAGAGCTCTATAAACTAGATCCTGTAGAGTTTGTACCTTGGTACAGGGTCTTGATGAAATTTGTACTTTGGTACAGGCTCATGATGAAAGTTGTACTTTGGTACAGGCTCATGATGAAAGTCCACACTCCAAACCTCACTCCTGTAGATGCAAGTCTTGTTCAGGGCCCAAATGACCTGACTGCCAGTGCATTGGAATTATAAGTTAAACCTCAGATTTCCAGAGGAATCTCCACTAATTAATAGTTAAAGTTAGTTGCAAATCCTTTACAGGAAAAAAAAAGTCGCTTAAAGGTCAACAGGGTCAATTTCATTGCACCGGATTTTTATCCCATATTGCTCAGTCTCTTTCCACAGCGCGGAAAGCGTCGCACAATGCACGAACTTTGTAGCTCTAGCGATGACCCACGGGAGTGTCCAAAAATTTTCACTCGTGAAATCGAAGGGCACAGCCCAGAATTGAACCCACAACCTTCGGAGCCCTTTACAGGATGTCACAGTCAACCCCAGCATCTTTTGGCTGGTTGTGATTTCTTGGCAGGTTTACTTTCCATAGCAGGCCATTGTTTTCTGAACGATCAGCACTCATACCATTGTATGAAAATCAATGCAAGGCAGTCTGCTGGCAAATTGTCTACAGCTGTGTTTCGAACGTGATACATGGGATTATGAATTGTGTCCGTAACCCTTTCACCACAGAGCTGGACCAATTAACCAACATATTTGTGGGCAAAGAGTGGTAGAGATCGTGTTTTACTTATCATATCATTTTTCTCATTTAGATTTCTTCTTCTCTTCCTTATCCACATCCTTGGCCTGCTTCTTTTAATCCTCCTCCTCTTCCTTCCAACATCTCTAAACTTCACAAAGAGAAAACTTACACACAATATAAAATGTATAGTATGTGTGAAAGTGGGAGGTTGATGTGGCTGAGGGGTTACAGTGTCTGCCTCAGGCTCAGAAGTGACCCAGTTTGATTCCAGCATAGCTCTGGGCATGTGTACATAAATTCCTGGTCTAGGGTAGTGAGATGGCATACCTAGACTTCTCAGGTAAGAGTCAAACATAGGAGGTCGGGGGTGCAAGAAAATCAAATTGCATTTGGAAATCTGCCAGTGTATTACCGAGGTTCATAAGGGAAGGAAAGAATACTTACTGTACATATCATAAAAGGCAACTAAGGAGGGTTGACATGAGACTGGCTGCCTCAGCCTGTAGAAAACTATCTGCAAAAACCAAGCATTTATGAACAACAAAGGGCTTAGCATGAGTTGAGAGCCTGTGCTCCATTGGGACAGGGAAGAAGAAAAAATAAGTTGGAAATTGCAAAGAGTAGGCAGTGAGGCCATTGTGTGGCAAAATTGTTAAGAAAGAAAATTTACCCACAGGTAGATAGAGCCCATTACCTTGGATGAAAGCGATCTAGAGGGAGTAAAGCTGACACAAATGTGTGACTGTATCAGACACACCGTCCTGTGAGTTAGTGATGACTGTATCAGACACACCATCCTGTCAGTTAGTGATGACTGTATCAGACACACCATCCTGTGAGTTAGTGATGACTGTATCAGACACACCGTCCTGTGAGTTAGTGATGGACGTAACTAGGTGTGATGCTCTTTCCTCGAAAGAAAAATGTAGAAGAAGAAGAATCTCCTAAAGAGGGTAAACTCAACAACATACGTGCCATGCTGAATTTAGATGTGTCAGTTGAAAGATATAAATAGTGCAGCTTTACACAATGTAATCAGTGTCCATTTCAGGAGACATGAGGAAGATTAGTCAGAAACGTGTCTTTGTAATTTATGTGAAAATTTATAAGTGTGTAATAGTTCATTCTCTATCTTTGTAGATTGAACTTGCTACTCAGCAACACTTTGCTAACCAAGAAGAGATCTCTCATGGGCAGTGAGGTTGGCAAACTTCTTGCTTGCAAGGAGCAGTTCCAGGCCAGGTGAGCACTCATGTTTATTTACATGACCTAAGCTTGTGGAATTTGGAGACTTGTAGACATGAATCTTTCATTGCACATTTATTTACATGCAACTGCATTCTAAAAATGAAGAAAATTTAATTCAGTGGGTCCTTGTCATTGGAATTAGAAAAATAGTTCTTGCATGTTACATAGAACCAAGTTTAACATACGGTTGCTGATCCTGGACAATTTGTAAACCTGGGGGAAAATCCCTAGAAGCTCTGGAGATTTGATATTACAGAAGAATGCTGAAAATTCATTGGACAGCCAAAATGAGCAATCTGGACATATTGAGGAAGGCTAAGTCGCAAAGACAACTTATCACAAACATCAGAAAGAGGCAGTCATTATGTTTTGGCCATATTATAAGAAGACAAAAACTGGAACATGTTGTGACACCCAAAAAGATTTATGGAAAGAGAAACAGAGGATGTTAGCGTGAGACAATGATTGACATTGTAACATGCCACTGGCGTGAGTCAATACATGAATTGATCCATGCCGTCGGAGATCACAATTTGTGGAGAAACATGATCGCCCACGCCAGCTGACAAGGCATTTGATCATGATGGTGATGATTTATATGCATTTTTATTTTAAAAGATTTGCAAACATCCTCCCCTGTTATTCTCCTCATGCCCCACACTGTCTCATTAAATGCATAAGTTTTTGTTTTCCTTAAGAGTAGTTATGGGATGTTTCATGTTGTATTTAATTAAGGTTATAGATATGATGACCTATAGTGTCTGAAGCTGTTTTATGCCAGATTGCAGTGTTTCTCGGTAAGGTACTTGGACCTTTAGTAAAGACGGTTGGAGTGATTTTGACCTCATCACCCATCGAGTACTGATTCATCATCATCAGCATGCGCTCTGCTATCTGGCAGTCTTTCATGTCTCTTCACAGATCTCAGTCGGAGCTCTGGATCAAATCTGTTGATGATATTTCTCCTTTCTATCATCTCAGTCCATCCAGAATCATTTCTCTTGGTCTGCCTGTACCTCTTGTCCCATTGATCTTTCCAGTTGTCACGATGTTCTCCAATGCCTTTCTTCTCAACACATAACCAAAGAAAGCTGTTTGTCTCTTTCTTATAGTTCTATATAATATTCTAGTTTCATTAGCCTCTTCCAGTCAATTGTTGTTACTCTGGCAGTCCAAGGTAGTTGCAACATTTGTGTCAGGGACCATATCTTTTTTGCTTCTAAACTTGTCCTAAATTGTTCATTCGCATTCCATGATACACTACCATACAGCAAAAATAGATTCTATATAACATTTCAGCACTCTCTTTCAATGCCGATTGGTCTATAAAAAGATGACAATATCACCATTTATCCAGTATGCCTCAATGGTATGGAAAATGGTTTTACCATAAACTTACCATTGACTCAAAACATCTCAAGATGTGAAAAATGGTCCATGACTTTTGTTTTCCACACTTGCCATAAACCTAATACATCTTAAGCATGAAAAAAAGGGAGTCCTTTACATTACTTTTGCTACTTATACTTGGGTCTCTGCATTATGTGACTTCAAGCAGAACTCACAAATTAGTTCTGTGATTCAAATATTTCACTTTATTTTGTGTGTTCGTGTCATACATCTCCTTCACTCTTTCATGTTTTCACTGTCTCTCATTCATTCTCCCACACAGTCTTTCTCTATCAAACAATTTTTCGGTTTCTATTTCTCACTAACTTCTCTCTCTCTCTCTCTCTCTCTCTCTCTCTCTCTCTCTCTCTCTCTCTCTCTCTCTCTCTCTCTCTCTCTCTCTCTCTCTCTCTCTCTCTCTCTCTCTCTCTCTCTCTCTCTCTGCCTCTCTCCCTCCCTCCCTCCCTCCTCTCTCTCTCTGTGAGTGTGTGTGTCAGTCAGTCAGTCAGTCATAAGATGTTAGTATGTTTTGTATTGTTTGTATGCTCAGCATTAATATTATCCAGATTTTCCCTACATGAATCCAACATGAACAATAATACAACATATAACTGATGTGAGAAAAATGAGTGGTTGGAATGGCCTGATGTAAGATGCACCTGCATGCCCAGTTTGTGACCCTTTGAACATAAGGATTGTTTGTTCGTTCATTTATTTTCTCTGTGTGTGTGATATTAACTGTTTATACAACCCCGTTTCCTCCACAGTTTGGACTTTGACATGCAACAGTATCGAGAAACTTCACATGGTATGTACTGGCATCTTTACACTAGCTTGGTGCACTGCACAGTGGGGTATTGGTGCATGAGAAGGCAGACGTGGTGCACTGCACAGTGGGGTATTGGTGCATGAGAAGGCAGACGTGGTGCACTGCACAGTGGGGTATTGGTGCATGAGAAGGCAGACGTGGTGCACTGCACAGTGGGGTATTGGTGCATGAGAAGGCAGACGTGGTCAGGGACCTTTAGGATCATGTGTATAGTGTAGAAGAACAGACAGATCATCACGGCTTGGAGAGGATGGTGCTGCAGGGAGTGACCAGAAGTTCTGGCCGACACTCAGGACTTCGAGCAAAGGCCAGACAGACCATAATCAAACTGCTACTTGTACAATTAGTATTGGGACTCTTTGCTGGCTGTTGCAGATGTGGATGCAGCACAAAGGGGAATGTCCCAAGTGCTGTAATGTTAGTTCTTGAAACTCAACTCATGTTTACACTGGAAGATATTCCTTTCTATGTCTCTGCTATTGACATCTGGTTACAAATAAAGATAGTCACATACAGCAATATAAAGCAGCTACCAGTCTAACTACCAGCTCCCTAGTGTTTTCCGGACAATGAAACTATGAACATAAAATTATGTTCTTCTCACTCTCACATGTGGTAATCGCAAAAACTTGTATGTGATAGTGTGCATTGTTTATGCATTAACTTACTTCCTGTTTTTTCACCATACCTAGAAAGTCATTTGGGCACCACCCACACTGAGGTTATGTTGTATTGTGGGTATTTTCTTTTTCTTCTTCCCTTCACACTTAGTTATGCACCTCAAAGATCAGTGAGTCCAGCTTCAGCATGTATATTTTGTGTGATTTGCTTCCTCTAGACATAAAAAAAGTCTAGAGGAATACTCCATCCAAGGCAACATACTCTATCTACTCGTGAGTAGGTTTTCTTTACTAACAATTTTGTCAGGGCAGCAATTTCTAACTACCTGGGGATTTCTTACATGCACAATTTGTATATCGAACCTGTTTTTTTGCCCTTATCTGAGAATGCTAGATATCCAATGTCACTACTCAAGAGATCAGGGTGTGTTGTGATATCATTAGGTACCCATGTTCTTGGGAAAGTTTCCAGCCCTATGCTAAGATCAAACCCTGACCCTTCTGAGCTCGATGCGGACACCATAACCTCCCAGCCACGGATCCCCCGACTATATTTTACAAACCCAGCAGAGGCGTACTATCTCTGATACCAGAATCCATGTAATCTGTAAACGTGGGTCCATTTTCTGATTTTGTAATGTTTCCAGGGCAGTGATGATTACAGCCCACACTTCAAGATTTCTATCTAATGTATTACAACATCAAATAAAACTGATGTACATATGCAAGAAGAAGACATGAGGACCAGGTGGGTGAGAGACCTGCATACTGGTGTCTCACATCTGGAAACAGGTTGTCAACTCTATCTAGTCTGCAGGCCATAACAAGACTGCCTGGGCAAGGAGCCTTTATTTGTGCAGCTTTTTGTATGCTTCCAGTGGAAACTATTAGTAGCAAATAGATGTCATGTCATAATGATGTTTCAATCCATTAAGTTTTAGTAAGACATGTAGTATCACCCCATGAAGGTGGTCTCATCACAAATACTGCTGTTGAGGTGTAACATTTTAAACCATCACATACTCCAGGTCAAGGCAAAAATGAAGTGTAGTGGCTAGTTCCCTTTCCCACTACCTTTCTCTCCCAGGCAGTTATCAAGAGATGTTGAAAATTATCAACTACCCAGTTTGGTGTGAGCCACGGTAACGCAGTGACTAGCATGCATGTCTGCAAGCTCGGTGGCCGTATTGAAACCCCCCTTGAAGATAACTTATTCTTTTAATTGACCAGGTCAACCCATCCAAAATGGGGACACGGATATTGTCCTGGGAATTAAAGATGCAAGGTGTGATAATAACCACATCACCCCAAATATGGGGCTGTGCCATATAACCAAAACGCTTGAAGACATGTTTTATTTCTTATTTTAAACTGATCTTTGGTGAAGCTCAGTCAACACCAGAAATGTACTAGTCTGAAAACAGAGTCCTGGCATTGCTGGGGATTGAACCCAAACTGTTGTCTGGATAAACAAGCATGCTGACTACAATGCTCCTGTGGTTGCTGATCATACAAGAGAGTTGTAAATGTTTATCTAATGTGCTTATGTTTTAGCCTGTGGCAAAGTCTTCAATGGGATTAGTGGAGATATGTTCCTCCAGTGGACACAGATGGCTCAGAAAATAGACTCATTTAATGCTTTGGTGAGTTCTGTCATTTAAATGTTTATTTTCTTGTTTACTCGCTTTGAACTCAAGGAAAGTCATACTACATGCAGCCACTTCTAGTGCACTGGACTGATTTATTGCGTGTGGATTAGCTTTGCCTATTACCAGTGTCCCTTGCCATCAGGCAAACCCTCTCTGACTACTGAGGTACTTATAATTTACATCTCCAAGTCATGGACAAGAAGTCAATATTTTAGTCCATCCACACTTTCAGCATGTTGAAAGTCACGTAAGGTAAAATTAAAGATAGTCCCCAATCAGATACTGCTTGTGGGGTGTCTAGTGGTCTACCTCCACATATTCAAAGCCACAGAATATGAGAACGGTGGCCAGTTCCCTTCCTCATCACTTTTCCTTCACAGACAGTTTCCAGAAAATTCTGAAAATTGTCTGGTGCCCCTTTTTTATGAGGTTGGGTCGACCCCGGAGCCACACTGGTAAAGAAAAATATTCCTGCCTTTGCTGGGGATTGAACCTGGTCCATTGTCCTGGGAGGCAAATGCTACTGCGCTGGGGGACAAAGTTAAAAGCATGCAAGCAAAAGGTAGACAACGAAATAAGTAGGAAGATAACACCTAGAAATCAATTATAGCAACATATACTTACATACTCCTTGAGAAAGGTACAAAGAGCTCCATTGCTCCTGACCTTCATTGTGAATAAAATATATGACACAAGAGGGAAGGGGGTGAAATGTAAGGTATAAATGAAATGTAATAAACAAAATAATAAATAAGATAAAAGTAATCGTGATATTAATAAATAAATTTTCAGTACACAGGAATATAGGGGAGGTAATTGGTTTTGTTAACTCAGGTCAAATTTGAATTGAAGCAGTGTTCAAAATACTTGAGCGATCAGTTAAAGAGTATGTAACTGTTAAACGTTTATTGATTAGAATAACTGAGTGAAACAGCTAGATGCATATAAGTGCTATATGTTTATTGATTAGAATGACCGAGTGAAACAGCCAGATGCATATAAGTGTTATACGTTTATTGATTAGAATGACCGAGTGAAACAGCTAGATGCATATAAGTGTTATACGTTTATTTATTAGAATGACCGAGTGAAACAGCTAGATGCAAAGGCTATAGCAGTGACCACAGAAATAGTCGAGTTACAGCGAAGCCCATTCTCCAAGCCAAAGCAAACAAATGAATTGGAAGAATTGTAAGTACGCTCTTTGTTGTTTTATTGAATGAGTGTTAAATGTTGCAGAAGCCATTGGTATTCATATACAAAAACCAACTTTTTGCAGACAAAAAGACATGATAGTCAGTTTAAAATTGATGTGGTAGACAATTTAAATTACTGTGGGAGTATGTGAGTTGTATATGTCAGCTTGAAGAATATATCTCACCGCTTAAGTTTGTTTTGTGAATTATGCGGTTTGCACCTGCCGAGATGCAGTGAAATATTCCTGGCAACAAATGTTGCAGTCTGTTGATTAATTGTACGAGGGGGCTTCAAATCAAAACCTTAAAAGTGTGACAGAAATTACAATAACCATGCCATTGTCTTGTAACCTGTCAGTATTGTTGTTAAGGATGTCAAGAGTGTTAAGCATGTGACATAACTGTGAAGACAAACACAGTGATGTCATAAGGACAGTTTACGGATGGCATGCCCCACTTTTGACATGCAACAAAGAGGAGCAGCGTTTTGTTATCCTTTTTTTTTTAAATCAGTGAAGGAGTGAAATCTATAGAAATTCATTGGCGAATGAAGGTCCAGTATGGTGATGCATATCTGTCAGTCCAGCAAGTGTATGAGTGGAGTAGGAAGTTTCAAAACTTTTTGTTTCGATAAAGGGGTGCATGAGTGGTTAAACATGTGGCCAAGAGAATTTTTTTCTACAAGAATCCAAGCACTTTATCAGTGCTGGTGGACTTGCATTGAATGCAGTGGTGACTACATCGAGAAATAATACATTTGTTCCTCACATTTTCAGAATATATTCTCTCTCTCTCTCTCTCTCTCTCTCTCTCTCTCTCTCTCTCTCTCTCTCTCTCTCTCTCTCTCTCTCTCTCTCTCTCTCTCTCTCTCTCTCTCTCTCTCTCACACACACACACACACACACACACACACACACACACACACACTCACTCACTCACTCACTCACTTACTTTTAAGGTTTTCATTTCTTCTTCTTCTTCGTTCATCCGGATTTTTTTTTCGGATGTGACTGCGTTGTGCCTGTTTACAGCAGAGCTGCATTCTTGCGCCGTTAGGCCGACACATCCGACTTCTGCGGGCATTTGTTGACCGGGTTAACCTTCCCGGGAGGTTTTCATTTGAAGCCCCCTGACATGTTGTTTTTGTTTGTTCAGGTGACTTGAGTTGATATTTTTAACTGTATATTTATCACCTTGAGACTAATAAAGGTAACTCCATGACATGCATTGGGGTTCGGAGATCATATTTAGTAAGGTCACACACAGTAGGTCACAGATTTATGGGATGGAATGGTTAGCTCCCTTTTGTTGCAATTTCATTTTCAATTTTGTTGTGCCAGAACATTTTTGTGACTTGTTGTTTTTTTTTGGAACCCCTAGTCATGATAGCACAGTGGCTAACATGATTGGGGTGGTGCAGAGGTTGTGCACTTGCCTGCCAGCACAGTGGTCCAGGTTCATTGGATTTTTTTCTCACATAATGGTTCAGTCACCAGAAAGCGAGAAGTAGACAGTAAGCTTTACTATAACACAATCTTAAATAACAAAATGGACGTAGCCAAAGCCTTTATCATGACTACGTTTTTCCACATAGGTAAGGTTCTAGGGTTGATCTAGCCTGATCTAATGGGCATAGGTGTAGGAAGGATACTAATCTCCTCTCCTCATGTTACAGTACACTAGTATATGCAAAGTATATACCTTCACACTTCTATGACAGTATCTGCCCTGGAATAAGATAAATTAAACTTCCAGTTGCCATGCCATGTGGTATATTTGGGATATGGTGTCAACTGGGCCTCAACTGATGATGTGGACATTAGCCCACCGGCTGCTTTTAAATTCAAAAAATGTTTTGTGGTACCCATTTTTATGAGTATGTTTTGACCCCGAAGTCATATTGTCTGTGAAAAGAAATCCCTTTTTGTGATGGGAGATTTGACCTCAGGGCCATAGAGCAGGCAGATGAGTGTACAACCATAACTCTGCCCTAGATTACCTTTTCCATCAGATTTTGTTTTACAAGTTTTCTTATTTTGTAAAATAGGCAATGCTCTGTAAGAATAAAACTGAGGCCTGACGTGTAAATGACTTATTACTAGTTGTCATGCAGTCATAACAAACTTATTAATTTTTATTTTTCAGTGAGAAGAAAGCAAAAGAATTGTATGCGGAGCTTTTAAGGGCTACTCAAGGTTGGTAATTGTAAACTATACAATTGAGATAACTCTGTCAGCATTGGGTTGGAGTCTAAAGACAATCATCATCTTCCACAGCATTGGGTTGGAGTCTAAAGACAATCATCATCTTCCACTTTTGTCATCAAGTGTCGTGGGGAGGAAGAGTTAACGTTCCAGTGCCCAGTGGGTGGCAGTGGATAGTATCATTCCCTGTGGTTGTCCAATGTCTTTGATGCCATCAAGCCATTTTCTTCTCGGACATTCTCTCACTATTGTATCAGAACATTGAAGTAGTGCCAGTGCTGGTTGCTGATGGTTTTGTATTTTAATGAGATGGTTGACCCATTTGATCATCATTTGTGGCACAGAGCGTTGATCTGTCTAATAACATCATTTCTTACTCGGTCTCAGATAGTTCAGATAGCAACTCTTCTCAATCATCTCATCTCGCAGGTGTTGACAATGAAATAGATAAATCTGTGGAGGGAACATTACTAGTTCAGGCCTAATCGCAGCTGGTCCATATGTGTTGTGCTGAATCATGGCCAGGTTACATTCTACAGATGAGGATTTCCTGTGCTGGTCTTGCACACCCCATTTGTTTCTGAGCTTGAGAAGGGGAAGGAGAGCTCACACCACAGTCCTCATGGATATGGTACTTTGGTACTGCGTCAGGATGAACATCTTTTCAGCAACCACGCTCTGATTGATGCAAGCCCTTTTCAGGACACAGACAACCTAAATGCCAGTACCTCAGGCTTAATAACTCACAACCAGCCAACCAACCAACCATATTTGAAATATAGGTGATCTATCAGTTAAATGACAGTAGTGTTGCCTTACTTCCGGCTAGCATGAAACTGACCTTATTAAGGCATGTCTACCTTTTGATCATGGAAGATATGAGCCGGACACTATAATGTGGTAACCTTCTTCAGTCGTTTCAGACTGTGGGTTGATGTGCTTTGTGAGCAGGAATCCTCAAGCTTGGATTGATGTCTCCTATGAGATGGAAAGTGGGCGTGCTAACTTAGTTGTTAGGGAGCTGCAATGAAAATGTCATGAGTATGGTCAGAGTCCAACGCCTGCGTTTGTCATCTCACTAAGCGAGGGAAAGATTGGCCACCTGTTTCTCCTAGCATCCAGACCTACAGAATGCGATGGGGCTATCACACCACAGACCCATTTGAGGAAATGGCTTTGGGACAACTTTTATTTTTATGAGCAGGAAGCCTAAAGTCACATATCCAGGTGTTCCTTTTGGTGAGCTCTTTTCTCTTTTACTTGCTGAAGTAGTCTCCTTTCATCGTGTTTAGTGATCCGAAATTCTTCTTCTTCTTCCTCTTCTTCTTGTACATTTGTCCGGAATGTTGTATTGGACGTAATTGTGTTGTGCCTGTTTACAGCAGAGCTGCAATATTTGCACCTTTCGACCAACATATCTGACTTCTTCAGTCATTTGTTGACAGGATTAACCTTTCCGGGGTAGTCAAGGATTTTAATTTCCATCCAGGCAGATTTTAAAATTTGACATGGGTTTCCAGATGAACTCAACCTAAAATGGGTAGGAGGACATGAATTGAGAAGTAAAGATGGTCATCTTGGTAGTGACAACATCACCACCCGAGTGCCAGTTGGTCTATAAAAATATGGAGCTTAGCACAAAATATGCCCAGTACGCCTCAGGACTTGTAGTAAACAAACTGTCCTTCACTACTGAAATAACAATATAGGGGGAAAGTCACATTAAAGAAAGGCAGAGTTCTGTATACAACTAAAGAAGTGTGCAAGGCACTTTGATATGTTATGAAAGAGATTGATCACCCATGGATTTTCTTGGAGTACAGTTTTGTCAGTTTAAAAAAAAAAGATAATAAAGTCAACAGCATTTGTTTTCATCGTTCTCTTATTTGATTGTTTATGAATTCATTTTAATCCTGTCTATGAATATTGAATTATAAACAAACAGGGCTATTGTGCTGTTTTAGTTTACCTTTGTTTATATATGTCATAGGTGACTCATCACATGACATAATGGATCACATTGGAATGGTGGACTTGGTCGGTAAATGTTACATGAAGAGAGATGAAGTGACGAAAACACTGTACAGACATCTGAGGTGAGGATGGGTATTGCTAACTCACGACTTGTAATTTTTGGTGATTATTTTTTTGGACATTTGGTATCATACACAGAGGTAGAGGAACAGAGAGAGAGATATTTAAATAAGAATATAAAAGGCAAGAGAGCTTTCATAACATTCAGAAATTTGTAAAAGTCAAAGAAAATTAAGCTTAGCATCAAACTTATTATTGTTTTTACTCTAATGTTACATCACTGTGGATCAGAACCATGGAGAACAACTAAAATAGTTGCTAATAAAAACATTCATTAATTAGTGCCTGCACAGAATAAGTAGACAAGAATGAGGGGAACTGCCTCAGAGTAGATTCCTCTCAGCTATGAAATGGCGAATCATGACCGCCCACGTTTTCCGGCATGGCACATGATTGATTGATTGATTGATGCTGTAATACAAGCTATTCAAATCTACCAGAGGTATTATTGAAGTTTGGCTCGTCCCAGTAATACGAACGCTCAAAATCAAAAGCAAACTTGGCAACGAAAATACAGACGCGGCTCCGGTGACAAGTTAATACAATACCTGTTTTATTGGGTGCATCAACATGAGTTCATAAAAATTCATCGTCTCTATAGGGCATCCTTGCCACAGGACTAACACCTACTCGGAGCATCTAGAATTGCTATGATCAATGTCTCTAACCTTCACCTCAGCGCCCAGCCTGTTTCATTCCGCTGTTCTTTCGATCCGTGTCGTTAGATTCCTGGTAAATTCCTCTTGCTTTTAGGTCAACGGTTGTTCGATCTCAGCAAATGACTCCTCCTTTGGGTCCACTTGAATACTGAATACACTTGCATGAAAACTTTCTTTCCGTGCACAGCTTGGTAGAATATTCTTGCCGCGTAATATATTCAATTGTGGATCGCGTAAGGACAACACTGAGATTCATTTGGCCGGCAAAGAGTGCCCCATGTGCCTCAGAGTAGATCCCTCTCAGCTATGCTGTAATACAAGCTATTCAAATCTACCAGATGTATTATTGAATCAATACTCGATCTCAGCAATTGACTCCTCCTGTCGTCCACTTGAATACTGAATACACTTGCATGAAAATATCCACTTGCGCCATGAATTTGACTCCACACAAGAAACACATGTCTGTTCTTGAAGACGGTACCACAGCGTATGTTTGTTTGTTGTCCTCTGATGTATCTCATCTCCTTAGTTTTCTTGTGCACTGTATAGTTCGGTGCATACTTTAGGAAAAATCCCTTCCATCTTTCTCTGTCTGTTGTGTGTCAGTGTTTGCTATCTGGCAGAAACTGCAGTAAAGCTTAAAAAGGCAATGAATGAATCACCAAAAAACGAGAAGTAGATTGTGAGCTTTACTGAAACACGACTACAAGAGACAAATTGGACGTTGCAGCCAAAGTCCCCTCATCTTGTTTACCATTGTCCATTCCCATGAACTGCTACTATATATTTCACGTTTTGTCTTCATAGTTTGTCAGATTGTTGTTGATTTTTATATAGTGTGTTTCATGTTTTTTTGTGTCGGTTTGTGTTTGTTTGTCCTGTGCTGACGACGGCCTTGGCTGCAACATCCAATTTGTCTCTTATAGTCGTGTTGCAGTAAAGCTCGCAATCTACTGCACAGAATAGAACTATTAAAGTGGATGTAACTGTCCTTGTTACAGTCAGTACAGTCTATAATACCTTATAGTGTAGATAGGGATGTCTTGAGCCTGAGGAATTAAGGCCGCCTGTCTAGTACAGTTGCCGCTAACTGTGCAGGTTAGGGTTATCTTTTTGTCCCCAGCAGGAAAAAAAATCCATTGCCTTACCGAAGATTCAAACCCTGGTCTCCCAAATGGGAGTCCAATGTTCTAACCACTTAGCCAGATGCTCTTCTAAAGTGGTGTAACAGAATCACGAATGTGAAGCTTATAGAGAGAGCTAGATAAATACCAGTCAATCAAGATGAAAGGACAAGACGCTTGTACCAGGTAGGACACACATTGAAAATACCTGATAACATACTAGAAAGCCGCTTGTCTGTAACTCACAGAGCCAGCGAAATAGTGGGAGTTATATAAACATGGAGAAGAGAATTAGAGACAGAGAAGAAGAATGATGCCATAATGTTAGTCGTCTCCTCTCCCGTATAAAGCCATGTTACTCTAATTATCTTAACTAACAATGAGGCACTTGGCTCGTAAACGAAACGGTGAAATCAACTTGTAAAGAACATGATTGGCGAACGGGAAAATCAATTACAATGTTGACGCTCGTAAACAGTTAATATCCATTTTTAATCTGGACTCTGCAAAAGCAGTCACATATACTAGTTAGCAGTTAAACTAGTTTCTCGTGCCACCGAGAAGGGCCTAATTTATATCTTACATTAACCTGAGTATTTAGCACTGCCTTTTCCTACGAACCTTCATTAACCTTCATTCTCCCTTGTGTTCTTCCAATTCGTCATCCTCTCTGTCGTTTTCAACCGAATTTATTGTCTAGCGTTTTCCCGTCTTTAGAAACTCCATGGCGTTTTCCCAGATATGTTATAGGCTATCCATATCCTTGATTAATTCCACTGCCATCCTTCTATCTCTTCAGAAGCCGCCTTAATCCTTCTCGAACTTAGAAACACAACCGATCCGTTCACTGGAAGTCACAGCGTATCTCTGGTTGTCAAGTTTCCATTTCGTGATGTATCCCGTCTCGTTGATTTTCTATTGCACTGTGTACTTTGCTATCCCTTGGGATTTTTCCTTTTATCCTTTCTGCATGACGTGTATCTGCCAACGCCATGTGGCAAATGAGGAGGGAGCTGTGGCTGAGAGTTTAAGGTGTTTGTCTCAGTCTCAGAAGGTACCAGGTTCGATCCCTGCATAGGGCTGGGAATTTTTCCAAGAACCATTAGTATCAGCGATACACGTCTCCCTGATCTCTTGGGTTGTGAGAGCAGATACCTTGCCTTCTCAAATAAAGGTGAAAAACAGGAGGTCCTAGTGTGCAAGTTATGCATGTTTAAACAAAACCACGGCAGTTGGAAATTGAAAAGAGTAGGCTGTAAGGCCACTGCCTTGGCAGTATTGTTAGGGTAAAGTCAACGGGTACTTAGAGCCTTTGACCTTGCTGGAATCTATCTAGAGGAAGCCAACCTTACACAAATGCATGCAGAAGTCAAAAACACAGACCTCTGAGTTACATAACCAGGTGTGACTCACTCCTTTCATAAGAGGAACGAACAAGAAGATATGTGAAGGAGAAAAGATAGCTGAAAGAGGTGGCAAAGAAAAGAATGGCTTGGTGCAGGTTGGTTGAGGGCCTGTGCTCCACTGGGTGGCAAAGGACAGAACAAGAAGAAGAATGAAGCGTTGCAAGTAAGTGGCCCAAGGGGTGTCTGCCTCAAGCATCATGAGTTGTGGATTATATTCCCCAATGATGTGGATTATAGTCCCTAGTGATAGGGATTATATTCCCCAGCATGTCAAGTGATTTTTATATATCAGAGTTGAAGTACAAATGCTTTAATGATAACCTTTTTTAAATGAAATATTATTTACTTCTTCTTCTTGTGGTTTGTTGATTGGAAGGCCAAAACTTGAGTTGTAACTCTTGAGAACACTGTTGATGTTCAAGTCATTTGATCCATGAAAAGAGCTTGCATTTATCGAGGTGAGGCAGGTGTAGAGACTGGCTTCTCAACCCAATACCGATGTACCATCTCAGTGGGGACTGTATTTATTGCAGGCTTCTTCTTGTCCTCTCCCAGCAAGTACCAGCCATACCTGAGCCTCACGTCTGCAAAGAGGTATGGTGATCCTTGGAATGTTAGCCAGACTGGAAACTCTGTCTGTGGATAGATTACACCTCAAAGACATGCTCCAAGGTCTTGGTCAGATTAAGTCCTGGTCTCATTGGCTCTTGTCTCATATTGTTGCGGCATCTTGGCGGTAGAGTAATAGCACACTTCTTAACACTGTAGAAGCCCACAGTTCCCTTCCATGTCAGGCATCAGTACCCACACACCAGACAGGTTATGACAAGATAAGGTGTAGTGACCAGTTCCCTTTCATCTTTCCTTCCTAGACAATTCTAAAAATTGTCCGGTACTCTTTTTAATGAACTTTGTCCCGACCCAAGAGTGGTGCTTGTTGGAAATAAAGAATCCTTTAGCTGCCAGTGACTGAACTGAGACCACTTTCTTGGTAAGATGTATGTCACATCGGATGAGCTCAAACCTTTGGAATCTAGCTCACTGCCCAGAGAAGTGGCAGCAGCCAGTCCATCAGGTGAATGCCCATGCCAGTCAGCGAGGTGCTGGAAGAAGATGACAATAATAATCTTATCCCTGTTTGTTTTTGTTCCAATAATAGACATTGAGTAACTATATTCATTTTTGAATGCTCTGTGTATTTCTATGTATAATCTTTAAAAATATTATTACATGTTGGTATTATGTTTATCTGTTGACAGTAAAGTGATGGAAAGCCAGCACCGACTTGACCCTCTTCTGCCTGAGCTGGAGATGGCCTGCAATGAGATTGATGCAGCCAGAAAACAGTTGGTGTCCATGCAGTGCAGGAGACAGGCAGATTTGTGGACATTGTTGAGTTACTCAGTGAGTCTTGTACTTCTCATTTCTAAAGGTTCCCAAACTGATCTGGTGCAAGAGACAGGCAGATTTCTGGACATTGTTGAGTTGCTTACTGAGTCTCATTCTTCTCAATTCTAGAGGTTCCTAATCATGTGCAGGGCAAGAGAGTAGTAGGCAAACTCGGCATATTCAACAACAGACAACACCAGGTGTTGGAACAAGAAGCACAGACACCTTTCTTCCAAATAATCAGCCGCCATAACATTTAGGGCCGCTAATCCTCGCCGACAGCTTTGTATGATGCTATCAATGATTTGCATCGGAAGCTTCTGTTAAATGTTATTCCCAAATACCTTATCTACTTTTTCTCTGAATAGTTTGTCCATTTAGAGTGACATAAATGCCTATAATGGTGTTGACTTTGTATATCTCATTCTATATTTAATTAACTGTGGCATTAACCCATTGCTATTCAACTAGATTACAGCTGCATTGATAAGAGTGAACGGTTGTTTTCAGTATGGGAATATGCATATCCTAACCACAGTACACATGTCCTGGCCCTACTTCAGGATTCTAGCGTTCATCTGTATAATAAAACTGGCTACAATACAACCTATTGGATCCAGGCAAACCTTGACATTTGCAAATGATCTAGCTTTGACTATGATCTAGACTATATATAGACTATATAAAGTATCATGTAGAGCAGTAAAGAAAGTGGCCTAGCAGCACTGAAGACTATGGTGGCTACTTACATAGGACAGAGACTGCTTGTCTTATTGTTCAACCATCTAGTTCTCTCTCTAATTGATTATGGCCTGAGTATTATAGCACTGTCTGCTTCACAGTGAAAAATGAATGGATCCAAAATGAAGGAGTATGAATTGTCTTGGGTTGTACATGAGATACCCCCATCAGAGCAATAAGATGTATGCTTGGGCTTACATCTGTAAAGTTTAGGTTTTCACTGGCACAGACCAAGATCTGTATGTGAGTCTCCAATGATGACAGACAGCCTCTGCATGGTAACCGGAATTATCTAAAATGAAACCGAATAAAAAGATGAAGACCATAGATGGTGCAGGCTGAAGATACCACCAGGCAGGTTACCATAGGCACACTGATACACTGGCAGGGGAAGAAGAAGAAGAATAGGTTGAAAGCGACTTCCAGCAATTTTTCATGACATTGGGCAGACAGTTGTGTAATGGATTGGGAGAACTGAAGGTCCAACAGTTGATAGATGAAATTATGTCAGATAACGTAAGTAGCACACCATGACAGTTCTGTACATTATGGAGAGAAATCTTGTTAGGGGTTCTCAGCTAAAGTCAGGGAGGAAAGTCATTGCTAAGCAAACTGAAGCTTAAAGGTCTACAACTTATGAAGATGGAGGTGGCTGGAATTGTTGCACTTTTGAGGCAACTAGCAGGTACATTAGCCACCAGAACAATCATAGATTCCCAGTCCATAGTGCATAACTTTCTAAATGAACAGATTTGCCATGAGTGGGTACTAAGCATAGACACATCCCTTTTACTGGGACATACAAGATATACTCTCCGGGTCGTGTCATGTTAGAACACAAGGCAGTGAGCAAGCGGATCTATTGGCTTCATGAGCATGAGTCATTGGAACATTCATGATGGACAAGAGGGATAATGTGAACACTATGAATGACTGCTAGTAGACGACACAATAATAGATGAAATAACATAAATAAGGATGCTCAATTCTAGATTTAACTATGGATCTGGCAAGAAGGGATGTATTTGGGGATGAATTTGATGTGTGATATTGGAATAGTCAGCATGTATACTTCATGAATCTGCTCATTGTGATGGACTGATGTAATTGAAGCTGCAACAGTTGAGTTGTTGAGTCAAAAACCGACATCACTGCACTCAGGACATTCCCATACGTGCTCAGTCCCCTCGTTCAACAGCCAGCGAAGAGTCATACTACTAATCGCTCCCACCGCTATCTGATTAAATGTTCTCCTGGTCTTCCCTCTCAGTTTTGATATTCTTCTAGAACCCCTGCCGATCCTCCGCAGTCTCATTCTTTCCACATATGGGTTCTCAATCTGTTCCTCCGCCTTCTCCACCTGGTCCCACCAGCATTCAAGAGGGGAGCTGATGGTTGTGTCAGGAAGCTGAAACCAAGTAAATGTACAGTTTTGAACATATATCACTGACAAAATCTGCCATGAACAACTTCTGTTTGATTCAGGATGCTGCTGATCTTAACATACAGGTACCAGCATCATCATTAGGCTGCTTGCTGATTGGCATGGGCACTGCCACGGAGTAGTTTGTCGTCTGCCTCCCTCGTTGTGTGTCGGTCAGGTTTTGCAAATCACTTATTATCAGAGACCTGCTGGAGTTTTACGTAATTACTTTCTCTTCCAACTCTGTGAACTTTATGTTTAATATGAATTCTTTCTCTTAAGCTCATTTACTTCTTCTGGCTACACATTGCCAACTTCATATCATTACGTGGTGCTGCTAACATCTCACCATGGTGACTGGCCACATATACAGGTTACCATTTGTTTCTGTACCAACTCACCTATGAACTGACAGAATGCAACTATCAACAATTCAACTCAGATGACGTTTCCCAAACTCTATTCATCTATGAACATGACACAGTTCATTTATTCAGTCACAATTGTCCGACATGTCCAACAAAACTAAGTAACACTTATAAAATAATACTCTCTAACAATCTACTAGCGGCACAATCTATGTCCAACCCTACTTGCTACGGGACCAGGTCCACACTCGACCGAGGGTCAACCCTGACTAATCTTGAAGGGGGCACTTCGTCCTTTCACGAAGCAACTAGGGCGCTTTTCACGCTCTTGTGACCAACGCTCATGGCGGGTCACTTTGCACATTCTCACCATACAAACCGTACTTTTTGTTCTGAACAATGCCGTGACCTATAACACTATAAAACTCTTTCATAGCAGGCAATTATGCCTCTTCATCATGTCCACTCTACAGTAGTATATCAAGTCATGTACCACCATCTTCCCATATCATGATACAAGACTATTTCCTTCTACTTTGCTACCACTTTATTTATTTAGAGCTGTGATGGCATTGTGGTTAGTGTATTTGCTGGCCAAGAGTTGGTCAGAGTTCAACCCTCAGCAGAGTCATGATTATGTCATAAAATTGGGTACCAGACAATTATCACAATTTCTGGGAGTTGTATAGGAAGGAAATGCAATGAGGATGGGAACTGGCCACCTGAATTCATATGTCATGTCCTAGATAATTTAAAGGCCTAACCCTTCACACCCCAGTGGCAGCATATGCTTTGGGACCACCTTTTTTATCTCTGTTTCCAGTAATCTAGAACCTATTATGGTTTACAATCCTCTGTTACAAAATTAGTATTCTACATCAGTAAAATCTATCGGCAGACAATTTAGCAATAATTTCTTAATGACAGTCACCAGCACTTTAATAACATGATTATGGAGTCAAGATATTCAAAGTGTGTGACATTTTCAACTTCTTCACTGTTGATTGTGATCTTTTGTTAGTATTTAGTATTTAGTACTGTAGACAATATTTTTACTTTTAAGTTCAGAAAAAGATTTGGATTTTCACTATGTCTCTTGACAGACATGATCAGTACTTATAATCCTTTAGCACTATTTGAGAGGAGGACTGTGTCATTTGCATATCTAAGTTCTGGAATTGGGTCTCCACCAATTATGATTTAATCAAAATTGTCTCTTGTCTCTTCATTTTTACACTTCTCATTACATTTTCTCCATATATTTTGAGTAGATATGGGGAGAAAATGCAGCCCTGTCTTTCTACGTTTTGCACCTCAAATAAGTTTGATGTTTCACCAGCTACTCCCATATCACTCATGATGTTTCACAGTTTCTGATGTTGAACAAAGTCAAAGGGTTTGCTGTAGTCTGTGAAGCAAGTATAAAGATGTACATTGTACTCTGAATTTCTCAAAAATAATTCCCATGTTCAAGATAAGGTCCAGGTTCCTCTTCCCTGTCTGATATATTCCTGTACTTTGTGTAGTTCATATTCTAATTTACTTTCAATCCTCTTCATGACATACGTCTATCATTTTCTTTAATTACATTGTAACATCCGTCAGTATATTTTAAAACATGTAAATATCCATCATTATGTATTTTTAAAATATGGAACCATCTATCTTGTTATGTTTTAAAATCATGTTACCATCTATCATTATATGTTTTAAAAACATGCACCATCCATCATTGTATGTTTTAAAAACATGCAACCATCCATCATTGTATGTTTTAAAAACATGCAACCATTCATCATTGTATGTTTTGAAAACATATAATCTTCCATCATCTTGGGTCATTGATTACCAACAATGGTGACACAATAAAAGAAATTAAATGGCGACTATCAATTGCTCTTCAAAGACTAAATCAACTGAATAAATTATGGAGTGGGACAGATAGAACTACAAAAATTAGATTTTTAAGAGCATGCATTTTTATTCTGTGCCTCAGAACAGGACACACTAGATTATACAACCAGGTGTATACAAAATTCAAGATTGTTGAAACAGCCATGTGCACATGTGGATTGGCGTCACAGACAGCAGAGCTCATACTCCAAGACTGCCCAAAATATAACATATCTAGGCAAACCTTCTGGCCTAGAGAGACGACAGTGGAAGATAAACTCTATGGACCGCTGTGTGAACTAAAAAAGACAGTTAAATTCATACAAGAGACAACATTGCAGTTATAGACATATTTAAAGTGAACGAAAGAAGAAGAAACAGAAAAGAACAAATGCATCCATACTTCAAGAGCTGAATATTGAAGAGGGTTGGCTATTAAAAACAATAAAACAAAGAAAATTGAAATATTTTGGTCACTTGAAACGTCATGAAAGTTGGGAGAGAATAAAATGGAGGTGTATTTGCCTGGGAAGAGAGGAAGAGGAAGGCCAAAGAGAAGATGGGTGCAAGATGTGGCGGATGATCTCCAGATGGTGTATCGGATGCGGGACATCTTGCTTGTGATCGAGAAATTTTCCAGAAGGTTGTTATGGGAGTGAGGTTCTGCAAAGGACATGCTACTGAATGAATGAACCATCCATCATTGTATGTTTTAAAAACATATAATCTTCCATCATCATGTTTTAACCCCATGTCAATGTAAATCATGTGCTACAGGTCAATGGGGTCAGTAATCCTGAGGAAGATACCACTGCTCTGAGCACAATGACCCTGGCATCAGCATCACCAAGCCTTGTTCAGAACACCGCCTGGCAGGAACTACCCTCAATGGACTCAACCTTGGAGTCCATCAAACTGATGGATGACTGCAAAACTAATTCACAGAGGTATGCATTACTGGCTTAGGAAATTAGGAAACAAATATCATGGCCATGGAGTGGTGATTTTGGTCCGGGGGGTGAGGGGGGGGGGGGAGATTATTGGCCATTGTGGGCCTGAACTGGACTGACAGGGGATCTTGAAGTTGGTGGTCCCTGTGGACGCAGTGACCAGAAGTGAAAAAGCCTCTGGCACTTGCCAGTGCAGTTCCCATATCATGGGTAGTGTCCATTGAAGGTGTGCTCTATTATCAGCTGGGTTCTAATGTCCACCAAGAATGATTCTACTAATGACAATTAGGTTCAAGTGTTTATTGAATGAGAATTCTACTGAATGACAATTCAGTTTAAATGCCCACCACATGTCATCTGTTCAATGGAATATAGGTACTATGAGAGAAATTCTTGCTTTACATGCACATTTCTCAGAACTGAATGAAAGATAAGTGACTGTCCCTAATCTGCTACAGATTGTACTGGGGGAATCAAACTGCTCACTGTGTGGAGAGTTCCCTTATTAATAACTGCATTTCATGTCCTCATATGCTTCCTTAATTAAATTGATGTTCTTCTGTGAGATCTCATAGTACCACTTCAGCTTCGAAAAAGATTCTCTTTTAGTGCCATCAGAGGCCTTTTCATAGTCCACAAATCCAATATGAAGTGGCAAATTCATTTCATTGCTGTGTTCAATCATTTGTAATAAAAAGGGTTAAAAGAGCAAGAGGCTTGACTTATTGCCACGGCGTTGTTCCATCTAGCTCGGCCTCTCACCACGAGTAGCTAACCACCTGCTTAGTGGTGCATAAAGCACTAGCTTCACAGTTCTTTGCATGGCTGAGTAAATTTCTTTTTCCTTTTCTGTAGATTTGTTGATGACTGGTTTTGGATTTGCAGCTGAAATGTTGTACAGAATAAAGTAGCCAAGTCCCACACCAACTCTCAGTAGTTGCCTCTTATAACACACATGGGAGGTTTACTTGTGTACATTTCATGCAGCACATTTGAAACAAAGTCTGTGATGCAGTAATTTAGTCCTGCACATTTAAGCATGGAACATTTGAAACAGCTTTGGGATATGGTGATTTGTTTGTGGATATTTCATTCCACAATATTTGCTAGCACTGATATTGCAGGAAAGTTATTTTCTAGATTATTGTTGTTTTTGTTGTTGTTGTTGTTGTTGTTATTGTTGTTGTTAAATATGTGAACAAAATAAAATGAGACTTTAATGGCGTGAAAATTTTGAGGGAAATATGTCCACTGTAGATTTTCAGAATTTGAGACTCATTGTAAAATTAGTAAAAGATGAATGAGCTGCTGTAACATAGGGGTTAGTGCATTTGTCTGCCAAGGCAGTGGTACGGGTTCAATCTTTAGCAGACACCAAATTATTTTGTTTTTTACCAGGAACGCTCTGGGGTCGACCCAGCTTCATGAAAATGGGTGACAGAATATTTCCAGAATTTTCTGCAAATTGTCTGGGAAGAAAAGGTGATGATGAAGGGAACTGGCCAGCCCAGCTCATATGTCACGGCCTAGAATATATGAAGGCCTAACAATTTAGACATTTCACACCCGGACTCAGCACCTGCTAAAGAGAGGGAGATATTGGCCACCTATTCCTCTGTGTCCAGGCCACTGAAAGATGATGGTGCTATCACATCACAGGTCCATACCAGGAAACTGTCTCAGGACATATGGTTATTAAATTTTAACATGTCACACCCCAGTGGCAGTATCGTCACACCCCAATGGCAGTATCGTCACACCCCAGTGGCAGTATCATCACGCCCCAGTGGCAGTATCACTACGCCCCAGTGGCAGTACTGTCACACCCCAGTGGCAGTATCCTCACACCCCAGTGGCAGTATCCTCACACCCCAGGGCCGTATCATCACACCCTAGTGGCAATATCGTCACACCCCAGTGACACTATCTACTATGGAACTGCCTTGACCTAATTGGCATAAAAGTCAAACACTAAATAATTGTTGATGAAATAAATAAGTCTACACAACTACAAATTGCTTTCCCTTATTTTAACAGGTTGCAGGAAATGGTGAATACAATGATTAAAGAACAAGAAGAGAGCATGCTGTACTTCTCATCGTTGGACAGCACTAGATGAGGTTGGACCTCCCGGAGATTAGGACAGGAGAATGTGTTTCACATGACTAGTCTCATGCGTGTGTGGTTGTAATTCAGTGCTTGAACAATTGTCTTTTCACTGATTGCTGATGGTCACCTGTAAACTTATTCATTCGGTTTTGCATTGAGTCTTTTGTTTATGTAACAGAGTAAAGTGAAGTTGTTCATTAGGTTTTGTCTTTTATTTATGTAACAAAGTAAAGTGAAGTTGTTTATGTCTTTTGTTTATGTAACAAAGTAAAGACCCCTTGTACATGTCTTAAGACGCATTGATCATGTGGTGCCAGACCCATGTTTACATAGACCAGCTGACACTCAACCAGTGATGTGGACAGCATCACACTGGACGATTTTACTTCCCAAAATATTTCCTGTTGCCCATTTTAAACCAGGTTGACCTAGGAGCACAGGTCAGTTGTAAATTCTTATCTGCCTTGATGTGGATTGAGTCCAGGACACTACGGTCTAATCACTATGGTAGTGCGATTCCCTTGGCTCAACATGCTGCTTGTTAATTTCTTGTGTTTTCCATTATTTCATATCCATTGAAATCAAGCTCACCATTCATGACAATTGATCTATAAGTAGTTGAGTTTAACACTGTATGCCCAATGTGCTTTAAGGCATGTTAATGGGTCTTTATATTTTGTTTTCTATTGCCTGGTCTGCTGTATTGCATTTCTTTGCATTACTGTCTACAGTTTAGTAGGTTTAGCTTTTTTATTTTTTTATACTCTTTAGAAAATAGTGGTCTTTTATCAAAGGAAATGATATTGCATTGTGGGTAAAGCCATATGTGTTCACTCTCCTTATAAACATACAGTGTGTACGATTGACCAGCTGCAAACAGGTTATGTATGCACCTAGTGTTTTCATCTAATGTGCTGATTCCAGTATCAGTCAGTCAGTCTTGTCTTCTCTACAGTGAAATTTGGCAGCAATCTTCGCCACTTTCTAAATCTGCATCTTTCTTACAGACTGCTGTTTGTCCATCTCTTGCTGTGTTATCTTCCCACTTGCATTGTTGCCTACTTTTTGCTGGAAGGTAGCATCATATTTAATTCAAAATCTTCGGTGATATCAACTGATATACCAGCATGCAGATAAGGTTTTTAAGTGGCAGTTATAATGTTCATTTTCCTTTTTTTTCCCCCTGTAATTATTGTTTCTTGTCTTTTATTTTTGTACTTCAAGAACAAATTGTGATCAACATTAATGTATGCAATACAACATTTTAAAGCTCTTTAGAGCATTCTTTGTGAAGAAGATATAGTGTTGAAATGTATTATTTCACAATGAATCGCTCCTCTTGAGTGAATGTGCCGGACATGTAAACATGCCACAAGAGACACAGGAAGACATCAAGAGAACATTGTAGACAGCCTTTCTTCATGGCATGGAAACATGTCAGCACATGAACTGATACATCCTTTAGGAGATCATTTATGCCACTCTGCAAGGCACTTGACGATGATGAATGTGTGTTTGTGCGTGGGTCACTTTGTTTATGTGTTACTTATATGAAGATGCCATTGTTTGTTGCAGGGTGGTGTGTCTTTGTGGCACATGTAAGGCACTTGATGATGATGTGTTTGTGCATAAATCACTGTTTTTTTTTTTGGTTTATTATATTTTCTTCTTCTTCGTTCTTCATTTTAGGAAAGTCCATCACACCAAGTTATCCACCTCACAGATCACTGTGCTCGACTTTGGCATGCATTTGTGTCAGGTTTGCATCCTATAGACAGATTCCAATCAAGTTAACAGGCTCTATTTACTTGTGGGGAGGTTTTCTTTCTTTTCCAGAGCAGCAGTCTAAAGGCCTGCTTTTTGCAATTTCCAACACCCTTGGAATTTTTAACTGCAACTTTCATACAGTCTCCTGTTTTTCACCCTTATACGAGAGGCTAAGTGTCTGATCTCACTACCCAAGGGATCATAGGGACATGTAGCAATTATAATTTTATGAAGTTAAGCAAGTATTTATAAAGTCTGGCTGGCTCCCAATGACTTTTCAAGTATTAATGATTCAACTTCTCACAGTTTCATTACAAGAAGTGAAATCTAGCACCTAGGGGGCTGAGTGGTCTCGAGGTATGGTGTCCTGCCTCGAGTGCTGGAGGTCCTGGGTTCATGCCCCGGTGAGGGCCAGGATATTTTCACAAGGACTTCTACTAACAAAATTTCCCCTGATCTCTGGGTAGTGAGATCGGACGCCCGTGTGTATTGTTGCGCACGTAAAAAATCCCTTGGCAGTTGGAAATCAAAAAAGAGTAGCCTAATGACGCTGCCCGGGCAAAATTTTGAGTAAAAAATCTACCCAAAGTATTTCAGGATCTTCGCCGGTGCTACGGAGTTCGTGCACTGAATGAAATTCTCCCGACTCAGGCCTGTGTGCCATGATGTTGATCCGTCAACTAAATTACTAAATGTAGCATCATTATATACATATGATCCTTGGACAAAACTTTTACCCTTCTACTGGGGACAAGCCTTGTACCTTATGAGCCAGTGATCTCTGTCATGGCTTCCCCCGGTTTCTTATATGAAGATGTGATTGTCT
The DNA here is from genome assembly GCA_014155875.1 of Cepaea nemoralis. Taxonomy (NCBI): domain Eukaryota; kingdom Metazoa; phylum Mollusca; class Gastropoda; order Stylommatophora; family Helicidae; genus Cepaea; species Cepaea nemoralis. The sequence continues at coordinate 110,620 of JACEFZ010026980.1, read as the reverse complement.
TTGTATGTGGCACTTGTTAATGGTATACAGTTTGAAGACATATTTGTTACACAAATGCCATATATTATGGCATATTATTGCACTGATCATCTAATTAACAATCTGAGACTGAGTAAGAAATGTTGTTATCAGACAGACAGTTGGATCAACACCTTGTGCCACATTTATTAAAAGACAGAAAATCAAGTGGTTTGGCCATCTCATTAGAATGCAGTATAATCACACGGAATGACACAATCCAGTGCCACCCACCGGGCGCTGGAATGCCAATTATTCCTCCCCACGACGCTTGATGGCAGAAGTGGAAGTTGTTGATGATGATGATCATCATCATCTAATGTCATCATAGGGGGGTCTCCATGGCAGAATGGTCAAGCCACTGCCTCGTGCTTTGAAGTTTGTGGGATCTTTTTCAAACTTGTAATAAAGACCATGAGTGCAGTTTTTCGGAGACCCTTGTGGGTCATTGCAGAAGCTACAGAGTTTGTTGTGCTTTGTGCCAGCCCTCGGCAGGCAGCTTGCCATTCTGCACAGAAGACAGCCAGATGGAGTGATATCTGGTGCACTGATCTTCTCACCTTCAACCATTTTTGTAACCTTGTCTCTGTGGCGAAGTGTGTACGCCGCCTGCCTTGTACTGTGAAGGTTGTGGGTTTCTTCTTCTTCTGCTGCTGCGTTCATCCAGAGTTTTTTTTCCGGACATGATTGCGTTGTGCCTGTTTACAGCAGAGCTGCATTCTTTCACCGTTAGGCTGACACATCCGACTTCTGCGGGCATTTGTTGACCTGGTTAACCTTCCCTTGGTTGTGGGTTTCATTCAGGGCTATGTCGCTCAGTTCATGAGTGCAATTTTCTCTGAAACTCCTGGGGGTCATTGCTGAAGCTATGGAGTTCATGCTTTGTGTGACTTTCAGGCTGGCCACCCTGCGGAAAGAGGCCAGAGCCATATGGGATAAAACATGTCAAGCCTCTTGCCTTTCAAACCATTTTGTTTTAACATTATCTTCTTTTAAAGAAATAAACATAGATTTTGAGTTTGATGGGTCCATGTTTTGGAATTACATGTGTTATTGTATATATGAGTATTGTCAACAAAACATTGGTATTTCTTGTAGTGAAGTTCATTTATGGTATTGTTGTATTGAAGAAATGTCTGTCAAGACATCAAGGTGCCAATGGATGGATGAAGTTCATGTATGGTATTTGTTTTAGTGAAGTTGATTTACAGTATTTCTTGTTGTAGTGAAGTTCATTTATGGCATTCCATGTTTAGAGATGTTCATTTATAGTAGTTCATGTTATTGATGTTGGGTCTTGGGATTAGAGGATTTCAATGATGCCTTGGTTTGTTCATGAAATGTTCTCGTGTTGGTTTAATTTTTTGTTCATTGCTCTACGAGTTTTAGTCATAGACTCCATGGTTTTCAAAACTGTAAATTTGTTAGATATTTTTTTAGCATGATCAATCATTTGTACGAGGGTAGGTCAGGAAGTTATGCACCACAATTATTATATCTTTAAACATTAATAACATACAAATGAAATTTAGTCACAATTTTCATATACATGTACAGCAAACTTTTCTACTTCTCAACATAATCCCCATCAACTTTAACAGCGTTACGCCATCTTGAAACAAGAGCATGTATCCCAGATCTGTACCACATTTTGTCCAATTCTCACAGCCATTTCTTCACTACATTAATCACGCCCTCGTTGTCTTCAAACTGTGTCCTGTGGATAGCATTCTAAAGGGGACCAAAAAGATGGAAATCAGGTGGTGCCAGGTCTGGACTGTAAAGTGGATGGGGTAGTACATTCCTACATTTTATTGATTGCCTCCCTTGTTTGCAATCCTCTACTTATAATGTACATCATTAATCTCCACCATTTCAACGGTTTTGTGTCACAGTTAGAATTGGTTTACAGAAGGTTCACTTTGGTATACACCTTCAAGAGATTATAAACTTAAATTGGTGGAAATTTAATGCTTCTATCTTTATTATTAGCTGAGGTAATAATTGTGGTGCATAACTTTCTGACCTACCCTCATACAAGCAGTGTTTAATTCTGTATGAAATGTGTTCTTAAATTTTCGCTGTAAGCTTGTTTTTTTTTTGGCCCAAAATGTAAATATGTGATAATATGTTTTTAATCAACTGTGTTTGTAATGTTTGTTTTGTTGTACATGCATTTTAAAATGTAAATTTTGAGTATAATTATTTGATGACAGTGTTTACAAATGTGTAGATTATGTTTATTAAAGAAAATGCTACACAGTTTTTGTGTGTGTTGGTGGTTGTTTTTATTTTTAAAAGTCACTTAGTTGAGGTCGCGGAGTCTATGTTTTTGCATCTTTGCTGCAGTTCATTTCATTTCTTGTGCAAACTATGGCAGAGTGTGGCCGGGGACGATTTTACACATCAGAGATTTCTGACATTGACATTTTGATCTCAGGCATTGTGAACTGTCTCTTTGGTGACTAATGAGATGTGGATGTTTGGCAGAAGTCTTGCATGGGTTCTGTAAAACTAGCAGCTTGTGTGTCTGCAATGTGAGCTGTCTCTTTGGTGACTAATGAGATGTGGATGTTTGGCAGAAGTCTTGTGTGCGTTCTGTAAAACTAGCAGCTTGGGTCTGCAATGAAGTACAAAGTATCGCTATTTATGCAAAATTTCAGCCTTTCTCCCATGACTGCCGTTGAAATCACCATATGACTCTTGGTTTTTGTGTGCTGATGCCGAGGTAGCAGGTTCAACCCTTACACCAGTCAGCAGGACTAAAATGTTGACTTCTCATTCTTGACTTGGGGACAAATTATTGTTACCTTAGAAGTTGGAGTGGGTTCACCTGATGGCAAGAGACACTGATAATAGGAAAAGCCAATCTGAATGCAAAAATCGGTCCAGTGCACTAGAAGTAGTAACACATGGAAGGACTATGCTTGAGTTCAAAGTGAGCAAAGAATAAAAATCTACCCCCCCCCCCCCCACACACACACACACACACACACACCCTCTCTCTCTCTCTCTCTCTCTCTCAGTTGACAAAAGATATTTTCATCTTGTAAAGGGTGTTTTTTTTTAATGATACTTTTTATTGTAAGCACAGCACATGTGATAAAGAAAGAGGGGATGAATGAGTTGATAATAAGTATAATGTACATCTCATGGCATATTGCTTACACATATCCTCTTAATGTGTGTGAGCTTGCACTCAGGTGTGAAGGAGAGAGTGACTAAGTGAAGAGAATGTGAATGAGTGGTGAAAAAACAAAGTGAGCAGAGGAGGCAAATAAATTATTATAATGCATGAATTTTGGTTACAGATTGCTTGTTTTGATCACACTTTACTTGACTTACAACTGTAATATGTTTGCAGAGAGTATTTGGCCTGTTTTTGTGAAACCTGTCTTTAAGTGTTGAATTATTCATAGAATGCCACCACAAGGTTACTTCATGTGGCTACTTATTAATTAAATACACATTTTTTTAATAGTTTATGAAAAATACTTGAGTAACATTTTGAGGTTAACAGTTTAAATTTCTTTTATGAAAAACTCTGAGTAAAGTTTTGAATGTGAATGTCGCACAAATTTAATTCCATCTTGGTAACATGTTGATCATAGTCTGCAAGTAAAATTAAATTTCACTTCAGACTGAAGATAGTCTCATGAAAGGTGAAGCCTTGCCATCAGCCTAAAGTCCCGTGAAGGCCACTGTAGTATTTCATCATGCTTTATGTTGTACCTGTTTTCTAGGGCTTTGCCGTCTCACATGAACCTCAGCTGTCTCTTAAGTATGGTGTTCACACCTATGCTTATAACTAGCAATGTAAAAAATATATATTGTATGCGGATTCATGAGTTGTGTGAATTCATGACTGAACACATGACTGTTTTTGTGTATTTGTGTTTTTATATTATTCTGATTTGCACATATACCAGCTGTGATTGCATAGTGGATAGAACACTGGCGTACCAGCAGTGTGTTTTGGTTCAATCATCAATTTAGGAAGGTTTATTTCTGACCAGATCGAGGCTCGAGTTGACCCAGCCTTATAAAAGATATATTTCTCTGGGAAGAAAATGTGTCAGGAAGGGAACTAGTCACCGCACCTCATAATACCATGATGTAATAGTCCTATTACAGCCCACCCTTATGTTATTTTTCTCTTATTCTTCTGCCTTTCATCTCTCAATGGAGCATAGGCTTTCAACCATCTTACACCCATCTCTCCACAGACTTGTCCATGGTTGGTTGGATCGTGCACTAACGATTTCTGTGGATTGGGGTAGCCAGCCCTTCTTAGTGGATTCCTATGACATGCATGATAGGTTACAGTATTGCTATTCTTTGCTTCCCTTGTCAGCCCTGGTAACACTGGTGGAGCTAACTGTTGTGTTGTATATACTTTTAAGACATTACTCGAGGACCATATTTGTAAATAGTATGTTAAATTGCATAAGTCTTATCTTGGTCAACCGCATGTTTATTATTTTTGTGTTTCTGTGTTATTTAATGAGTCAGTTTTTTGTGTTTGTATATTTTCTACATTGATTCTCTCCAGATACTATTGATGTACAGTTGATGGGCCGGTCTCCATCGCGAAGGTGTTACGGATGCGGTTCGTGGTGCCGCATACCCGCGAAACACAGCTGCGCACGATTTGGCAGCAGACCGCGTTGCACTGGTTTTTTTTAATGAAATGGTATGGGTGCCTGGTCGTTCAGAAAGCAATGGCAAAGTACTGAAGGTGGTAAACTTGCCAAGACATCAACAACAGCAAAAAAATTATGTCGACTACAAACGTCCTATAAAGGACATGCAACTAACTTTTTTATAGTTGAAGGGTGATGCAGTTGTATGATGCACCATCATTTCTGCTATGTTCAGGTTGTTTCTCTTTCCATCATGTCCCATACAATCCATTAATAAGTATGCTTTTTTTTCCACTTCTATTAAATTTGCATTGATGTTAGATTAATATTCAAACATTCCACATCAGTATTGTCATATTAAATGGTTGAAAATAAGGTAACATATTCATCTGGTTACAAAGCATAAATGTTAATATTTTACTTCGTGCTTGACAGACCTTATTTAATTGGTGTTTTACTTACTTGAATTCCTCTACAGGACATCGCAATCAACTCGAACATTTATTGGCTGTTTGTGATCATCGGGCAATTTTATGTTCAGTAGTTTGTCATTGATTTCTGAACGGCCAGTGCTTATAATCATAAAGTGTCGTGCCAGTTGGCGTAGATGTTCATGTCTCTGTCTCCACAGATCTTCGCCTTTGGTGCTCTGAATCAGCTCTGTTGATGATATTCCTCCATGCCACCACCTCACTCCATCCAGCATCATTTCTTTTGGTTTGCCTTCACCTCTTTACCCATTGATCTTTCCAGTTGTCACGATGTTCACCAGTGCCTTCATTCTCATCACATGACCAAAGAAAGATGTTTATCTCTTTTGTATTGTTGTATATAATGTTCTAGTGTCATTAGCCTCTTTCAGACAATCGTTGTTAGTTACACTGGCAGTCCAAGGAATTTGAAATGTACCTGTCCGTGGTGTTATCATCATTTGTGTGTAAAATCATATCTCTGCAACTTGCAACTTTGTCATCTTTGTTTAAATCTATATTCGTTTAGGTTGATTATTTATAACCTTGTATTGATCCCATTTGGCCATTGAATCCAAAGTATTAGGCAAATGTTGATTACAACTCAGTGACTGCTACATTCATGTAGCAAATCAGCCCTATTTAGTCATCATTGTTCTTGTTCTATTTAGTCACCATTGTTTTTGTTCTTATTTAGTCAACATTGTTCTTGTTCTTATTTAGTTGTCATCACCATTATTTAGTCATTGTTTTTAGTTTGTCACCATTGTTCTTGTTATATTTAGTCATAATTATTTGTTCTACTTAGTCATCACAATTCTTGTTCTTATTTAGTCATCATTGTTCTTGTTCTTATTTAATCTTCATCATTCTTTTTCTAATTTAGTCATCATTATTCTTTTTCATCACCGTTAATTAGTTATTGTTGTTCTTATTTAGTCATCATTGTTCTTGTTCTTATTTAGTCATCATCATTCTTGTTCTTATTTAGTCATTGTTCTTGTTCTTATTTAGTCATTGTTCTTGGGCCTGGTCTGAAGCAGACATTAATCAATTCACTTTCCACTCCTCTCCGCCATCTGGCTTATTATAGTTGATGTTGCTAAGTTATATTATTGTTTGTTACCCAATTGTTCAACTTTCCACATACATCTTTCTGTCTTTGTCTGCCTCTCTTGCCTAGTACATGTATTTCCCCCCATTAGGCTCATCATTTCTCTATTCCACCTATGTGCCCCATGTCTTTTATTTTTTCTTACGGTTTTGATGAGCAATCTTGTAACGCTGTAATTCCTTATTTTTTTCATATTCTCAATATTCTTCTTTAAAAAAAAAAAAAAAAAAGCATCTTCCCTGCCTCCAGTTTCCCCATCATTTCATTACTTATTGTCCAGCATACCATACAGAAGACTAAACAGAAGATGTGAAACTCACTAGAAATAGGTATATGGCCTTTGTTGTGATATACATCACAGTTCATGTAATAGTTTGGCATATAAACAAATGGCTGCATCAAATTGGCTTGAAACTGAAGCTTGATCAGATCATAACACCCACGGCGTAAATTTTGCTGTGCTGAGTGGGAGAATTTTCTAAGCACGTTGTCATGATCAGCTGATTCTGACATCCTCAGAGCATCCAACTCCTTATTGGTAAAACTCATGAATTTATGCATATGTTAGTGATACACGCATATGAGTGACATGTCTGTGTGATATGTTGAATTGTATGTTATTATCCAACATGTCAGTACGTAGAGTTAGAACTTTCAGCAGTGTGTTAATAATGTAATGTAGCCAAAGGGGGCAACACCTGGTGCATTGAAGTCGACCATCTCGATTTTAGTACTTTTTTTTAGTTATGCATATGTTAGTGATACATGCATATGAGTGACATGTCTATGTTATATGTTGTGTTGTATCCCAACATGTCAGAACGTAGTGCCAGAACCATCAGCAGTGTTTTAATAATAACACATTTTACTTGATTCTACTGTCAGTTTTGTTTTCATACATGATTAAAAACTGTCTTAGTTATTCTATCTTAGTAATGTGTGCAGGTTTTATATAAAATGTCTTATTGTCAGTGATAAATGTTTAACAATTGACATGTTTGCTTACAGAATAAACTTTCAGTTGTCCATGACAGTGTTATCTTTCAGTGGAAAGAATTGTGAATTATGTCATGACAAATGCAAATACAGTATTTTGTACAGTTAACATTTTGTTGTTTCTCTACTGAATTGAAGTTCTTGATTTCCATTCTATGTAAATGTAAGTGGAATGTTCATATTGCTCCTCAACAAATAATATATGCAACATAAAATGTATTAAAATATTAGATGATATCGGGTTGGAGAGTAAAGTTGCCTACTGTAACATAGTTGCACACTAATGATAGAGATTTCTGATACCAAAAGAAAGGACAAGTAGACTTTCTGAATGAAAGACTATTCACTGCTGAAGAAGAGATCAAATGGCTCGTGAATCTAGGCTGAATTACTTGTACAGGCCCCAGAGATGATCTAGACTTCTAAACAGTGACCAGGCGGAGGAAAGGAATGCGATTTGCATCAGCTAGAGTCTAGGCCGTATGCCTATGGATCCTGCTACACTAAGCCTGAGAAGTAAGATCCCCCAGTCTTACACTGTCTCACAACACGGAGATAGGAAGACGAATAATAAGTACACACTTTCACTCTGTCGCACTAGATCTATAGATCTGCTAAGTTATAGTATTAGTGAAGGCACTTAAAGGCCAAGAGTTACGTTATAAAATGAATATCTTTATAAGGATGTATTTATTTCACGTGTCACAAACATTTATTAACTCCAAACATATAGTTGTTTTTTGGATCCTAAAGCCTACAAGAGTTTTAGTGTTTATCTAATAAGCACTCATGGCTCTTTTCAATTTTAATTGTTGATTTGTTACGTGGCCCTAGACCAGTTGTTTTGCTGACTAGTTGATGTGATGTCTCAGATGGGTGGTCGGTCACTAGCTTCAGCTTCCTGTCCTTACAGCTGGCAGTCGTGGATTTCTAAGTCTGGTGTCTCCTCCTTCTCTCTCTCTGGCGACGATGAAGTGCACAAATCTCAAAGTTGGATGTCTGGATTAAGGCCTCGTTTTTATTTGATTTTATAAGTCAATCAATCAATCAGTTAATCAGGTGCTGTCTCCGCAATGAAGGTTGGCTGCAATGGATCTCCAACACTGTCTCTCGCCTTGACTGTACATTCTGTCAGGCTGATGTTCGTCCATCTCTTGATGTTATCCTCCCACTTGTATCGTTGTCTACCTCTTGCTCGCTTGCCCTCAACCTTGCCTTCCAGTATGGTTTTTATAAGAGTATCATGTCTTTTTTACCGGTCTCTGTGGCTAAGGGCTTGCGAACACAGTTTGTGAGCCCGTATACCCGGGTTCGAAACACATCGGTGCTGGGTTTTTTTTCGAAAAAGGTATAGGAGCCGGTCGTTCAGAAAGCAATGGTAAACTACTAAACGTAAAATTTGCCCAGAAATCACGAACAGCGAAAATGCTGGGGTTGACTGCTATGTCCTGAGAAGGACATGCAACTTAATTTTTAATCATGTCTAATAACGTGGCCAAAATATTTCACTTGTCTCCTCTATTTCTTTCATCAACTCTCTTCATTCCCAGTTTGTCTAGGACCTCTGCATTTGATTGTTTTTGTTTCTATGAAATACGACCTATTCGTCTGTATATCCACATCTCCAGGGTTTCTATGTGACTTTTTAGTTGCTTGTTCAATGTTCAGGCTTCCGTGCCATATAGTAGCGTTGAATATACGTAGCAATTCTCATTTTTAATGCGTTATTAATCTCTCTAGGTGTTAATACTGATTTCATGCCGTTTAAAGTATTTTTGGCCATTCCTATTCTCTTTTTGATTTCCATTTCACTTCTGCCATCAGATTTTATAAGTAACATCCTATGATTGTTTATAGATTTGCTAAACAATGTCAGTAGTTAACTTCTGTTATTATAGTGCGACTAGGCACTTAAATTTATTGTTCTTGTTCTTTATATTTTACACTAGTCAGATGTCAGCCACGAAGATACATAAGTTACATTTAGTAATGTTGTAAAAAGATGGCTGCGTGGTCTCGAGGTATGGTGGCCGCCTCGAGTGCTGGAGGTCCCGGGTTCAAGCTCCAGCGATGACCAGGAGTTTTTCACGTGGACTTCTAGTAATAAAATTTCCCCTGGTCTCTGGGTAGTGAGATCGGACGCCCATGTGTATTGTTGCGCATGTAAAAAATCCCTTGGCAGTTGGAAATCGAAAAAGAGTAGCCTAACGGCACTGCCCGGGCAAAATTTCGAGTTAAAAATCTACCCAAATTATTTTCAGGATCCTCGCTGGTGCTACGGAGTTCGTGCACTGAGCTGAGTTTCTCCAGACTCAGATTTGAGTTCGGAGGAAAACGCAGCACTTATGGGTTGCACCCATGATGTTGACCCATCGACTAAACTGTGTAATGTTGGTAGTTGTTGCTTAGTTGTAGTTGTTGCAGCCAGATGTAGTATCTGTCAGCGATGTGTGCACAAACAATCCGATCTATTGTCGAACAAAGCGCTTTCACTGTGGGAGACGTGGCTCTACGAACTATAACTTTGTTTAACGTTGGCTAAGGTAGCCAATAGGTATAGTTCACCTTTATGTTAAGATACTTTTCTTTAATAGTTCATTATACGAGCGTCTCCTGGCAGATCTGCAATTCAAATGACCATTACAGTCAGATTCATCCCAGCTAAAAATTCTGGCCCCGACTATATTACTAATCAGCCCAATAGGATGATGAGGCCAACTCTAGCCATATTTCTAGGTTTGGCTGGCATCTTACTTCTCCTATCATCCATTCGACATATAGGTACATAACTTATTTATTGTAGCATATTTATTATAGTACAAATAAGATGGTGGGCCACCGACTGTCACAGATATGTCTGCTCCAGAAGAAGATGTCAATTTGTATCAACCGAAACCTTCATTGGATATCACATGGACTGAATGGAGGCCATCATGACCGAATAGATGATGATTTACTTGGCAATTTAGTTCAATAGTTTGCCATTGCTTTCTGAAAGGCTGACGTCTTATACCGCAGAACCCCTCTGATGTGTCACCGCCTAACCATGGTAGAGAGGTTTGAGTGTTCAATGACCCCAAGACCTTTGCAAATCGTAGGACAACTCCCATGTCAAGGAATAGGAACCAGACAAAAAGAGACACAAAACTGCTGCCTTGTAGGTAGACTGGGGACAGTCAAAGGCTAGGAATAACAAACTTCTATTTGAAGCTCTATACATGTGCAAGTACATATCTAAACTCAAGTAAGACAAGTCTACTCCAACAAACTAAAAAAAAAGGTGCTGAAGATGAAGACAACCAGCCAGGCGGAGCACCACAGCAATAAGAATACCATGCACATTCATTCATTCACTAGCATGTCCTTTGCAGAACCCCGCTCCCATAACAATAAATCAATCAATCAATCATGTGCCATGCCGGAAAGCGTGGGCGGTCATGATTCGCCATTTCACTCGATCACCAGAGTCGTGGATCAGCTCAGTGTTCCTGTCTCGTCCATGCCATGTGGCCAAGCCATCCAGGTATTTTCCTCTTGGTCTGTTCCCTTCGATCTTGCCAGTTGTCGCTCCCATAACAACCTTCCGGAAAACCTCTCGATCATAAGCAAGATGTCCAGCATCCAATATACCCATCTGGAGATCATCCGCCACATCCTGCACCCATCTTCTCTTTGGCCTTCCTCTCTTCCCAGGCATATACCCCTCCATTATTGTTCTCTCCAAACTTTCGTGACGTTTCAAGTGACCAAAATATTTCAATTTTCTTTGTTTTATCATCAAATAGCCAACCTTCTTCAATATTCAGTTCTTGAAGTATGGATGCATTTGTTCTTTTCTTTATCCAAGACATTCTTAGAACTTGTCTATAACATTTATATTCTAAGGCATTTATGCACTTTTCAGCTTGCTTAGTAAGTGTCCAGGTCTCACATGTGTATGTTGCAATGGGAAAGATGCATACTCTTAAAAATCTGATTTTTGTAGTTCTGTCTGTCCATCTCCAAAATTTATTCAGTTCTTTTAGTCTTTGAAGAGCAATAGCTATTCACCTTTTAACTTCTTTCATTGTGTCACCATTGTTGGTAATCAATGACCCAAGATATTCAAAATTTTCCATCACCTCCAATGATTCCTCATTAACATATATTTCTTTCTCCATAGTAGTTTTATCTGTATGCATTATCTCTGTTTTTGCTATGTTAAGATATAAGTTATGATTTTCACTATTCAATTGGGTTAAGGTTATTAGGTTTTCTATACCATTCTGTGTTGTGGATAGCAATACTGTATCATCAGCATACCGAATCTCTGGTATGTCGTATTTAGGGCATCATATTGCTCCCAGTTTATATCAACTCTTACATTTCTCATTATATTTTCGGCGTACAGGTTACACAAATAGGGGGACAGCACACAGCCCTGGCGGACTCCTTGCTTGATGGCAAAGCAATATGATGCCTCACCATCTATTCTAACCGCTGCTTATTGTTCTAGATAGAGCATTTTTATGAGTTGTATTACTTATGCGAAGGAAATATGTCTTTAACTGCAAAATGATATGGTGGTTGCTCCATCATGGACCCCCAGGTAGGTGCACAAACGGATTCTATGCCTCAAATGGGTCCAATCTCAGATGTCTGTGGAGCCAGGGGGACATGAGAATAGAGTCTGGACATACCAGACAAGGAATGAAAATAATGCCCTGGAATGTGAGGGCAGTCAGCAACCAAAAATTTGAGCTAGAAAATGTCTTGAATTAAGAAGGAAATGTATATTTCTTGCAAGAAATTCAGCTCAGTAAAAACATAGCTTCCAAATTCAGAGACTATCCATGTTACTGATCTGATGGAAAAGACAGGTGAAAAGATGAGTAAAGAATAACATCACTGCTTCCGAGATTGAAGTATATATGGAAGGGGCAGAGTATCAGATCCTTAAACTTAAGACGGACAATATAGGCCTAGATCTGATCAATTACTAGTCCAAGTGACCATCCACAGGCACTAGATACAATCCCAACAAAAGAAAAGAAATGATTGTATGTTGAGATTTTAAGACACTCACAGAACTGAGTATATAATAAATACTTTGCAAAATTCTTGAAAAAAGATTACGAACTACTTTAGAACCCCAGCTAAGCGAAACGCAGCTTGGATTTAGGAAAAACAAAGGATGCACAGACACCATTTTTGCTCTTAGACAACTTATAGAAAAATCAATCGAATTCAATGAAACACTCTACTTAGCCTTTGTCGACCAAGAAAAGGCATTTGATAGGGTAGATAGAAACAAGCTGTGGAAAATCCTTAAACAATATGGAGTGAGTACACATCTAACAAACCTATGTAGAAGTTTATACAACAGTGAATGCATAGTGAGAGCAACTGGAGGACACTCAGAACCCTTCACCATAAGATCTGGAGTACGACAAGGTTGTGTCCTGTCCCCTCTCTTGTTCATAACATATATAGACAACATATGTAAAGAAACCAGCCAAGCAGAGACAGCAAGAATACCGCATGACGAGAACACAGAAGAAGAACCATCTGCAAATCTAACCATTAGAAAACTCCTGTTTGCGGACGACCAAGCACTAATAGCAAAATCAGAAGTTGAATTACAAGACCACATGAATAGTCTAAACGAAATGTGTAGGGAACATAACATGAAAATTAGCACAAGCAAAACAGAGGTAATGACTATAACTAAAGAAGAACAAACAGCAACAATTCACCTAAACGAACATCCCTTGAAACAAGTAAAGAGCTTCAAGTACCTAGGAAGTATAATATCATCAAATGGCAGATCAGAAGACGAGATCGAAAATAGGTGCAATAAGGCAAATCAACTCATTGGACAAATGGCACCAATACTAAAGAACAAACATGTATCAATAACTACTAAGAAAGCACTTTACAACACAATCTTCCTACCAACTCTGTGCTACCAATGCCAAACCTGGACAATGACAGAAAAAGAGAAAAGAAAAATCACAACAACAGAAATGAGGTTCCTGAGAAGAATACTCAACGTATCAAGAAGAGATAAGATCAGAAATGAAGAAATCAGGACTAAAGTGGGGGTTAAAGCTGCTCTAGATTTTATTAGAAAGCAGCAAGTCAAATGGTTTGGCCATGCAAGTAGGTTACCAGTCAACAGCATGCCACAACAAGCAATGATGTACAGACCAGATGGAAACAGAGGAAGAGGCCGACCACGTAAACGTTGGACGGAGGGAATAACAGAATCCATGGGAATGTCGATATACGAAGCCCATAACCGGGCCCTCTCACGAAGTTTATACTTCACCTCGACACCGCAAGGTACAAGAGGAACACGATGAGATGAGATGAGACAGAACTGAGTCTATGATCACATGGACCATAGAGGAGAGAGACTAGAAGACTGGCAGGGTGAGAATATATTTATCTTGATTAACAAGCCATCCCACCCACCTACTTGGCTTTTCATTCACCAGCTCTGGAATGGAAGGAACATTTCAAGAATGGTGCTATTTCTTTCTGTCCTGTATATTGTTTCTCTCAAATCTCTTGCTTCTCTGGGCTGATTTCAGTGTTGTCTTGAGCAAATAATTCTGCAAAATGGGCAGCTGCTTGTCCTGTCAAGATGTTCCCGTCTTTATGTAGTGCAATCCTTTAATTCCTCCCTGTGCCCTCATCGTTAAGTTGTTTTACTAGCTTCTGTAACTTATCTATTTCATAATTCAGGGAATGTTTTCTCCTGCCAACTATTCTATCTATCTTGCAGTTTGGCCCGTTGAAATTTGGCCTTTGTGTGCTGGTATTTATTGTGGTGTTCTTGGTTGTATTTGGTCTCTGCTTGCTTTCTACATATTTTCACATCATTATACAGTTGCTCAGTTCACTACTCTAGTACAGAATATATTGCTTATGAGCACCTCTTGATATTGATTCTCATGCTGCCTGTAGTATGCATTTGCCGAACTCTTCAAACTACTTTACTTATGTATATATCTGTGTATGGCACTGTGGAGTGCCCAGAAATGAGAAAGCTAATCAACAAGCTAAAGAACTGAATTGAATTGAATTGATATTTATTTTCAAAGGGTAACAAATTGGGCGCGTAGGCCCGTCTTACATTCAGCCCTTCCAATCACTCATCTTTCGTTCATCAACAGTGCATGGTGCATTCACATAGGAAGAAAGAACATTGTCAAATGAATGTTGTAAGCATATTCTCATGTCATGTGACACATCCCCCCTCCCACACACACATATCCCGCACCAAGCCACACACACACATCCCTCACCTACTCACACATCCCTCATCTACTCACACATCACACACCCATACATCCCCCACCCACTCACAGATCCTGCCACCAACTCAGACATCTCGCACCCACACACACATCCCTCACCCACCCACACGCATCTTTCCACCCATTCACACATATCCCAATCCACTCAAGCTCACCCACACACACATACCCCTCACACACACACACATCCTGCAACAACACACACATATCCCTCAACCACCCATACATCTTTCCAACCACACACATTTCCCCGCCCACTCACACATTTCACATCCACCCACACACCCCAGCAGCCACACACACATCTCCCACCGACAAACATTCTCCCACCAACACACACACATCTCCCACGCAAACACACATCCCCCACCAGCCAACACCCACGCAAACACGCCAACCCAAACACATATCCCTCACCCACCCCCATCCATACACTCATCCCTCTACCCATCAATCCACTCATCTCCACACCCACCTACACATCCCCCACAAAACCACACATCCCACCCACCAACTCACATCCCCACCCGCACACCTCTCCCACCCACCAACACAATCCACTCCCCATCCACACATTCCCTCACCCACATATAAACACCGACCCACACACCTCTTCCAAGCATATACACATCAGCCTCGTGTGTGTGAGGAAAAGTCGGATAGAGGGAGATACGAAATCCAGAACCCTTGCTTAATTGTAAGCAATATAAATTCTGCGTAACGCTGATGATTAAAAGTGTTCTAAAAAAGAAAAGCAAAGAGTCAAAACCACAAAGTTATCCAGCAGGACCCAGTCATACGGAAAGGCCACAAAGTTCTGTTTCAGAAACAAACACAAGCCAGCAGTATCATGCAAGGACATACAAGAGAGAAACTTTACAAGTGTGGTGTATGTGGCAAATATTTTTCTCATTCTTCCCATCTCCAGAGACACAAGAAATCATATACAGGAGACCTTACAAGTGTGATAATTGTGGTAAATCTTTTTCTCGAGCTGACAATCTGGAAACACATATAAGAACACATACAGGAGAGAAACCTTACAAGTGTGATAATTGTGGTAAATCGTTTTCTCGAGCTGACAATCTGCAAACTCATATAAGAACACATACAGGAGAGAGAGAGAAACAGAGAGGACTTTGGAGTGAGTTCCCTTGAAGCAAGATGGCGGGACATTTCTTCGTCCCGTAAAATTGAACGCGTTTTTTTCCTAAATGTGTATGGATTAAGTGTTTTTTCGTGGTGAAATGGAGTTCGGACCGTGCAACGGAGTTCGTGCACGCGCGCCCGGACTTCCTTCGGCGTATCATCGGCGCCGATAGTTAAACCTAACATGACAACCAGACGACCAGCAAGGACACAACGTGGTAAGAGGGCGGGCGCACGCAGAAGGTGTTTAAAATGTGACAGATTGGGTATCGGAAACGTTCGAGTACTGTACTGGAACTGTGCATCATTTAGTCAACGCCGACCCATTCTTGAAAAACTACTCTACGGAAACGATATTGTAGTCATACAATAAACACAGCTCGGCGACGGAACAGTCAATGTCGCGGGATTTCAGGGATTCTTTAACAGGCGGCACCTCGGACAGACCATTCTGGTCCGCAACAACATACTAGTGTCTGAGATCGATATGTCTTCCTGGAACAGTGATGCCCTGCAAGTGCAGGCATTAAGAATAATGACACCAGTGCAGCTTGTAATCGTGAACGCTGATGATTAAAAGTGTTCTAAAAAAGAAAAGCAAAGAGTCAAAACCACAAAGTTATCCAGCAGGACCCAGTCATACGGAAAGGCCACAAAGTTCTGTTTCAGAAACACAAGCCAGAAAGTGTGAGGATTGTGGTGCTACTTTTCTAACAACCGGCAGTATCATGCGGCACATGCAAGGCCATACAAGAGAGAAACTTTACAAGTGTGGTGTATGTGGCAAATATTTTTCTCATTCTTCCCATCTCCAGAGACACAAGAAATCACATACAGGAGAGAAAGTGTGATAATTGTGGTGCATTATTTTCTCAAGCTGGCGATCTACAGAAACATAAACGAACACATACAGGAGAGAAACCTTACAAGTGTGATAATTGTGGTAAATCTTTTTCTCGAGCTGACAATCTGCAAACTCATACAAGAACACATACAGGATAGAGAGAGAGAGGAGTTTGGAGTGAGTTCCCTTGAAGCAAGATGGCGGGACATTTCTTCGTCCCGTAAAATGGAACGTGTTTTTTCCGAAATGTGTATGGATTAAGTGTTTTTTCGTGGTGAAATGGAGTTCGGACCGTGCAACGGAGTTCGTGCACGCGCGCCCGGACTTCCTTCGGCGTATCATCGGCGCCGATAGTTAAACCTAACATGACAACCAGACGACCAGCAAGGACACAACGTGGTAAGAGGGCGGGCGCACGCAGAAGGCGTTTAAAATGTGACAGATTGGGTATCGGAAACGTTCGAGTACTGTACTGGAACTGTGCATCATTTAGTCAACGCCGACCCATTCTTGAAAAACTACTCTACGGAAACGATATTGTAGTCATACAATAAACACAGCTCGGCGACGGAACAGTCAATGTCGCGGGATTTCAGGGATTCTTTAACAGGCGGCACCTCGGACAGACCATTCTGGTCCGCAACAACATACTAGTGTCTGAGATCGATATGTCTTCCTGGAACAGTGATGCCCTGCAAGTGCAGGCATTAAGAATAATGACACCAGTGCAGCTTGTAATCGTGAACGCTGATGATTAAAAGTGTTCTAAAAAAGAAAAGCAAAGAGTCAAAACCACAAAGTTATCCAGCAGGACCCAGTCATACGGAAAGGCCACAAAGTTCTGTTTCAGAAACACAAGCCAGAAAGTGTGAGGATTGTGGTGCTACTTTTCTAACAACCGGCAGTATCATGCGGCACATGCAAGGCCATACAAGAGAGAAACTTTACAAGTGTGGTGTATGTGGCAAATATTTTTCTCATTCTTCCCATCTCCAGAGACACAAGAAATCACATACAGGAGAGAAAGTGTGATAATTGTGGTGCATTATTTTCTCAAGCTGGTGATCTACAGAAACATAAACGAACACATACAGGAGAGAAACCTTACAAGTGTGATAATTGTGGTAAATCTTTTTCTCGAGCTGACAATCTGCAAACTCATACAAGAACACATACAGGATAGAGAGAGAGAGGAGTTTGGAGTGAGTTCCCTTGAAGCAAGATGGCGGGACATTTCTTCGTCCCGTAAAATGGAACGTGTTTTTTCCGAAATGTGTATGGATTAAGTGTTTTTTCGTGGTGAAATGGAGTTCGGACCGTGCAACGCGCCCGGACTTCCTTCGGCGTATCATCGGCGCCGGTGGCGATAGTTAAGCCTAACATGACGACCAGCAAGGACACAACGTGGTAAGAGGGCGGGCGCACGCAGAAGGCGTTTAAAATGTGACAGATTGGGTATCGGAAACGTTCGAATACTGTACTGGAACTGTGCATCATTTAGTCAACGCCGACCCATTCTTGAAAAACTACTCTACGGAAACGATATTGTAGTCTTACAAGAAACACAGCTCGGCGACGGAACAGTCAATGTCGCGGGATTTCAGGGATTCTTTAACAGGCGGCACCTCGGACAGGCCATTCTGGTCTGCGACAACATACTAGTGTCTGAGATCGATATGTCTTCCTGGAACAGTGATGCCCTGCAAGTGCAGGCATTAAGAATAATGACACCAGTGCAGCTTGTAATCGTGAACGTTTATGTGCGAAATGGGAAGGTCGACGTGCGACAATGGCAGAGTTTGTTCGATATGGATGAAAGGCATATCATCTACTGTGGGGACTTCAATGCCAGAGGCAGTCAATGGGGGAATTGCATCACCAATAGACAGGGAGAAGATCTGGAGGACGCCCTGGCATCTGCTGCCCTAATCTGTCTGAATGATGGGAAGGTCACTAGAATAGCCACTCGACCAGGTGACTCTGACAGCGTCATTGACTTGGCTCTGGTGTCGCCCACCATCGCACCAAGGTGCCGGTGGGGCACACTGGGATACCACGATAGTGACCACTACCCTTGTGTCATCCTGATCAAGAAAGACGGGGCCATGAGTCAAAGAAACAAGACAAATGCCTTCCCGTACGACAACACTGGTCAAGACGCCATAAGCAAGATTAGAAGAAGAAAACTAACTTCCTCCCGCAGGAGACAAGAAAGATGGTTGCAGCCACCATGGTGGAATGGAGAGGTCGAGAAGGCATGGCTGGGAAAGAGGCAGGCTGTCAAAGACTGGCAAAAGGCCAGAAAGGCTAACATGCCACAGGTTGAGTTGGCGAACCTGAAGACTGAGGTCGATAGGACGACGACTTTATTCAAATCCTGCGCCAAACAGGCCAAGGCCGAGAAATGGGACGAGTTCTGCAGGAAGGTGTGCTCCGAGCGATCTCTTACGACATTCTGGCGCCTCCACAAGAGCATGAACGGTGCTGCACAAGGTAGGGGAATTCCAGACTTTCAAGGCACAGACCTCGCATGGAAAAAGTCGGATGCGGATAAAGGTAAGGCCCTTCTTGCACGCTACATAGAACAGACTGACCAGAAAGACGAGCCCGCCAGACAGAGGACCACAACGACACTCTCTCAGTTGTGCGAGGGGGTCGGGACAGACGAAGAATGGACAATCACAGCTGAGATATTGCGTGCGATGCTCAAGAAATCACCTAACACCGCCCCAGGCGGCATCCGATATGGTGACCTACTGGTGATATCAGATGATGACATGGAAGAACTGGCCAGAGAATTCAACACCAGTATCCAGAGGGGTCAGGTCAAAGAAGAATGGCTACACAGCTACTTGCTGCCGCTGCCAAAACCGAACAAAGACCATTCCAAGATAAGCGGCTACAGAATCATTACGATGCAGAATACTGTTGGCAAGCTACTGGAGAAAATTGTAGCACACAGACTTGCTTGGGACTTGGAACAGCTCGGCTGCTTCCCGCCCACACTTGGAGGATACAGACGCAACAAAGAGTCATGGCTGAATGCGGCGGTCTTTGCTCAAGATGTTTACGAAGGATTTCAGGTCAGAGAAGAGACATGTGCGGCCGCCATAGACTTAGAGGACGCATATAACAGAGTATCTTTCGAGCACTTGATGCAAACCCTCCTCAGACTGAAAGTGCACCCTCACCTTGTACGATGGATAGCTGCAGTTCTGCTCCAAAGGAAGGTGGTGCTAAGATGCGGGAGTTGGTCTTCTGAGCCGATAACGATATGTCCAGGATTGCCGCAGGGTTCACCACTGTCACCAGTACTATTCAACGTGTATACGGTGCCGATCACTGAACAACAGTTGGACGGGAGGGGTAGGACTCTGTCATTCGTTGACGACATCCTCGTGTATCGACAGGGTCGAGATAGACAGGCGGTTGCCAATGATATGCAGGGCGAACTAGATCGAATTTCCTCATGGTGTGCTGATGCCGTTGCCCTTGTCAACCCTGCAAAGGCAACGGTTACATGGTTCTCACTAAACAACCATATTGTGAAAACAGACCTGCCGGCAGTAAGAATGGATGGGAGCATTTTGAGTAGAACCCAGTCAATGACATATCTTGGCGTGAGGCTTGATCGTAGCCTGTCCTTCAGAGATCATGTCGATTATGTCATAACGAAGGCTCGAAAAGGTTTGTCAGCAATGAGAGTCATGGCGACTGCCAATATCGAGCAAAGACTGCTAATACTTCTGTTCCAAGGACTTGTGCTTTCACGCATCGAGTATGCCCTGGCCATCCTCACTGTCAGCCCTACACAGATTGGAAGACTTGAAAAGGTACAAAACGAAGCCATGCGCATCATTTTGGGCTGCACGAGAGACACCAGCTGTGTAGCAATGAGATACCTCCTTGACTTCCCGACAATGGAACACAGGATCAAGATCTGGAGAGCTCGTGCATACTTAAAAATAAGTGCAGATGAGCAGCACCCTCTGCATGACGCTATATTCAGAGAAAAGGGTGACAGGCTAAAGAGGGGCAAATCATGGATGGGTCGGGTGGAAGATGTCGTCAGACAGGTCTGCAGTCTTACCAGTATCAACCCCGGCAAGGAATGGGTGCCGGTGCCTCCAGCTTTTAAGTGCACTTTCTCCTGCATTATCACACTCGACAGACGGTGCAGAGAGCAGAACCCTGCCGCTGTCAATGCAGAAGTCAACGCGCTTATCTATGAACACTCAGATAGCCCCGAAGTGCTCATCTATACAGATGGATCTGTTGTAAAGCAGCAGAGAAGTGCGTGGGCATTTACAGCCCGTTCAGCGGGCCGAACCGTTCAAGAATCCAGTAGGTGCCCACTCTATGACCACGAGCAGCATGACGATGGAGGTGATGGCAGTTACACAGGCTTTCATATGGCTGGAATCACAGCATTATACCAACGTGTGTGTACTAAGTGATTCAATGAGCATGATTCAGAAGGTCGAAGCTGGATCTGTACGTAGGCAGTGGACTGAATCGCTGCGGAAGTCTGTTGTCCGTAAAGTCACCTTCATCTTCGTCCCGGGACATGCGGGAGTCGAGGGAAATAAACGATCTGACAAACTGGCTGGCTTTGCACCCCCTGTAGATGGCCAGCCCATGGATCGTGCCAATGTTATTAACGTCCTTAAAGATATGGCGAGAACAGAGGACTTTGACGTCAGTGATTCCACATAGCTGTCCAGGATGAAAGACCTGGGAGTAAGAATCGGCACAGCCAGATGCGAGAGGTACATCGGGAAAATAAAGTGCCTCGTCAACCAACACAGAACTGGCACTATTAGCCACCGGATGCTGATGCATATGCTGGGGGGAGGATCTGAGCACCTATGGAAATGTCCGGAGTGCAATGAAAATACCCCAACTGATAACTGATATACATCAGCCACACCCATTCCCCCAACCCATACACACATCCCCCACACACCTCTTCCAAGCATATTCACATCAGCCACACACATCCCCACAGACCAATCCACATACCCCCACCCACACCCTCACACAATACCCACCCACTCACACAAATACCTCGCCCACACTGACACCCCCACCGACCCACTCACATTTCCACTCAGACACATCCCTCATCCACACACATATTCCCCCACCCACCAATACATCTCTCCACCCACAAAATCCCCCACCCACAAACTCATCCCCCAACACTAACACAATCCTCACATCTAGACAACACATAATGCCTCAAATAATCACTGAAGCTAATGTGAACAAACGCCCACACTTAACACATCTACACTGACGATTATCATGAGCATTCTCACAAAAATGTAAAAAATGGAGAGCAAATTATGCACATACATTGTGTAGTGTAAAAAAAATAGTGATGTGATTCAATAAGTTGATTCCTAAAATTGACATAAACATGATGGAATAAGCAGTGCACACATTTTTGTCAGTACATGTTAGAAATCAACTGGCAGTAAAAATGATATGTATGATGGGTATACAGACAAATATGGAATACCACGTCACATGACATACATGCGCTCAACCCTCTCTATCTTTTTTTTTGTTTTGTTTCTTTCACACACACTAACTCTCTCGTTGTCTCATCCCCCCACACACACACCCACTCACATATCCTCCACCACCAACCCACACACCCCCAACCACCCAGCCAAACACACACCTCCCACCCACACACACCCCACCACCCAGGAAAGAGCAACAGAAGAACAACTCGATCTGTCGCATACTCCCAAAAGGAAAAATAATCATCAAATAAATCCGAAAACCACCAACATCAGCACATGATAATTATAATTGTTTGGAGTCCAGTACAAATCATCCGTGCCTCAGAACAGGACATAATCGATTATGCAACCACATACATTCAAAAATGCAAGATTGGCGAATCAGCCATGTGAGGATGTGTATTGGCAACGCAGATAGCAGATCTCATACTCCAAGACTGCCCAAAATACAATATATCTAGGCAAATCTTATGGCCTAGAGAAACAATAGTGGAGGATAAACTCCATGGACCACTGAGTGAACTAAAACAAACAGTGAAGTTTATACAAGAGACAATATTGCAGATATAGACAAATTTAAAGCTAACAGAAATAGAAGAATACCATGGACATCAACGCAAAGTGCTCTGCGTCCCAGCGCTTGCAGATTATTTGGAACCCTTGACTGTGTATGCTGGAAAATTATGAAACTGCATGTCTGACTATACCCTAAGCCACAGACTCCGGTTTTGAATGCATATACTGGGAAAAGTGCCCTGTGCGGAAAGAGTTCAGGCATATTGAGGGAGACAGTGTGAGGCAGATTAACGTAACAACCTTCTGGGTTGAGTTACATAACTGTATGGATAGAAGGATTTGAAGAAGCAACTAGAACGGAACAGGTCAATGCAGGACAGAAGGGGGTTAAGGTAATCAGGATGAGAGAGCGAACGCAACAAATGGCTAGTTCGTGTAAGTTGAACATTTATTTTCGTACATGTCTATGAAACAACATATATCTTAAGAAAGTTCATCAATGCTGACTACCTGAAAACAGTTAACTGTCCTGCCTACAGGGTTATAATCTCACCGGTCTAGCTTAGCATTTGACACAAATACTTGGCCTGAGGTAAGCAAAGTTAACTACTGACATTTGAAACCAAACAATCATAATGTATCAATGCTATATCAAGTATTTATTATATCCATCTCCACCGACTCGGGCACACAAAAGACTGCTTCTCTGCCAATTCTCCAGGGCTGGCACACCATGAACACCCTGCATTTTGTGACTACTCAGAGACAGAAGTCGTGTTTTCCAGGATATCAGGAAATCCCACAACAAATCTGTGATAATGCAAGGGTCAGAAACGGCTTCATCATTAGCTAAAAGAGCCAGCAGCTCAACTATCTTAGCTAATAGCAATCAATGCGAAAGGTATCCCAACACAGATGTGTGCACAACACCTCTCTCCTAATGGGGAAATTATGGGTTTTATCCTTGTTATGCATCTTACTGGCACTGGCTTTACAATGAAGCATGTGAACATGAATATATCACATTAAACTCAGGTTGTAACGTACTTCCACAGCCAAGTATGGAAGAGGACAGTCAAAAGATGATGAATATACAACATTTAGCTGCCATGTCTATAGACTAGAATTTACAATAAAAATCCCAACCAAATATTTTTTTAAAAAAAACTTTTTTAATCACCAAAGAAAACAACCCAAATGCTGAGAATGTCTGTACAGTACACAAGGTGGCATATAGAAGAAAGTCCCTGGTTCTTTTCAAATTGTAGCTCAATCTGCCTTTCAAATATACAAATATTTAAAAGAGCATCATAGCTTGACGACATTTCTGAGGGCATTAAGCCTCAATGCATGAAGAAAATAAGTAAACCATATGAATATGTAAATGTTCTCAAGTTCAATGTTTTCCCTTCTCTTACAGAGGTCGTTAAAGGATAGACATGCCTCTACATTGTGTATCTCTTGTCTGTATTTCAGTTTCTGCAAGGATTTGTTTTCTCCATTGTTGAATGTTATCAGTCCAGCACATTTCAGACCTTCCCCTTTTCCTGTTTCCTTTGGCTGTTTCAAAGAGCACAATGTTGGGCAACACGGCTGAGATTGACACATTGTAGTTTACATGTTCTTACAATTGTTAGTTATTTTTATTTTTTATTATGACCTACACCCACCCTCTTCTCTGAAATAGGTCTGCAAAAATCAGAGATGGATGTCATGTGGCCTGAAAGAGGCTAATGAAAGTAGATTATATACAACTATAGGCAGGCTCAAGGTGCACACATCCCCTCAGTAGTGACATGACAGAAACAAAGTGTTCTTTAATCGTGAGGCATTGGAAAATAGTATGACTGGAAAGATCAGCTGGGACAGAGGCAGACTTAGTTAAATAATGATAAGAGGATCGAGGCAGTGGCATGGAGAAAGATGATCAGTAGAGTTGATCCAGAACACCAAGAACCAAGATCTTAGGAGAGACATGAACATCTACACCAGTGGGGCACTTGATAATGATGATAAAACTGTTGGTAGTTTAAATCATAAGTCCCGCAGTTGCCAGTGGTTAAACCAGACAGTAATGCTGCTGTTTAAGGAACACAGATAACAAATAGACTCATGTTGCATTTCTGATACTGCCAGACTACAATTATACCCTCTTGCTGTCATTCTGTCTAACTGATCAGCACTGAGGTTCATGTCATAGAACAACAACTATTTCTGATACTGCCAGACTACAATTATACCCTCTTGCTGTCATTCTGTCTAACTGATCAGCACTGAGGTTCATGTCATAGAACAACAACTATTTACGTGTGGGTAAGTGTGGAGGTGGTGGCCGATGCTGGTTAAACATTGCATTCACAACAGGTGGAGGTTGTGACGGGCAAAACATTGGGAAACCAGGTGGCCTGTGCATCTGGTGATGAGGAGCTGGAAATGGTGGTGGTGGTTGTGGTGTTGGTAGTGGTAGTGTTAGTGATGGTGGTGGTGAAGTAAAGGTGTTCATATGCTCCATGTTTCCCCGTGGAAAATATGTCTCAGAACTGTTTGCCTGAGGTGGCATGGAGTTTTGTGGCTGATATGAATTAGGACCACGTGCACTGTGACCTGGTGGTGGTGGAAATGATGCAATGCCAAACCCAGGACGATGCTGCCTAAACTGATGTGAACCAAACATATTATTTGTAAAACTTTCCATATTTGGTGATCTAGTCGTGGTAGCATTTGGAATGTTACCAAGTATGCCTGGCTGCTGTTTCCATCCTGACCTTTCTGCAAAGTGAGCACCTGGTGGCCATTGATTTCTGAAAGCACCAAAGGATGTAGGTGGTGGCTGTGGCGCTGTCTGAGGTGAAAAACGTGGTCTGTGATTAGGGCTTGGCCTATTTCCTATGACGGAAGATAAAAGAAACGTGTAACTGAATTATGAATGTAGATGGCCTTAAAAGATATTTTACACACAATGTTCTACATACACAATACATTATAATATAACCAGTAGCACATGGCTACGGTATTGGCAGTAAATAGGCCATCATCTTGTTGCAGTAAAACAGATTTACAAACCTGGGGAAAATCATAACATGAGATGACAAATGCATTACAGATGTAAAGCAGCACAGGTCAAGCAACGCTGCATTTCACAAAATGAAAAGTATCTTATGCAATAAATCACTATCAATGAATGTCAGATAAACTGTACTGAAATGTTACACAGAAACTTTTGCTGGATGGCAGTGAATCATGGAATGTGAATCAACAAATTAGGAAGAGCTCCGAAGCACCAGGGAAGTAATTCCTGAGATGAATGTTACGAATACCCTGGACTGCCAAACTAACAATGATTGCCTGGAAGAGGCTAATGAAAGTAGATCACGTATATAATTATAAGAAGGAAACTGAAAGCATTCTTTGGTCATATAATGAGAAGAGAGGCGTTGGAGAGCATGACTGGAAAGATTGGTGGAGAACAGGCAGAGCTGACCAACAGAAGTGATGCTGGATGGACCAAGATACAGAACATCAAGAGCCGAGCTCTGTGGGGAGAATGAATGTCTATGCCACTTGGCACGACAAATGATGGTGAGTACAACATTAAAAAGTGATTTTGACCCAATAAAAACTATCACTAGTGAGGATAAGAACAAAAACCTGCACGACTATACCAACAAACAGCCATTAAGATGAAGACATACAGCAGGCGGAGATGGCTAGGTCATCATAAATTAATGGATTCTGACAAGGAAAAACCATAAAAGCAAATGATAGGTTAAAGTTAATTGCATATCCTTTACAGGATGTCGCAGTCAACCCCAGCATGTTTAGGCTGTTTGTGATTTCTTGGAATTATAAGTTTAGTAGTTTGCCATTGCTTACTTAACTACTGGCACTCATACCATTTTATAAAAAACCAACACAAGGCGGTCTGCTGCCAAATCGCCAGCAGCTGTGTTTCGAATGCGGTATGCAGGATTACCGTCCGTAACCCCTTCACCACAGAGTGGGCAAAAGAGATACTGTAATGAAATATTCCAAATTTTTAAAAATTGTGAAGAAACAAATCTGTTGGATAGAGCTGACAAAATAAAACTAATGGTGTCCCATTCACGTCTCTATGACACATATACGCTGGGATTTTAATTTTGGTTTTGTGAATGAATTGTAAAAGTGTATTTTCATATGCCTACTTGAGTCATACATGTAACTGGAACCCTGCATGAACACACGTGCAACAGAACCCTACCAAGGCACCGATATTTAAAAATTGCCATATCTGAATATTACATAAGTTGCAGGAAAAAAAATCAGCCCATGTTAATATGCTTGTATCTTTCTCTTCTTCTGCCTTTTATATTCCTATAAATGAAAATTATAATATAATTCTCAATTTAAAAATAATGCACATTAATAACAGCAATAAGAATCAATCCAAACAAACAAATATTGGTTCTAGAGAAGTATTGATTTCTCCCAGCTAGAACTGCAATCCTGCTTCAGTTCCTCTTATTTCTATAGAATTATCACAGGGAATATAAGCAGTTTGTGGCGTACATTAAATCAGGAATACATACCCTCTGAATGCGGCCAGCGTGGTTTTGTAGATGAGCTGAATGTCTGATTTTTATTTCCAAAAGGATTTCTGTTGAGATCACCTGGCAATAACTGTGGACCATGAGGATCTGAAATAATAACACAAGGGCATGAAATGCTGGTCAGATGTCAGTCTGATACACATGAGGCAATACAACTGCAGTGTGGTATACTGAATTTACACCGTTGGGCTGTGAAATGTTAGGCCTTGATGTACCCTAGACCAGTGGTTCTCAACCTTTTTTGGCCCGTGCCCCCCTTCACCATATTTTTAGAACGTCATTCCCCCGCCCCCCTTTTCATATTTTCTACCTAAAAATTCCCCCCTCCCGCCCCTATATAGTATATGTAATAATGGAAGCACATACTAAAACAAGACTAGACGTCTACATAAAACATGATATGTGGGTCTTCTTACTTTATAAAATGAATTTTAGAAAGGTGAAACGTACAGAACCGTAAAGTATGAAGAGAAAAACAAGATCAAGTAATCGGTTCTTGTATTAAAGCGGTCTTGAAATAATCTTCATTCCCCCCTGGAAATCCCAAAATTCCCCCTTGGGGGGGGGGGGGGGGGGGGGGGGGGGGGGGAATGGGGGGGAATTCCCCACCGGTTGAGAACCACTGCCCTAGACCATGGCACAAAGAGGTGGGGTAGCCAATTCCCTTCGACAAGTCTGTTATACCTTTCATGAGCCTGGGTTGACCCCAAAGCTGTACTGGTATGGGGAAAATAATCTTTGTCTTGGCAGGAAAATGTACTAAACACCGTGTCACAGTGACTTCTAACAGTTGTCTTCCACTTACGTCATTATGTGTCATGGGGAGGGATTATCGAAGTTCCAGCGCCGTACCTCCAATTTCCTCTGTGATTCATGAACAGTATGTTTCTAGGATCACGTAAATTTCCTGCCAGCTTCCTAGACCACTCCTAGGGAGTCTCTGTGGCGAAGTGGTCAAGCCGTTTGGCTCGGGCTCCGAAGGTTGTGGGTTTGATTCTGGGCCGCGACCTTCGGTTCACGTAGTGAACTTTTTTGGAGTCTCCTGTGGGTCGTCGCTAGAGCTACGGAGTTCGTGCTTTGTGCGACGCTTTCCTCACTGCGGAAAGAGACCGAGCCATATGGGATAAAACCCGGTGCAATGAAGTCGACCCTGTCGACTTTTAAGCAACTTTTTTTCCCCTAGACCTGTCATAAGTTCCTTCTCTATTTTATTATGCACACGCTCACTTTGAACTCAAGCGTAGTCCATACACACTTCTTCCAGTAGTGCTGGCCTGAATTTTGTGTGGGGGTTGCTTTCCATATTAATAGTGTCCCTCGCCATCAGGCGAACCCACTCCGACTTCAAAGGTAGTTCCCTATTTACTTAACCCTGGCTGTAACATATGCAAAGCAGTTTTAAAATTATCTGAATGTTAAATTGTAACAGCTATTTCCTCTCGTTTCACTCTTCTAGGTTAAGTGTTTTCACCCCTATGCCAAGTAGTCATCAACAATGTCATTAAATATCACAGTAGCCTGGAAATAAACAGTGATGAAAGGCACGGTTACATGTGGGAAGAGGCAGTGATCAACCAACACAAATATGGATACAAGACATTGAAGACACCTTGAGCATTATGACGCATGAGAATGGGCAAGACATCGAGAAACTGTCCCACCAGCAATGATGAGAGTGGTGTTGTGCAAAGGATGATGATGATGAAGAAGTTAAGTGGTTTCAATCTTGTTGTACCAGATAGTGGAAACAGTACATCTTATAAACCTTATAGTGTGATAGTCTTTTTTGATAGTCTTTTTCTTCATCTTGTCATCACATTTTTTTGTTTTTTTAATTCCTCTTCAGTTCCATACAGCCTGGAGTTAAGTGCTGAGTCAATGGGCCAGTATATCTTTCTCCACTGGCTGGTATCTTTCTTGACTGGCTAAGAAGAGAGTATTTCTGCAGAACATAGTTTATCTGTTGTTGTGCACTGTGGTGAAGTGTGCTAGTGACAGAGGTACCACTGTAGGACTGCTAACGTTGGGACTCATTTCATCATCTTATCACTGAGGACTATATGACTAATTATACAAATTAAAATGAGGTTATATTTGCCATAAAACAAAAAATGTATTATACAAAGTAAAATAAATACCTTTCTCATAGTTTGAATTTGGCTTCTTCCTGAAAAAAAAAAAAGACAAAAAGAATAAAGACTATGACAACTGCAGATAGCAATGTATTTACATGAACACTATAACAGGGAGATAAATGTGTGTGACAGTGACAATTTTCTGATAGTAAAATTCCACTTGTTTTAACACACAAGAACATATATTGTTTCAATATTGTTAGTGATATTTCTTTCTATTTCATTTTCCTGAAACAGGCTAATGAAACTAGAACACTATATACAATAAGAAAGAGACAAACAGCTTTCTCTGGTCATGTAATGAGAAGAGAGGCATTGGAGAACATCGTGACAACTGGAAAGATGGAGGGGAAGAGAGGCAGACCAAGACCAAGAGAAATGATGCTGGATGGATTGAGACGGTGGCATGGAGGAATATCAGCAGCAGAGTTGATCCAGAACACCAAAGACCGAGATCTGTGGAGAGCCATGAACGCCTACGCCAGCTGGCAGAGCACTTGATGATGATGATGATGATATTTCTTCTTCTTCTTCCTCATGCACCCTGAAAAGGATGTTGGCTGTGTTGTGTTATTTACACATGAGCTTCAGCAGATAAATCCTACCTCCGCTAGAGCAATTACGGACAGGATTTGCTTTAGCTCCAACATATGCCTGGTAGCAACAAGTTCAAATCCCTGAGGGTAACTATAGTTTTCATTTGTTATGTTGTCTAGTGTAGCTTCTAAACGCTACTTCTTTCCTCCTCTTTTATGAGTGCCAATCAATAGCTGTGGATGTATTTGACAATGTATTCCCTGCCACACCTCAAATTTCTGCACGGGAAACATACTTCTGAGTTGTATTACAACTTCAGTGCACATTATTAACATTGCTTCCGAGGCTTGTCCACAGCTGCTGCCCGGAATCGAATCCACAACCTTCAGGACCCGAGTCAAGCGAAGATCCAATTTCCCGGCCACTCTTTTAACAGTACCAATACTGATTACATGAAGCCAATAATTAAAAGTGAATGTTAACTGTTTTTGATGATGCAACAAACTGCATACTAGGTGAGCCATTTGTCTAGATGTCATACTACATGCTTCTCTCACCTCTTTCCTGAAAGATGTGTTCACTGAATGGTGACTGAATACAATAAAACGTGACAAATGCATTAACAAAATTTATGGTGGGGGGAAGAGAGATCTAAACACGTATAGGCTTGTCCGGAGTGCAACGATTATACCTTAACACAGTGGTTCTCAACCTTTTTTGCCCATGCCCCCTTCACCATATGTTGAGAATGTCATTCCTCCCCTTTCGTATTTCCTCCCTATAAATTCCCCCATCCCCACCCCGCCTAACACAGTAAACATAAAAATGGAAGCTAACTTTAATAAAGCATACTAGAACAAATTTAGACGTCTACATAAAACGTGATTTGTGGGTCTACTTACGTTAAAAGACGAATTTCAGAAGGGTGAGGAGTACAGAACCGTAACGTATGGAGGGAAAAACAGTATAGAGTAATCGGTTCTTGTATTAACGCGATCTTGAAATAATCTTCACACCCCCCCCCCCCCCCCCCCCCCCCCCCGAAACCCTTAAATTCCCCCCACCCCGGAAACCCTAAAATTCCCCCCACCCCGGAAACCCTAAAATTCCCCCCACCCCGGAAACCCTAAAATTCCCCCCTAGGGGGGGGGGGGGGGGGAATTCCTCACCTGTTGAGAACCTCTGCCTTAACAGATAATTAACTAACAAAGAGAAATACACATACCTTTGCTTCTTTCTACGGGCAGGTGTTTCAGATGTTTCTTCTACTACCCTATTTTTGTTTCGCAGCAGCTGCTTTGCTTTTCTTTCTGCCTCATCATCTGAGTATTCCATGTGCTGAATTAAAAAGTTTATATAATCTTATTTGGATATGAAGAAAGAAAAACAGATGTAACTCTGTAATGCAACATGGATTCCCTCGTAACTGAATGTGTCAGTATTGATATTGGAGTATGTATTTAGCAGCAGAATAATAAAGTTACAGAAAAATCTATCTTACAAAATAAATTCCAAGTTTTGTTTGCCATGTTTCTTCTATTTCTCTGAGCCATACAATAGTTGTGAATTTATTTATGAGCTGTCTTAGTGGCCTTACTGAGGGTTTCCCAATTGATATTTCTGTGTTTTACAGAAAAAGCTAACTTCTTGCTCCTGAACTGCTTACATGCAATGTTAATCAACTTTCTTTCAGCTTTCTTCAAATCATGTTACAAATACTGAATGATAAAAAACATTGAAAAGACAATCTAGCAAACGTATTAATGATAACCAATAATAGTTACAGCTATACAAACATAAACAAAATTGATAGGTTGTAAATCCATCTGTACATTTTCTTTAATTTTATTTTATTTCGAAACTTTGTGCAGGTATGCTCCTCCCTGATCCCTAATTGGTGGATCAAATGCTTAGCACTTTTTTTTAGATGGAGGCACTGTGAGCACACTGTGAATGCCTCGTAGCTGAGGATGTGGGTGTGTGTGTGTGTGGGGGGGGGGGGGGGGGGGGGGTATGTGGGTAATCGAGATGGTCTTTGACTACGGTCCATCTGTTTGTTACTGGGGTTCTTAGAAAAGTTGCAAAGAAAGTAGTAACATTTTAACCCACCATGCATGAAATAACAGGTGGCTAAAGAGGGTTGACAGGGATCTGGCTATCCAATCCTATAGAAAACTGTAGCTGCAAACATTCAACCAACCATGAACAAGACTAAAGAAATAGAAAAATAAATCACTTAGCCAACCAGGATGAAAAGAGGTTCTCCTAGAAGAAGTATGAAATCATGCGGAATAAACCAAGTGAATTCCTTTCCTCAAGAACAATTTTCCGGCTGTCACCTGGAATGTTAGAACTAGGTATGATTTGAGAAAGGTAGCACATGTGGTAGGGGAAATAAAATATTTTAAGATTAGCATTTTGGGATTATCAGAACAAGATGGAATGGAGCAGACAAAAAGCTTCTGAACACTGGTGACACAGTGCTGTTCTCAGCCAGAGTAAAATGTCCTTCACAGTGAACAATTAGCTCTAATGCTATCTAAAGAGGCAGAGAAAGCACTGACAGAGTGGAAAGCAGTGTGTTCAAGAACAATAACAGCAACATTTAGAACCATAAAAAGGTTATCATTAATGTGATTTAGTGTTACATACCAACAAATAATAAAGATGAACTGGTTATGGAGGAATTTCAAAGTACTTCAAAGTACTATAGGTAATCAAAGATGTGGCATTATCAAAATGTTTACTGGTGACCTGAATCCAAGACAGGATTTCATAACACTGGTTATAAAGCAATCATGGGGAAACATGGACCTCATATACCTCACTGGAGAATAAGCCTTCAACCATGTCACATCAAACTATCCTATCTTTTACTGTCTCCTGCAGCTCATTTCATGCCCTCTCTATATTATTCATCTTGGTCTCTAATTCTCTTCTCTTTATATACCTTTTATTCCCTAGTGGGGCAGAGACCATTAACTTATGCCAAGCCCTTCTTTTCTGAAGACTTATTTGACTTTTGCAGCTAAGGCTTTCAATGGAACAAGGCAGCCAGCCACACACTAAATCTCTGTAATTGCATCTGACAACACACTTGGTAAGTTATGATATTACTATTCTTTGCTTTAGCAGGCACGCCAGCAAAGTTGATAGCAAACTGTGCTGTTATGGCTTGAGAATGGCCAGACGTGGGCTCAGTACCTGCCAAAGTGAGGGAAAGAGGGGCCACCTACACCTCCGTGCATCCAGGCCTACATGTGGTGGAGCTACCACATCACAGACCCACAGTAGGAAACTGACTCGGGACATATTTGTAACATTTCTTTGCTTTTCTCATGGCTCCTGGTAACACAGGAGTGATGTTGCAATTATTATGTTATAATTTATGAACATGAAGACATTCAGAATAGCAAAATTTACTCCCAAAATTCAAAAGGAACTACAAAGTTCTCAAGATCCACGGCAACTGTTCATTAAATCTAAAAATCACTGAAAAGTCCCATATAATCGAAACCATACAACAGTTCAATTATTTTTTTGCAACATTTATTTTGTTATATTTTTTATATACACTTCTCACAGAAAATATGGATCAAGTCTCGCCTTCTGTTTGTTATCTCCCGAAGTTCACACACCCTCCTCCACCTCATGCCATGCCTCCCTATCCCATCTCTTCCAGTTCCTTCCGTGTCCTTCTTGTATTATTTACCTCAGTTTCTCTATCCACTTTCATGTTCTCCTGCCACTGTATGTCCCAGTTCATTTAAGGTTTTGACCCTCCAGGTGCCAATTTTCAGATATTTCCTTAATGAAAGATAAGTCAACAACCCAGGCTCCTTTCTCTACATCATGTCATTCTTCTTCTTGAAGAACCTTCTTTCACCTTGGTTAGCTGCATTATTTTTCTCTTCTGCTGTGAAGAATCGTTCATGATTAGAATGATTTTTAAAAATAGTAACAAAAACCATTTTTAGAAAAGTCTTAAAATTCGAGAGGATCGACTTCATTGCCCCGGGTGTTATCCCATATGGCTCGGCCTCTTTCAGCAGGATGACCCGCAGAAAGCAAAGCACAAAGCACAAACTCCGTAGCTCCGGTGACGACCCTCAAGAGTCTCAGAGAAAAATGCACTCATGAACTGAAAGACGTAGCCAGGAATCAAACCCACAACCCTTGGAGCACGAGGCAAACGGCTTGACCACTTCACGGCGGAAACTCCCTAACAACATTGTAAGCACCAGAAACATCTGCACAAGTAGAATCCTCTGTTCACTGAGCATTAACTTCACAAATGTGGTTTCAACACAAATCTTACAACTTTAACAGAGAATACACAGAAACTTACAGCAGGTGGCGGTTCATTATCATTTTCCCATGAGGCATCATCACATTTGATTCTGAAATATAATTGCGAATCATAGATATGATTTTATGCAGAAGTAATCCTCACAGTGAAATAGTTACTTGCTATAGGAAAAAATCCAAGCTAAATGCCACTGTCATGAAATAATTTTTAAAAATAACACACACACAATAGAATGACACTTTATGAGCTATGTACAGGCAAATATTGGGGTTGGAGGAAAACTGCAGAAACAAAAATATAATTTGGCAAATAGGAAAATATTTTAATCCAATTTTTTTTTTTTAAAGGCAATACGAAAGTTTGTGTATTATGCTCGTGTCACTTCATGCCAGGTCACAAAGCACCAGGCCCAAGATGTTCGCCTTCCCAAGGACTGGTTGGCTTGAGGGAAGGCACACAGCTTCTTTGTGGGAGAAGTGTGGAAAATTATTCAAGCATCTTAAAACTGGAAGGCAGGGCATGAACGCACTGAAGGAGAAAGACACCAGGGTGGGCTCGTCCCTAGATAGTTAAGGAAGTAAACGGGCCGAAACAGCGATGAATGGGGAAACTTCTGATGATCGGAAACCTCCTGCCATGCTTGCTCCATGCTGAATTTTTATCGCAAATGCAAATATGCACTTATACATTAACCAAGCTGTAAATATACACCTCTAAACATATGAATGTAAGCACATAACATAATAGCTAATGTTGGTGCAAACATTGCAATACAATAATTTACCACATTCACAACTTACAAAGAAGAATTAGAGTGAGAAAGAGACATAGAGACACAGAAAGAGACACACAAAAAGACAGAGAGAAACAGACATTTTGCTGTGCTTAGCTATCTATAACTTACTTTCTCAGCTCGGCAATGAAAACATATTTTGTCAAGTTATCTGCTTTAGGGGCAAAGAAAACCTGGTCTCCAACTGCTATGCCTCTGTCTTCAATATCTTGCTTTGTGTTGAACCTCACGGAATAGTATGGCTTCTCCACTGTTCCAAATATTTCAAATATCTGTGGAGAAAGGAGTCAAGATATAGTATCAAGTAAACAACTTTTCCTAACAGAAGCTGCTGAGCCCTTTGCAACCGTGTCAGATTAAATAACATGTTTGTGTTCTATATCAGGTTTGTTGTGTTACAAAGCTTTTGCATCAATTAGATAGACTAGCAACTGTTATATTTTTTTTTCTGAATAAGAAGTCTGGGACATGTAACCGATAAGAGCAATAACAGCTGCTGCAGGATAAGACAATGTAAAATGAAAAGTTATGTGTGTATGGAGGGTGGGTGGGGTGGGCAGAGGAGAGAGAGGGGGTGGGTGGGAGGGGGTGTTTTCAAAATCAGCTGCAGATGATTTGGAAGCAGACAGTCTTGTGTTAATTTTGATGGTATGAGCCGTGATCATTTAGAAAGCAACGAAAAACTACTGAATGTTACAATTGCCTCATATAATCACAATAGCCAAAAGATGTAGGGGTTGATTGTGACATCCTGTAAAGGACCTGAAACTAACTTAGACATGTAAGACTCTCCCATGTGGATGTTAGTTTCAGCAGTTTGATTCAGTTGGTTGATCATGAACCTTCTTGAGTTTTAACTTTTTAAAGTCCAGTGCACTGTCATTGTCTGAGCCCTGAAAAAGGTTTGTGTCTGTCAGAGTGGGACTTTCCTCCCAGCCCAGTTCCAAAGCACCATCTCTGCAGGAGCTATGTTCCTGAGCTCTACTTCTCCTCTTCTAATTCAGAATCCAGCAGTGTCTGCATGAAAAGTAGTAATCAATTGCTGTTAGTTTGCTAGGCTTGAAACATGGATAATCAGCAGAAAGAAATTTGTCATAAACAGTCAAGATTGTTTATGCAGTTTGAGAGGAAATTAACTTGAAAACATTGTGAAAACTGGCAAAATTAATGTGGAAAGAGCAGAAGGCAAAGAGAATATATGGATGGCTTGGTCACATGGCAAGCCATGACTACCCATGCTTATCTGTGTGGCACATGCTGATGATTAAATGTACTGGATTTGTTGTCAAGTTTTCAGATCAAATCCATGATAAATGATATTCACTGCACTTCAAATAATTTATCAGTCTTTGAGATGAGAGTAATTATGTCATTAGAAGTACTCACCAGACCCAAAGGTTTTCTGCCATCAAGGAAAAGAACCGTGTCGTCAAAGAGTGCCGGACTGCTGAGGTTTGCCTTCACAATGACTACAGAATACAGACAAGAATAGAATTTCACAGCTCTCCCCTTTCAACATTTATTTACACTGTTAACATAGTTAAGTGGTGGTCAGCATGGTGAATGTATAAGAGAACAAACTCTTAAACATCGGGTGTGTTGATGCCGAGGTAGTGGGTTCAACTCCTACACCGGTCCATTGGGCTAAAATGTTGACTTCTCATCCTGGACTTGGGGACATACAATACAAGTACTTTAGAAGTCAGGGTGGGTTCATCTGATGGTGAGGGACACTGGTAATTGGGAAGGCTAATCCACACACAAACATCAATCCAGAGCTCTAGAAATAGCATGTGTATGGACTACGCTTGAGTTCAAAGCAAGCAAAGGAGGACAGAAACAAATAGTCAAGTTAAGTAAAGGACCCTTTTTACTCACCTTAAAGTAAACTGGGTATATGATGCTAGCCCTAAATGTTTACAGGAAAATAAAATTAAGAACTACTGAATAAAGTCAAGAACAGAAGTACACAACAATACATGTTTTCTTGATAATAATGCTTCACATGCCAGTGATCCGGGGCTCGTTTCCGGATCCGGTCAGGGATACGCACTACTGACGAGCTCAAACGAGAGCGAAACTCGAGTATAGTGCTTCCATATTGGCGTGGATAGGCCTTAGGTTCATGCCAGAATACGATCAGCGTTGCCAGTAGTGGGTTGTGCTCAATATTTAAATTTCAAATCCCGAAACAACCAAATAATCAGTTTCTTCTTCTTCTTCTGCGTTCGTCCTGAGTTTTTTTCTGATGTGATTGCGTTGTGCCTGTTTACAGCAGAGCTGCGTTCTTGCGCCGTTAGGCCGACACATCCAACTTCTGCGGGCATTTGTTGACCGGCTTAACCTTCCCGGAAATAATCAGTTTGATTATTGCTCACTGGATTTTAGGAGGCCTGGTGTTCCTTGCCAGTGAGAAGTCCTGATCGTTCGGGTCCACATCGATTGACAGACGTCAGTCGCGGCGATTGGGCAATCTTGAGCATAGCCTACGATGGGTAACGTTGTAATATTCTGTTATGATAATTTGGCGTGTCCAGCGTGTGCCGCGTGGTTACACACCCGCTTCACATGCCAGTGATCCGGGGCTTGTTTCCGGATCCGGTCAGGGATATGCACTACTGACGAGCTCAAACGAGAGCGAAACTCGAGTATAGTGCTTCCATATTGACGTGGATAGGCCTTAGGTTCATACCAGAATACGATCAGCGTTGCCAGTAGTGGGTTGTGCTCAATATTTAAATATTCAATTTGTTAAAACAAAAAGATCACAATTTGTTTTTTAAACACCGTGCAGGAAAAATAGAAAACTTGACAAGCAAGATACTAATCCTTAGTAATTTTAATTTCCATTAAAAGTGATTACAGTTAGAAAGAAAAACAAGGTAAATGAAAGCAAATAAATGTTTGTAAAGATTAAAGTAGTAACTTGGCAGGTGTGGTGATTTTGGGTCAGAGGCACAGAGAGAAGTTAATACCATTGTGCTACGTATTAAGTGGTTTCCTGTACCTCACTTCGGGTGCCAGCGGCCTCTGTGCTGATTTTATTGTACTCCATACAAGACTTCTGCCATACACCCCCATCATACACCACAGAGAAACGGTCATCTTAAGCATGAACAGAACTAGCATAGGATCTCGGAGTAGGTGATCCCAAGAGATGCAGTGACCAGAAAACTTGAAGTGGAAAAGCCTCGTGCACCCCCCATATCATGGGTAATGTGTTCACTGGAGGTGTACTAATGTGAAGTGTTAGGCTTTTAGTCTGAGCTACAACAGATTGAAGTAAGGTAGCCATTTCCTTCCTCAACGTCTTTCCTTCCCAAACAATTCCCAGAAAAATTCTAAAGGTTACATGGTGCTCAATTTAACAAACAGGGTCAGCCATACTTATTGAAAAATATAATCCATCACTATGGGGGATTGAAGGCAGACCACTAAACTTGATAGTATAGACTTTAAATAACAGAAACTATAAACAGAATCTATATGCATTTAAAAAATGTTCTGCAAATGGACAAGACATATAAAAATGTTTTTTTTTAAATCATGAATAACAAAAGCTACACACCAAGAACACCAACAATGCCTGAGACTGTCCCCAGTGCTTCTAGAACCACATTCTCATCAGGTGAAATCGTCAGGTACTCTATGGGAGGCAACTCCTTGAAAAAACAAAGAAAAGCAACGCCCGATAACAATCAATCACTAGCAAATACTTTTTACAGGCTAGAAACAGTTACAGCTATTTATTTGTTTAATTAATCTAATTAATGTGACAGAAAATTATTTTGTCAAGTTGTGTTTAAATTGATGTTAACCGTCATCACACCTAAGGTTTATTCAATGTTTGCAGCTGTTGTTTGTAAGGGATTACCCATATGGTTACCTTCTCAGTGTCCCTACATATCTCACAAGCAGATTCTCATAGCATGAACTCCATAGCACCAGTGAGGAGACACATACCAGAATCACTCATACGATAAATTAGATTCTGTGGGTAGGTTGATAATTTTCTAATTTAGCCAGGGCAGTGACTTTACTCATCTATATTATAAATATGATACATGGTTGTTGCAACTTCAGATGATTTATTATCTATTTTGTTTTCCTTTTTAAACATCTATATGTGTTAAAGTGACACGAAAAACTATAAAACCCTCCTAATAGCTCCATTAAGTTAATTACTATTATTAAATCAAAATATGTTTGCACACTTTTCACTTTTATCTATAACTATTAGTGCATATTTCGAGAAGAAACACATTTCTGTGTATATTTTTTTATTTCAGGAAATAAAACAAATTTTACAAGTTTGTAAACCCAAATACAATTTAACTGAATGTAATACAAACAAAGTGCTGAATTGCTATTAAAACTGCTTTATAATAATATGACATCCGTCTCCATTATCATCATGAAGCAAATCCTTTGCAAAATGTCACTCTCATGACAAGTGGCTAGAAAGAATCCCAATCCTTGGCCAGCTCCCGTCCCTGGCATTGTCATGCCCAGAGTGTCTTTAAACACTTTGCTGACCAGCAATCCGGAGCATTACTGTCTCCCATTACCAAGGGTGTTTGCGGATTTTTAAAAAAATGACTAGTTTTTAAATTAAATTCACTAAAAATTTAAAAACGAACGTAGGGTGTTGAAATTTTCAGAGCACTGTTATGAATGGTTGTTATGCATAAATATATATGTTTTATGCAAATTTGTCACATGATCATGACGGCCATCTTGAATTTGTATGGCTATTTATAGAATAATTAGATGATGTTTTAAAACCATCATCTTTTCATATTTTTTAGTGAATGTTTTCAAAGTAAAAGCTATAAAATGTTAGCGACATGGTTGGCAATGAATAAAATAAGCTCAATATGAGCACTAATTTACACGGAACACTTTGTTGACCAACAATCCGGAGCATTATTTTCTCCGATTACCAAGGGTGTTTGCGGATTTTTGAAAACATGACTGGTTTTCAAATTAAATTCACTAAAAATTTAAAATTGAACGTAGGGTGTTGAAATTTTCAGAGCACTGTTATGAATGGTTGTTATGCATAAATATATATGTTTTATGCAAATTTGTCACATGATCATGACGGCCATCTTGAATTTGTATGGCTATTTATAGAATAATTAGATGATGTTTTAAAACCATCATCTTTTCATATTTTTTAGTGAATGTTTTCAAAGTAAAAGCTATAAAATGTTAGCGACATGGTTGGCAATGAATAAAATAAGCTCAATATGAGCACTAATTTACACGGAACACTTTGTTGACCAACAATCCGGAGCATTATTTTCTCCGATTACCAAGGGTGTTTGCGGATTTTTGAAAACATGACTGGTTTTCAAATTAAATTCACTAAAAATTTAAAATTGAACGTAGGGTGTTGAAATTTTCAGAGCACTGTTATGAATGGTTGTTATGCATAAATATATATGTTTTATGCAAATTTGTCACATGATCATGACGGCCATCTTGAATTTGTATGGCTATTTATAGAATAATTAGATGATG
This sequence comes from Cepaea nemoralis, assembly GCA_014155875.1. Taxonomy (NCBI): domain Eukaryota; kingdom Metazoa; phylum Mollusca; class Gastropoda; order Stylommatophora; family Helicidae; genus Cepaea; species Cepaea nemoralis. Next base: position 70,143 of record JACEFZ010026980.1, on the reverse strand, counting down.
TTTTAAAACCATCATCTTTTCATATTTTTTAGTGAATGTTTTCAAAGTAAAAGCTATAAAATGTTAGCGACATGGTTGGCAATGAATAAAATAAGCTCAATATGAGCACTAATTTACACGGAACACTTTGTTGACCAACAATCCGGAGCATTATTTTCTCCGATTACCAAGGGTGTTTGCGGATTTTTGAAAACATGACTGGTTTTCAAATTAAATTCACTAAAAATTTAAAATTGAACGTAGGGTGTTGAAATTTTCAGAGCACTGTTATGAATGGTTGTTAGGCATAAATATATATGTTTTATGCAAATTTGTCACATGATCATGACGGCCATCTTGGAAAATGAAAAATAAAAATTTTTCATTTCTACACTGTGTTGTGGTTTTTGTTTGGTGTGTTGTGTCTGTGATATTAGTAATTAGCATTTGGTTATATTTTTATATATATTGGGTATTTGGGTATATAAGGTTAACTCGGTCAACAAATGCCTGCAGAAGTCGGATGTGTCTGCATAACGGCGCAAGAACACAGCTCTGCTGTAAACAGGCACAACGCAATCACGTCCAAAATAGAAAAATGATGAACGCAGAAGAAGAAGTATTTGTAAATTCTTACCTCTAGTTGAAGTCTGAGCTACTTCCTTCATTAACTGGGGTTGAAGTTGTAGCTGTAGACCTATGCAAGAGTCTTTGTCTGGAACGTTGATAATCCTCAACCGTGTGGTATAACTTATAACATGGTGTCAAAAACAAGCTGGGCTTGAATAAAAGCTGTCACAATAGAGAATATGTCCTTTGGAGCCATATCCATCAAGAAGATGTTTCACAACTTTGGAAGTTGTCCCAACACAACCTTAATTATTTGCCTTTCCAGTGTAAATCTCTAGTTTCAGGCAGTACTGGGTTTTGGCATCAGTAAGTACAAATAATTTGAATCCCCACTTTGTCGGCTTTGCTGGCAGGTATTGCTTGAAATATATCCTGCCTTTGAACCCCACCATGGATTCATCTATTGATAACTCCCGTCCCGGTGTGTAGTGTTTCCTGTATGTAGGCAATCTAATGTCTAGTAGGGGTTTGAGCTGTCTCCTTTAATAATTGGGGTTGAAGTTGTAGCTGTAGACCTCTGCAAGAGTCTTTGTCTGGAACATTGATAATCCTCAACCGTGTGGTATAACTTGAAACATGGTGTCAGGCATAGAGGTGTATTGCAATCTGGGCAGTACATGCAAGTCTGGCTTCTTTTACCTGCATCCTTACAAACTTTACAGTCTGGTTTGTACCTTGGTCTTTCATACTTTTGAATAAAATGGCGCTCAGTAAGTCGTGATTTGTCTTGAAGTTGTTGCATTGCGCCGAAGAACAGCAGGTCCAATAAGAGCAAGACTGACATCCTGCCTAAACCTCTTTGCAGTGATCTTATTTGTAGAGTTGGCAGTGTTGTAGCTTACATGCCCATGACCAGAGCAGTGTCAACTAAAAAAAATTATATAATGGCAGGTACCATTTATAGGATCTATGTGGGTCTTACACTCAGTTGACCGAAGTGGTCGACACCACCCACACATTTGTTGTATTTTTTTGCAAGCACCAGCTTGTTTATTATTCTGCCCCCAAGAATTCCCCTTTTCCTGTCTTGTCCATAACTTCATTGGAGTGAACAGTAGATATAAAGTTAACTCTTTTTCCTGTGTACTGAGAGAGGTGATTTTCACCATACATGTTGACTTCACACATGATCAGATCTATAGCAGTGTCAGTGAAACAAATCTTGAAAAAATCAATGGGCATAAACCCAGTTATGTCTGATGTGGACACCCTGTTGTTCTTTGTATGGAAGAAGATTGTCAAGCTCAATAATTTCGTTTTGAAGAGCCTTTCTCCATTTCCAAACAGAATTTTCAGCTGTAGAAATTTTCTGGTCTCTTGTGCCACGCCCACTACTTTATTCAGAGGTACCTTCATGACCCCCATCATCAACTACAACATCGTTAACGCCACTTTCATTTACACTAATAGTAATATTTACCTCTGTATCTCTACTTATCTAGGAAACATCGTTTTCAGCTTCAATTTTGCTGGCAGAGTCAGAATCCTCTATATTACGAGCCTGGTGTTCATCCTCAGGCATGGTGAAAATGCTGAATATTCACTTGGGAATCAAATTAATGAAATTTAAAAAAAAAACACGCTAGTTACGGCTGCAAACACTTTTAACCATGGGCGCAGCCATTTTGGAATAAGGGAAACAACTGGGTGACGCCTGATTCGGTGGCTATCGGTAAGGCCGTTTGTTTGAAATCCGCATGTCGCTAATTCGTCGACCGTCGAAGTTGGTCACCAAGGCATATAGCCAAAAATTCGTTGAGCGTCGAAGTTGGTCAGCAAAGGATTAATTAATGTCCTGTGTCCACTGTCATGTTAGTCAACTCCTGCCTATCTTCCATAAACCACGCCTTCCAGGAGTGATCACTCCAAACTACTGTGACATTTAGTATGGCCAAAGTATTTTATGCACTGGACTGACAGAAAAACTAATGACCAAGTCCTACAAGAAACAAATGAAAATCTTAAAATGATTAAAGAAATTAGATGTAGACAGTCACAACTGTTTGGACATGTTATGAGAAGAAATAAATTAGAGAACCTGGTGACAACTGGCAAGATCTAGGGGAAGAGAACAAGAGGAAGACAGAGAAGAAAATAACCTGGATGGTTTGACCATGTGGCATGGTCGAGACAAAAACACTGAGCTGATCCACGAGTCTGGTGATCAAGGGAAATGGCGAATAATGACCGCCCATGCTTACCGGTATGGCACATGATGGATGGATGGATTTCATGCACCTCAGAAATGTGTATCTTCACCAGACTACACTTACCACCCAAGCTGCCAGTGTGTATATAGTTCTACATGGGAATTTAACACGTGTGATCAGGCAAGAAGCAGCACATTAGCAAACTTACCTCAGGAAAAACTTCTCCTTCGGTTCTAACTCTACGTTGTCGCACAGGAACTCTCACTGCATTCATTTGTTCTCTGACAGATTAGAGACATGTACAGAAAATTAAATGTGAATTAAATGGTTTGCAGATCATATAATCAAACACACATGACGCAGTTTTTTTTTTTTCCAGACTCATATTTGTAACTGACCGCAATGTACAAGAGGAACCTGATGAGATGAGATGAGATTTGTAACTGTCTATGCAGCATCGAACTGAAGAACATGTTGTGGATGCATCATGACAAGTTATTAAATGCAAGAAACAATCAGAAACTACCACATCATTGCAAACATTTTTAATGTATTACATAATGAAGATGCTGGCCTGGTGATCATAGGTTCGAATCCGCATCAAGGCAGATATTTAAAATTCACCTGGGCTCCCAGGTAGACCTAACCAAAAATGTCTTGGGAAGTGAAAGCGGCAGACATGATGGTGACAACACCACTGGGGTGCCAGTTGGTCTATACAAATGTGGGTCAAGCAATAAATGGCCAAGTGCCAGTAAAAGTGTCCTTTACAAACTGCATACTTACATAATGATATAGTGCAGCCTGAACTAAAGAGTCAACATATAGTGTTTATACATTTATTAGCTCATAAAAATTATGGCTTGAATATTACATGTGATTATGAATATTTATGTGGGCTTTTTTTTTTTTTTGGTTATATGGTGTGTTTTTTTTACCGGGATTTTTTCACGCAGACTTCTAGTAACAAAATTTCCCCTGGTCTCTAGGTAGTGAGCCCGTGTGTATTGTTGCAGACGTAAAAAATCCCTTGGCAGTTGGAAATCGAAAAAGAGTAGCCTATCGGCGCAGCTCAGGCAAAATTTTGAGTTAAAAATCTATCCACAGTATTTCAGGATCCTCGCCAGTGATGCAGAGTTTGTGCACTGAGCTGAGATTCTCTGGGCTCAGGCTTGAGTTAGGAGTCGAACGGAGCACTTATGGGTTACACCCGCGTGCCGTGATGTTGATCTTTCAACCAAACTAAACTAAGTGGTTTTTTTTAGATGTGCTTACCACTGATTCAGTTGACCTTAGTCACTCCCCTACTGCTCTAGAAGAAAATGTTTAATACCTCACATACAAAGGTAATTACTGTCTCTCTAAGTCTGTGCTACAGAAAGTTCAATACAAATGGCTATGGCATACGTGGGTGCCACTTGTGGAAGTCCCAAACCTTCAGAAACTGACATAATCTAACTGCTACCTTGACATCTTGACAGACAATAGTTTGCTACAATGTGCTCCCCCCCCCCCCCCCCCCCCCCCCCCCCCCCCCCCCCCCACCCCCCCCCTCAAAAAAAAAAAAAAACATTATATCTCCCCATTACACAAAGTCTGGGCTGATTTGAAGAAACCAGATATTGCCCATGCAGAATGATCCCTCTCTCAGCCTGCCTAGTTTACTCCAGAGGAAAGGTAACATCAATACAAAGACAATTTGCAAAAGTTGCCAGATCTGCAAAGCGATGTTGTAACTGTCCGCCTATCTGAGCTTACATCCTGGACCATTTGCCGACCAAGGCTTAGGGTCTGGTCTGCCATTTAGTCTTTAGGTTGCATTTCCTCGGAGGACCACTCATGATGACTGAAGGTGAGGAATCCCCTCTGCTGTGTGTCCACCGTGACGAGGTAGAGGGGCTTGTGCGTCCCAATGACCCCAAGAGCTATGCCGACGGTAGCACAGCTACTGGTAGGGCCACCCATGTCGGACAGGTCAAGGGAGAGGGACCAGACAAAGAGACACACAAACCTGCTGCCTTGTAGGTAGACTGGGGACAGTCAAAGGCTAGGGAAAGCATCCCGAATAAATGCTTGTCGAAATCGGATGTACTGAGCCACAGGCTTGACAAAGCAGTGCAACGTAAAACCTGCTGCCTTGTAGGTAGACTGGGGACAGTCAAAGGCTAGGGAAAGCATCCCGAATAAATGCTTGTCGAAATCGGATGTACTGAGCCACAGGCTTGACAAAGCAGTGCAACGTAAAACCTGTTGCCTTGTAGGAAGACTGGGGACAGTCAAAGGCTAGGGAAAGCATCCCGAATAAATGCTTGTCGAAATCGGATGTACTGAGCCACAGGCTTGACAAAGCAGTGCAACGTAACTTAATTCATGATGTCACAAATCAAAATTAATCGTTATGGTGCTAATCCCGTGAAGTCCCATCAGGCAGCGATAGTGCCGGGCCCCCTGCCTCGAGGGGGTCCACCCATGACTACTGGTGGTCACCTTCCCCTGTGCTGTGGAGTCAAGGCACAGAGGAGTAGGTTAAGAGCTATTGACCAAATACCCCGGACACTCAACATACTACAGTGGAATGCCGAAGGAGTTTACAAGAAGAAAGACTCCCTAACACAGCGTCTTCATAAAGATAGAATAGATGTGGCATGCATTCAAGAGACACACCTCAACGCCAATCACAAATTCTCAGGCCACACGTTTCGACCGCGAAGGACACAAAGGAGGAGTTCTAATACTTACACGAAATACAATACCTTGCAGCGAAGTATCTGTGATCTCTGACAACCAAACGGAAATTATAGGTGTTGATATAATGATAAAGGACGTGAAAATAAGAATCTACAATCTTTATAGCCCAGCAGATAGGGACCTTACACTCTCAAACATGAAAATAACTGACACAAACTGCATTATTGTCGGAGACTTTAATGGTCGTTCAGAAAGATGGGGATACCCAGATACTGACAAAAGAGGAGATGAATTGGAGGACTGGGAAATAGACTCAAATCTCCATCTACTCAACACAACGGATGACACACCGAGCTTCTACTCCAGAAGATGGCTTACCACTTCTACTCCAGACTTAGCTTTCTGCACAGGAGACATCCTCCACAAAATCGATCGCCATGTGCTGAACCAATTAGCAGGTAGTGACCACAGACCAATCAAGCTTGTAATGAATATGGAGTATGTTCCACAGGAGCAAAAGCCCTTGCCCCGCTGGAATTACAAACGAGCAGATTGGGACAGATTTGCCATACTAACAGACAAATATTGTGAAAACATAAATACACGATATGGCAACATAAAGCAAATGGTGGAAAGTCTAAACAGAGCGATAATACAGGCAGCCACTGAGTCCATTCCAAGAGGAGCGAGGAAAAATTACAGACCATACTGGACTGAAGAACTACAAAGTTTGGAGGACAAAGTTGAAGATGCCAGGAAGACAGCAGAGAGAGAACAAACAATTGAAGCGAATATCTCTCTCAAAGCCATCTCAGCAAAATATAAAAGAACAGTAAATCAAACAACAAGAGATTGTTGGAGGAAAAAAACAGAAAACCTGAATTTTGACAGGGATGGAAACAAACTATGGAAACTAGTGAAAGCCATGAACAATGAAGGACCTAGCAACAAACAAATAACAATTAAACAAGGAAATGCCTTGCTTACAGGAAAAAAGGCTGCAAATGCACTAATGGAACACTATGCAAATGCAAACCACATTGATATTACAACCGAACAGAAGAAAGCAATCAAAGACAAACAGATACATCATACAAATACAGAGACAGCAGCAGAATATATGATGGCAAATCTAACAATGGAAGAAATGGAACAGGCAATGAATACCCTAAAAAAGAAGAAATCACCAGGAAAGGATGGAATCACAAATGAAATGCTAATAGGACTAGGCACTAAGGCAAAAAAGAAACTACTAGCAGTCCTAAATTACAGCTGGAAGAGGGGAATAGTCCCACAGGCATGGAAGGAAGCTATACTAATACCAATCCCAAAGAAAGGAAAAGACCTGGAAGAACCAAATGGCTATCGACCTATCAGTCTACTTAGCTGTGTAGGAAAATTAATGGAACGCATTATCAATGGCAGGCTAACATGGCACCTGGAAGAAAACAAACTCTTAACACCACACCAAGCAGGATTCAGAAAGTACAGATCCACTGAAGATCAAATAACCTATATAGCTCAGGAAATAGAGGATGCCTTCCAAGAGAAAAAGCACACACTAGCAGTCTGGATAGATTTAGAAAAAGCATTTGATAAAGTATGGAAGGAAGGACTGAAAGTAAAACTGCAAAAAATGCATGTTTGTGGGAAAATGTACAAATGGATCAGCCACTACCTTGAGAACAGAACTGCCAGGACAAAAGTACAAGGACAAACCAGCAAAATGATGCTGTTGGAGCAAGGTGTCCCCCAAGGAGGAGTTCTTTCACCAACATTATTCCTAGCATATATAAACGACATCACAGAAAATTTTCCACCCAGAGTACACACATCATCCTTTGCAGATGACCTAGCCATATGGACATCTGAAGAATATATTAGTACAGCTAACAGCAGAATACAGCAAGCCTTATTAGCACTAGAGGACTGGTCAAAATCATGGCTAGTGAAGATAAGTGAAGAGAAAACAACATGCACAGTGTTCTCCCTCTCAAATAAAACTCAACAACCTAAGCTGGTATTGAATGGAAAAATATTGCGCCATGAAGAAAATCCAAACTATCTCGGAGTCACCTTTGATCGTCGCCTGACATGGAAAACACAGGTTGAGAAAAATCGAACAAGAGCAAGGCAAAGAATGGCAATCATGAAAAAGCTTGCTGGTACAACGTGGGGAGCAGATGAGAAAGTTCTCAAGAAGTTATATACTGGACGGGTGAGGCCAGTACTGGAATATGGCATTGCAGCTTGGGCAACAGCAGCTAAGTCAAACTTTAACAAAATAAGTAGAGTCCAAAATCAAGGAATGCGAATCATAACTGGAAGCCTGAAGACAACGCCTATTAATGAACTTGAAAAGATCACTTGTTTACAACCAATGCAGGATAGAAGAGATAGCAGAGCCCAGCAACAAGCTGAAAAATTTAGAAGATTGACAGACCACCCTATGTATAAAAGGTTTAGTGGTTTTGGAAAGGGACGACTGAAGCGTAGCAACTTTGTAGAAACTGCAAAACAAAAGATTAGGGCAGATCCCATACTTAACATATCAACAGTCAAACCTATTTACAATGCAGACAAGTTCCCAGCTTGGAGACAGCAGCAACTGCCTGAGATGATAGAAAACATTCCTGGTATTGAGAAAAAGAACACTCAGCATGAAACCGAAAGAAGAGATATAACCCTAAACTACATAAAAGAACAATACCCAAGCAGCAATTGGACCCATGCATATACAGATGGATCAGCCAAAAATTCAATAGAGAATGGAGGAGGAGGAATTCTCCTAAATTTAAAAAATGGAGTGAAAAAAAACACATTCAGTGGCAGCTGGAAAGTTTTCAAGTAACTTCAAAGCGGAGGTAGAGGCTCTGAAAACTGCAGCAGAAATGCTCTTGATGGAGGAAAATAAAGAGAAGCAAATAGCTATCTTCACAGATGCAAAGTCAGCTGTCTCAATACTGAAGAACAATAACAGCACAGAAATAGCTGACCTAAGAGCAGCACTCCATGGTCTATGCCAGAAATCCAAAAAAGTTGTAATACAGTGGATCCCATCACATTGCAGTATACCTGGAAATGAAGAGGCTGACAGACTGGCAAAAGAGGGCGGACGACTACCACAGCCTGACATAGACATAACCTATAATGAGGCAAAGAGGTTGATAGAAAGCACTTATAGAACCAAATGGGAATCAGAGCATCCAGGCCACCAGAAGGATGATGCATATTACAAACTCGACAGAAGAGAACAAGTAGCAATCTTCAGACTCCACACAGGACATAACAGGCTGAAATACCACTTGTTCAATAAACTAAAGATAGGAGATACCGATGAATGTAATTGTCGAACTGGAAAAATGACAGCAAAACATTTGCTTCAGGATTGCCCAATATATGCAGAACAGAGAAAAATATTTTGGCCCACACCTGCTTCATTAGAGGACAAGCTCTATGGAGATATCAACAAGCTCAAGTTGACCGTAGCTTACTTTAACTACATACAGGTTGACATTTAAAGGTGTATGAAGAAGTATTCAGACTGCCACATTTCATACCACAGGTATGTCGGTTACAAAAGCCTCCCAGAGGCATGAAATGGAATATTGCTGGATAGGAGATCCATTACGTGGAAAGTCCGAATCAAAAGCTCACTGTGTGGGCTTTCAAAAAAGGTGGAAAAAGTGTCCTAGTGGCACGAAATGGAATATTGCTTGGATAGCAAATCCATTATGTGGAAAGTCTGAATCAAAAGCTCACTGTGTGGGCTTTCAAAATAGGTGGGAAAAGTGTCCTAGTGGCACGAAATGGAATATTGCTCGGATATCAAATCCATTGTGCGGAAAGTCCGAATCGAAAGCTCACTGTGTGGATGTCATCTGCACACTGCATTCTTCTGGTTTCCGGAAGAACAGCCTATGGTGAACGGAAGGCCCAATATACGGAAGTGAGGCTAAGCAGCCATGTGCAGGACGTGACGATTCCTTGGGTGAGCCCAGTACCAGAGCGCTGTGTGTTGGCTCTGCAAGTATGGAAGCCTCCTTGGATGGCGGGGAATGCCCATGGTCTGCCCCTGCCTTCCCTTGAGGGCTGACCAGGATGTCTTTGGCTGTTCTATATGGGCCAGCTAGGATGGGAGATAACACCACAACAGTGAGAGTCCTAAGAAACCCCCGGGAAGGTTAACCCGGTCAACAAATGCCCGCAGAAGTCGGATGTGTCGGCCTAACGGCGCAAGAACGCAGCTCTGCTGTAAACAGGCACAACGCAATCACATCCGAAAAAAAACTCCGGATGAACGAAGAAGAAGAAGAAGAAGAAGGTGAGGAATGTTTCAACGTGTAGCTAACTAACTTGCAAAAAAGAGGTAAATCAGCATCCCTATCCTTGACTTCTGCTGGGAGGAAATGAGCTTATCCTGAGTTACAGTGACATTTCATAAATAAAAAAAGCTCTACAGAAATGATTCCAAGAATATTGCATAAATGATAGTCAAGTAAAGCTCTTAAGATTGAACACTTAACTCATTGATGTACATTTATCTGATCCATTAAAATAGAGACAATGTTCTTTTGTAAAATAATGAGAAGAAGACAGGGAATGAAGAACACTGTGATGGCTATAAATATTAGTAATAGAAGATGCAGAGGCAGACCCAGAGAGCAAGATGCTTGATGATCTAAGATGATGGCATGGAGATATAATCAGTGGAATGAATCCAGAACACCAAGGACAGCAATCTGTGGAGGGACATGAACGAACTTTGCACTACACATGATAAATGTCTCAGCTATTAACATTTTAACAGAAATACATCTTGAAACTATACAACAAATACATTATTTACATACATTTTAAAACATTCATAATGTGACAGTATTTGTATGATATGAATTTACTTACACAGGTTCCTCCTCACTGACAACATCATTATCACTGTGTGCAGCTTCAGTGTTAGAAAACATCGAGCTATCTGTGTCATCATCACTGTCTACCACAATGGCTCCAGATCGATAGATCAGATTCGATCTATCGTACTCAGCATCATAAGGTTCCTGCTTAATATTATTGTCGATAGAAACACTGCTGATATCATTGCTCTTGATTTTCCCATCATCGTCATTATCATTTGTCACATTACTGTGTTCTTTGTTAGTTTCAAGACATTCTGAAGGTGGCTGAGGAACACTGCAGTCATCAATACTACCCACGATTGTGCCACTGTCATTTGTCCCATTACTTTGTCCTTTGTTAGTTTCAAGATATTCCAAGGGTAGCTGAGAAACACTGCAGTCATCAATGCTGCTCTTTATTTTGTCATTGCTACCCTCATTTATCCCACTCATGGGCTCATCAACTTGTGGACATACTGAATGCAGCTGTAGTTGTGGACCTCCACAATCTGATTTCTCTGTGCCCAAATCAGATTGTTGAACTTCAAGACTAATATCAACACATGCATCTATCTTTTCTGTCTCTGAACATGTACTGCTAACACCACTACACCTTGATGAACTTTCTGGAATGCCAGATCCCAAAACTGCAACCTCTGAACTGGACACGTCCATTGCCAGATCTGAATCTGTATTATCTTCATTACAGTTAACTGATGTCACAGACGTTGTAATGATGACTGTAGAAGGAAGATCAAGTTCTTTGCCTTCTTGGCCACTAGCAACATTCTGAAGTGACGATTCAGGAACAGGGGTAACCACAGAGTTAACATTGTCTGACTCGGCAATATCTATACATGACTCAAGACCACAGCTAGACACAGTTTGACTGTCAGAACTGGAATGTAGTTCAATGCTCCCATTTGTTGATATTGGAATGTCATCGTCACAATTACTATTACAGGCAGGTTGACAGTCTTTCTGTTCCAAACTATTTAATTGTGATTCTGCTTGTGAAGTATCTTGGGAATCCATTTCATATACTGTATGATTTTACCTGCAGACAGAAGGGGAGAAAACAATAGCATTAAACAATACATGCAGATTTTCATAATTCATTTATTCCAAAACTTTATTTATTTCAAAATGTGCACAAGAGTACACAGCATCACCAGTCTCCTAATTTGTTTTGAAAAGTCTCAATTGTTCTTGATTGCGGAGCCATGGTATTCAAATGTCTGTGGCATTTTCAATTTCTTTACTGCTGATTTTAATTTTTGGTTGAAATGTGGTTTCTGTCTGTAGACATTACATCTGTCTTAATTTGTATTATCAGAAACAGGTTTTGTATATTCACTTTATCTTTTAACAGATGGGACTTAACTATTGTACCTGATAACCGGAGTTGCAGCACAGAATGTTCGCCCGACTGCTGTGATGAGCCGGTCCTGCAAACGTTGCATTACGTCATCTCCTCGGAAGGTTAATTGGATGAAAACCTTGAGTTTAGGGACTGTAGTTTCTTCTGGTTTAGGTTTGGGCTGTTGGCAGTGGCGCTTTATAAATCCTGTGGAGTATCCATTCAGGTTTAAGGCATTCTTCAGAGTTTCAAATTCTTCTGTCAGTGTGTCCTGGGTGCATATCTTCCTAGCGTGGTCAAACAGGGTCCGTACTAAGCCCCGTTTGTACTGGACAGGTGCGAAGCTTTGAAAATGTAAATATTGGCCAGTCCATGCTTCTTTACGGTACATTGATCTTTGAATTGTGCTGTCTGCCCTACGTCTCATTAGGATATCTAGAACCGGCAACGCTTCATTGTGTTCGTGTTCCATAGATAGAGATGTTTTTATGTGTCGCGTTCATTGTGGCCTGGAACGACGTTGCTTGTAGCTCGTCTGTGGTGATAATTACTAAATTAGTATATCGTCCATGTAACGACGGTAGAAGGCCAAGTTATTGATGTCTGAAGATCTATTTTCTTCTAAATGTGCCATGAATATGTCTGCTAGAATAGGTCCAAGCGGACTCCACTTGGCCACTCCGTCAATTTGGCAGTATAACTTTTTTAGAAAGTTGAATTGAATGTTGGCGGTACATAATTTTAATAGCCTCTCTAGGATAGCTGATACATTTAGAATAATCAGTATTTTATCATTAATATTATATTGGATATAAGACACAAAAATGGATTTTGGTGCCTTGGAATAAAACAGAAAGACAACACAAGTTCAAGTTGAATTTCTGGTCCTACATTCAAAATTGCGGCGACTAAATAAATAAATCATATACAACACACATCAAATACCTTTGAAGTTAAAGTTCAGATGTAACTTATAATGGTATATATATAAAACAGAAAACAGTCTTGCCTCGGGATACTACTTTACTAACTCATTTTTTTACTGGACAAAAAATGTAAAACAGTTTTGAAAACTCTCGGAGTTTTAAAAAAAAAAAAACACGGTTACACTGTACAAACCTTTCGACGACGTATTTAATTCGAATTGTAACCAAGCAGAGTTAAACCTTTACAACACTTTATATTATCAGAGTTTCACATACTTACACAATCGGTAAACGCTTGATCTACTCTTTACACTTTACCTAGCAATATTTACCCATCAAGTAACAAACAAACGTCTCCCAAAAACAAACATGCTCCCAAAGCCATGTGCAGTCGTCAGGTATCGATATTGTTTAGACCAATGGTGTAGGTAGACCATGTGTTTATTCTGTTTTCGCAACAACGATTACAATACTTGGACCGGTTGTATACAATAATGGCCATTATTTTATGTTCCATTAATTTATGAAATGACATTGCCGTACTTATTTGGTCTTGGGGACCACTTGCAACTGTGGAACACAAAAGCAAACGCGGATTATGTCCTACAACTTTACCAGTCAGAGAGAGAGGAAATCTGGGTCACATGAGCCACCCTTTGAGACAACCTTCTGGGGAACAAGTGAAGACCTCAAGGCGATCTAAAAACACAGGTGGAAGAAAATTAAAGATAGGAATAAACAGTATGGGGAGGACTGAGCTGCAGGAGATAGCAAACGACAGAATGGCTTTGCAACATGCACCGTTTTTCTCAAACGGAAGAAGAAGAAGAAGAATGAGGAGGAGTAGCAGCAGCAGCAGCAGCAGAAGAAGAAGAAGAAGAAGAAGAAGAAGAAGAAGAAGAAGAAGAAGAAGAAGAAGAAGAAGAAGAAGAAGAAGAAGAAGAAGAAGAAGCCCCTCAGGAGTCTCTGAAAAATGCACTGATGAATCGAAGGACGCGGCCGGGATCGAACCCACAACCTTCACAGCCTGAGTCAGACGGCTTTACTACTTCGCCACGGAGACTCCGCTCAACCGCAGAATGAAATTGTAGGCAAATTTATGCCAGTAGTTTGCTATTGCTTTCTGGAGAAGAAAAAATATATCAACATTGAGGTCAAACAAAACAGTGCTCCGCAAACTCGAGCAAGCACGACAGGAGGTTTTTGATGGTCAGAAATACCTTGTCCCCGAATGCTTCGGACTTTTACCTTCTCGGCACTCTATAGGAGCGGGCCCACACAGGTCATGACGCCTGATGTCTTTCACCTGGCGTACGTTCGAACACTGTTTCGAGACGTTTGATTCGTTGTTCGCACTTAACCCACAAACACGCTGTTCGCCTGCTTACGTGCCATCCCGTCCTTGGAGAGAACATCGTGCACCCAGTGCTTCATGCCCTCACAAATAACACACCAAGGGGGCTGAGTGGTCTCGAGGTATGGTGTCCGCCTCGAGTGCTGGAGGTCCCGGTTCAAGCCCCGGTGAGGGCCCGGATTTTTTCACGTGGACTTCTATGGTCTGTTTACTTTTGTCTTTCCCAATATAAAATTCCATATCTCAGTAACCAACTGAGGGAAAATGATGAGATTTAGCATATAACCTTATCATTATGTCCACCCAACAAAATATAATTGTTGTTCTGGAGATTGTACAGCAGATTTCAAAGTTTGTTTATATGCGGTTTATAATTTACGGGACAGAGATGAAGTCCATGTTATTAAATGTATTACGTCTTCAAACGGAAAAATTAGCGCTGAATGGTTAATTTTCTCGTGGGACATAGCATTGGCCTTATGACAAGTGCCTCGCGTAGAGCCTTGTGTCGTCATCCGAACTGGCGGAAAATTACTGTAAAACAAGTTTTTTATCGAGAAATCACTAGTTTTTTTGTTTGTTTTTTTAATCAAAGAAATGTCACCGCTTTCCATGATTTAAGTTGCTTTTGGACCTATCAAAGACATATTCCTTGGGTGGGGGTAAATATTACACGGCATGGAAAATTTCATAACGATGCAACAGACAGTTTTCAAAATAATTGATCGTGGATGAAGGCATTCATTTCTGGATAGACTATAGTAACAAAATTTCCCCTGGTCTCTGGGTAGTGAGATCGGACGCCCGTGTGTATTGTTGTGCACGTAAAAAATCCCTTGGCATTTGGAAATCGAACAAGGTAATCTAACGGCGCTGCCCGGGCAAAATTTCGAGTTTAAAATCTACCCAAAATATTTCAGAATCCTCGCCGGTGCTACGGAGTTCGTGCACTGAGCTGAGTTTCTCCGGACTCAGGCTTGAGTTAGGAGTAGAACGGAGCACTTATGGATTACACCCGTGAGCCGTGATGTTGATCAATCAACTAAACTAAACTATATAACAGACCACTTTTCCTTGGACCGTGAGAAACCAGCTGTCCTCCCGGTTGTTTGCCTCTGTCATCGTCTACACATGGACGGTTAGCTATGCACCTGTAGATATCATTGTCGCCATATTGCCCTTTTCGTACTCCGTTCATGGTTGAAGGAGCCGCACTTCTGCTCGCCCTGTAGGAAGCCAGCTCTTTCTCTGGGCTACTTGATTGTCCTTGGGCTCCCGTTTTACACCACCATTAGCAACTTCGTTGTTGACTGGAGGTTGCAATTCCGCGGACATCCCGTTATCTCGGTGACTGTTACAATGTGATCTTCTGGCTACATTGCCGAGTCCCGGTCTTAGGTGCACTAACTTACAGTTATTGGGAAGGATACGCAGTCAATACCAGACAGTAAAGGTTCCAGATCGCTTTGCTTCGTTGTTGCACTTAGGTGTTAGATTTGTTAGAAATGTTAGCCTTCGATTTGCAGACAGAGTCGTAAACAATATTATTACTGCAGCGCCTGTGAATAATCCCACTCAAAATTCAGACTATTCCAGAGCCAGCTCAAGACCTTCTCTACGATCTCGCCCAGCTGGTTTTGCCCAGTTCTCGCTTGTCCCTTTATGCCAAGCTGCTTAAGCGTCACACACAGCGTTGGAGACCAGACCTCTTTCGCTACCTCTACAGCGAATAGCCTGACAGCAGACCCTTCCTGTCTCAGACTTGCGACCGAGCCACTGTACTTCTCCATCTTGTATTTATACTGCTGTTCTTCTTCTTCTTCTGCGTTCATCAGGATTTTTTTTTTCGGATGTGACTGCGTTGTGCCTGTTTACAGCAGAGCTGCGTTCTTGCGCCGTCAGGCCGACACATCCGACTTCTGCGGGCATTTGTTGACCGGGTTAACCTTCCCGGATACTGCTGTTCGATTCGTATTGGACGCTCGATCAGCGGTAACTGACGAGTCGACGAGGAGTGCAATACAAATTCTCCAGCGCCATCCATCGCCCCCCTAATGGTTTCACGTCACCCTGGTAACGCTTGACAAACGGATATTCCCCCACCTTGCCCAAAGACACCCTTTGGTAGGGTTGAGTATATAACATAACGAACACCCTTCCCTACCGTACCAAGGTTATGCGAAACCACATGAGCAGGTAGTGCATTGAGTTTCACAGCAGCTGACAGGTAATTGTTGTTTATGTTCTCAAGTCTTTCAAGTTCACGACGGTAGGCAGAGGATCTCTTTATTTTATAGAGACAATGGCTACGGTCACCGACCAATATGGTCACTGCCAAAAGGAAAGCAATGGCAAACTACGTTTATAGATGCCTAGCAAATCATGTATAATTACAATAATTCATTAAAAGTAACCACGCAAAAAAGGGGAAAGGGGGGGGGGGGTTCAAATGTGTATATTTCAGCTTGAAGGATTTATCTAATTATTTTATTTTGCGTTGTGACGTTGTGTGAATTCTGTGTTATGTACCTGACGAGATGCAGCGAAATATGCCAGGCAATAAATCGTGCAATATAATGTTTGTGTCTTCGGTATTCAAGTTTGCCATTGCGTTCTGAACGATCGGCTCCCATACCAACTCGTTAAAACCCAGCGCAACGCGGTCTGTTGCCAAATCGGTCGCAGCTGTGTTTCGAACGCGGGTAAGCGGACTTACGAATCGCGTCCGTAAAGCCTTTGCCACTCAGACCGGCAATGAGATGATTAAGTAAGGAGTAAAATAAAACCAGAAAAAAGGAAGGAGCCTGAATTTGTAGAAGGTAAAGATACAAACAACACCATCTTGAGAACATTAACAGAAAAAATGCTCGAAGTGAACAGGGATCTGTGCTTGTGCTTTACTGATTATACTAAAACAGTTTAAACTAGACTGACATTAGTCATTATCAGCTTTCCCTCCTAACGATTACACTATTTACACCAGAGGTTCCCAAACCACGGCCCACGGGCCACTTGTGGCCTGCCAACTGTCAGAAAGTGGCACGCGAAGCCTCGTTATTTAATAAAATATATTTTAATAATTTCAAAAATGCACTCGGAGCGCCCCTACAGCGTGCGATAATTTACTCTGCTCGTGGTTGTTATGCTCAGATATAATCGAATGGCAACAATAATTGTTGGACATTGTATTTGTAGTAATAGAGAGTTCACAGAAAGGACTCTCCTTGAATACCAAGAACCTCGGGAAGGTTAACCCGGTCAACAAATGCCCGCAGAAGTCGGATGTGTCGGCCTAACGTCGCAAGAACGCAGCTCTGCTGTAAACAGGCACAACAGCAATCACGTCCGAAAAAAAAAAAAACTCCTGATGAAGGCAGAAGAAGGAGAAGAATACCAAGAAAACAGTAATAATGGTGATATCAAAGAAAATAGTGATACCAAAATGTAACACAGAAATAGAAGGGGGAATTCTTAACCAAGTGGATAATTTTAAATACCTATGGGCAAAAATTTGTGCGATGACATTTCTTCATTTAAAATGAGACTACGACTGTTTATCGGACAGCTGACTGAAGGGACTTTAGAGGCGTTTACAACTCTGAAGAAGCTAGTGATGGAAAAGAAATGTGACTTGTTACAGTACTATGTAGAAGTTGAAAGTCTTCTGGATATCTTTCAGTCGAGACTTCAAGAGTTCACAATAGTGGAGGATAATGTTGTCCTCTTAATAAATCCGTTCGTATTTCTTGATGCAAAGCTCTGTCAATTACAGCAAAACTTTCAGCACGAAGTAATTGATGTGAAATGCAATTCTGCACTGAGAAATAAATTTTTGGAGCTGTCTGCTTCACCTTCAGCTGATCATATGATTTCATTCTGGCGATTATTGCCTGTCAAACAATTTGAACACTTGCGTTCATTCGCCCAGAAATACATTTGTCGTTTTAGTTCGACCTATAGATGCGAGCAGTGATTTTCCGCAATGGCCGTTATAAAAAAGCAAGCAACGTTCCAGATTCACCGACAGTAACCTAGCTGTGCTTATGACTTTGGGCACGGCAGATTTGTGCCCAGACATTTATCAACTTAAGTAACTGGTTATGAAGAACAGTTACAATTGTAAATTAATTATATTAATCACTGGTATCATGAAGGCTAATAGACTACAATGGCTGGGGCATATAGAAAGAATGGAAGATAATAGGGAAACAAAACTCGCTTACACTTAGGAAATAAATGACCGTAGACCCCGAGGTAGACCAAGAAGGCGGTGGAGAGATAATACATATACAGATCTACAAGCACTTGGAATCAACGACTGGCAAGAGAAGGTCCACCAGAGAGACGAATGGAGACGGATTGTATCTGCAGCAAAGAACCTCAATGGCTCGGAACGCTGAAGAAGAAGAAGAAGAAGAAGAAGAAGAAGAAGAAGAAGAAGAAGAAGAAGAAGAAGAAGAAGAAGAAGAAGAAGAAGAAGAAGAAGAAGAATGAGAAGAAGAAGAAGAAGAAGAAGAAGAAGAAGAAGAAGAAGAAGAAGAAGAAGAAGAAGAAGAAGAAGAAGAAGAAGAAGAAGAAGAAGAAGAAGAAGAAGAAGAAGAAGAAGAAGAAGAAGAAGAAGAATAGCGATTTTCGAAACTGATATAACATTTATTGTTAAATGAACTTTTGATTTAAAACCAAAAAAATGACCGCAGTGTAGTACTGGCACTGACTGCCTTTAAGGTATTAGAATTCTGTTGACGAAAGTTAAGAATTATATTGCACGACTTTTATAATTTTATAACATTGTGGCCCGCTTAACTACCGAAAATAGTAGATATGGCCCTCTGCCCTAAAATATATATCAGAAAGAATCATAACAGTGAGAATAAAAGAACCAACAATTACAACATATGTACAAATATACGCACCATGTAATGCGAACAATAATGAGCAAGAATGCGAGGACTTCTACGAAGACATACATGACGTGCTAAATAAAATAGATAAGCAGGACAACATCATAGTTATGGGAGACTACAATGCAAAACTAGGACATAACAGAGTGGGCATAGAAAAACATCTGGGAGTATTTGGAGATCAGCAAAATTAAAGGAATGATAACGGAAGTAGACTGATAGAGCTTTGCAGCCAACACGACCTCTATATCACAAACATATTCTATTAACATAAAGATTCACAAGTATACACCTGGTATAAATGGAACGATCTAGATACTAAAAGCCAAATTGATTTTATATTAACAAGAAATAACAGAAAGAGAAATATATTAGATGCGAGGGCCGTGCCCAATTTCAGTATAAACACAGATCATAAAGCAGTCGTTCCCACAATAAGAACCATCAGAAGAAGAAAACAAAGAGCAGGAAAATACATGCCATGCGAACCAGTAAACTTAAAAAACCTTAAAGACGAGGCAGTAATTATGAGAAAGAACTAACTGAGCTCTTTGTAAAATTACCTACAGAAAGAAAAACAGTGGAAGAAGAATGGTAGATGTTTAAATCAAGCATTTTAAATACTGACAACAGTGGAAGATAAACTCTATGGACGGCTGAGTGAACTAAAAAAGACTTAGATTCATACAAGAGACAACATTGCAGTTATAATCATATTTCAGGCGAACGAAAGTAGAAGAAGAAGAATTGAAACGTCCTGCAAAGGACATGCATGATTTCTATTTTTTATGGTTCCTATGATTTATAATAAAACTGAATTCATTGCTCAAAGCATTTTTCAAGCGATAGAAAAGCGGTAATCTCTTGAAACTATAAAACTTGTTAGGAAAGGGAAAGAAGCCAACAGATTTTATAACTCTAAAGGGAGGCAACAAAATAAGGAAACTATTAAACATAATTACTTCTCTGTCTATTTAATTTTAGCAAACAACAAGCCAATTCAGCAAGATGTTTATTAAGTGATTTTAGTAATATAAGGAAACATATAAATTATTGATATTTTTCAGAAATTAATTACTTATAATAAGAATACAATCAAAAATAGAATGCTCTATAAATCCAACATTACAAAATGTAGATATGTAAAATCATAATGCTGATAGTTGAACTAAAGAAAAATTGTGTCTCTTTAGTCTGGAATTTATTTGGGCGGCAATATTGCCGTGACATAATAAAAAAAAACAACTGTTGGATGTTTTTCATCGTCGGTACACAACCTGTGCTGATATTGACAGATCCAAAATCAGTAATAAAGGCGCTCTTGTCTCGGAAATTGCCAGTTCTAAGAACACTACTTTCTGAACTTAGTCAGCATAAGGTCACCATACAGTGGATACCATCCCACTGTGGAGTACCCGGAAACGACAGAGCTGATCGATTGGCTAAGGAAGGAGAAAAAAAGAACAACCTGATGTGCCCATTACATACCACCAAAAGAAAAGAATGATCAAATCAGTCAGAAGGCCACCAAACCCTACTCAAGACGACTACCACGATATGGACAGACCAGAACAGGTCATTATTCTGCGCCTCAGAACAGGACACAATAGATTACGCAACCACATGTATACACAATTCCAGATTGGTGACTCAGCCATGTGCACATGTGGTTTGGCGTCACAGACAGCAGAGCAACGTACTCCAGGACTGCCCAAACTACAACATATCCAGGCGTACCTTCTGGCCCAGAGAGACAACAGTGGAAGATAAACTCTATGGACCGCTGAGTGAACTAAAAAAGACTGTTAGATTCATACAAGAGACAACATTGCAGTTATAGACATATTTCAGGCGAACGAAAGAAGAAGAAGGTTCGTTCTCGAGAATGAACCAAAAGCAGTATAAGCTTAGTGTATTGTTTTGCAGTTGTTTTAGCTAAAAAGTGCTAAAACTAGATACAAATTTAACTTGACCCAAATTTTTTTTTTTTTTTAAAGAGGCATTTATGGCTAATTATTTTTTTCCCCTCTTTTCCATCCTGTTTCAGGATATTGCGGTCAACATCAGCATCTTTCGGCTGTATGTTGATTCCTAGGCTAGATTACGCTCATCAGCACGCCACGACCTTCTGAGCGACCGGCTCCATATTCTCATAAGTCACTGGCAGGGTGACCAGATTGGCTTTTTAAATCCAAATTTGATAAATTTGGCTTTTAAAAAATAGGTTTGGCGCCAGAAAAGCAGTTTGGCTTTTTTTCTTGGCTTTTTACATTTTGTTATGGCATATGCCTCTTCTTGAATTTTTCAAGTTAATTGTTGTCTTGTTTTACTATTATTTAGCTAAAACAAATGCAAAACGATAAGCTTAGCATATGGTTTTCGTACTGTACTTGTACCTGGTCATGTTCTATGCGCACTGACGCACTACGCAGCTTTCTGTTTAGTTCAGTTTTCAAATTCATTATACCTTCATCTCAAGTATTTCTTCTTATTGAGCCTATTATATTATCATGCCAAAGTGGAAACCATCTTATGATACTAATCGGAAATATAATGATCAATGGGAAAAGACATTTGTGTGGCTCAAGAAATCCACTGACGGTTCTGAACAGGCATATTGCAAATTGTGCCATTGATATATTATTCCAAGATTTTCAAATCTCGCAAATCACGCAACAGAAAAACACAAGCGGAGCGCGCCATCTTCTTCACAAAAATCACTTTCAGTGGTGACAATAAGCAAGAAAATTGATGATAAAGTCAAATTAGCAGAGTTACAAATTGCTGTTAGCATGGCCTGCCATAGTGCCATACGCACCATCGATTACTTAGGTGAAATAATGGTAGCCCATGGATGTGGCAGCACTCTTGGTCAGGTAAAATTGCACCGAACGAAGTGCATATCACTAATAAAAAATGTTATTTCACCGTCTTTAAGATCTGATCTAATTCTAGATCTGCAAAACAAGAAGTATGCACTCATCATTGATGAGTCCACTGATGTCTCGACCCAAAAGAATTTGTGCATTTTAGTTAGATACCTCAGCGATAAAAGAAATGAAATTACTACTAGTTTTCTAGGTTTGATTCCAGTTCAGGAGGCTACAGGAGAGAATATATTTAATTTGATTAACACTGAAATTGAAAAATGTAATCAATCATTAAAAAATTGCATTGGTTTTGCATCCGATGGTGCTTCCAGTATGGTTGGATGCAACAATTCAGTTTGGTCCAGAATGACAGATGTATCTCCTTCATGTGTTCAGTATAAGTGTGTTTGCCATTCATTAGCATTGTGCATCAAATATGCAGTGTCAAAACTACCTTCAAACATTGGACTTTTTGCTGACAGAAATACCAAATTGGTTTAGACATTGCAATCTAAGACGAGAAGCATTTAAAGATTTATTCAAAATTATGAACTCATCGACAGAATTTCAGCAAGCTAGAACTGCATCACTTCCTTTTGAGAAAATTTCTTCTACTCGCTGGCTTGTCCGGGGAAAAGTAATGTTCAACATTCTAATGAATTGGGAAGAACTCAAGGCTTATTTTATTTCTGCTGAATTAGCAAATTATGACACTAAATTTAAGTCACGACTTATAAAGGAAATGCTTCTAGATCAAAGAAACTACCTTTATTTTCATTTTGCAACCCCTATTGTGCAGGAATTCGAAAGGTTAAATAGCCTTTTTCAGAAAAGTAAGGCAGATCCTCACGAATTACATGAAGAACTATTTTTGCATTATAAGAGTCTTAATAGTAGGATTTATGATACCAATAATAAGAAAAAAGATATTTCTAATGTTGATTTTGGCATCAAATTTAACTACATTCAGAAAAGTTCTGATTCGAAAATTAATTGCCAACAAGAGGTCTTAGATCTCAAAGAAAGATGCTTATCCATGCTAGAAGAAGCACTTCGATCAAGTTAGAAAGCGGCTTCCTTCAGCAAGAAATATATTTAAAGATCTAACCAATTTTAGCCCTGGAATAATCTTAAACCAGGCTTCTAGACCACTATTTTCGAAGTTGCCCTTTCTGAATTTGGCTGAAGAAAACCACCGCACTATTATTGAAGAACACTACAGAAAATTGCCTTTTATAGATTGGAAGGAAGAAGAACAATTTAAAGAAAATGGACTGCCTAAAAATGCAGAGCAGTTCTGGCAAGGAGTCATGAAACATCCCCAAATTAAAGAGCTTGCTTCTTTTGCTCTTACTTGCTTAATAACACTTATTAGCAATGCTGTAGTGGAGAGGATGTTCTCTCTTTTAACATGCATAAAAACCAAAGCAAGGAATAGACTTCAGCTGTCTCTCTTAGAAGCAATTATTAGAATTAGAGCAGAACTATTATCTTCAAACAAGTGCTGTAATGAATTTGTTCCTTCATCCAAAATGTTGAATGATTCCAAAGCTGGAATTGTATATTCTAATGAATCCTGTACTGAATTTCTCAACAATGAAGAGGAATACTTATTTGAAGAAGAGGTCTTCGTGTGATGTAAGTATATTTTTAATATATCTTTTTACTGGGCGATGTTTGGCTTTTTCTTTGGCTTTTTCATTTTTACTGTGCAATGTTTGGCTTTATTTTGGTTTTTTTTTATTTCGTGACTTGGCTTCTTTTGATCACGGCGATCTGGTCACCCTGATCACTGGTACAAATTTATTACAAAGCCAAGAAAAGCCAAAACGCCAAATTGATATTTTAGTGCCAAACCTGCTGTTAAAAAGCCAGATTTATCAGATTTGGCGTTTAAAAATCCAATTAGGTAACCTCGCTACCCGTGCACTGCTGGCGGGATAAAGGTTCAAACCCTACACCGGTAAGTGGGACTTTATTGTTGAACTCTCATTCAGAAAGCAATGGAAAATTTCTAGATGCAAAATTGCCTAGAAAATCTACCTATGGTTGGGGTTGATTGCAACGTCCTGCAAAGGACATGCATGATTTCTATTTTCTATGGTTTCTGTGAGTTGGAATAAAACTGAATTCATTGCTTGAAGCATTTTCCATTTTTCATTTTAGGAGTCTCCGTGGCAAGGTAGTCAAGCCGTTTGAATGGGGCTCCGAAGGTTGTGGGTTCGATTCCGTGCCGCGTCCTTCGGTTTCACGTGTTAAATTTTTCGGAGACTCCTCGCTAAAGCTACGGAGTTCGTGCTTGGTGTGACCCTTTCCGCGATGCGGAAAGAGACGGAGCCATATGGGATATAACCCGGTGCAATGAAGTCGACCCTGTCGACTTTTAAGCGACTTTTTATATTTGAAGCGATAGAAAAGCGGTTATCTCTTGAAATATTAAAAACTGTTAGAAAAGGGAAAGAAGCCAACAGATTTTATAATGCGCAAGGGAGGCAACAAAATAAGGAAACTGTTAAACATATTTACTTCTCTGTCTATTTGATTTTAGCAAACAACAAGCCAATTCAGCAAGATATTTATTAAGTAACTTTATTGATTTAAGAAAACTTATAAATTATTGATAGATTTTCAGAAAGTAATTACTTATAAGAATACAATCAAAAATAGAAAGCTCTAGAGATTCAACAATACAAAATGTAGATATGTGAAACCATAATATCGATAGTTGAACTAAAGAAAAATTGTGTCTCTTTAGTCTGGAATTTATTTGGGCGGCAATTTTGCCGTGACATAATAGAACAAAAACTGTTGGATGTTTTCGTCATCGGTACACATGTGCTGATATTGACAGATTCAAAAGCAGTAATAAAGTCGCTCTTGTCTCGGAAATTGCCAGTTCTAAGAACACTACTTTCTGAACTTAGCATAAGGTCACCATACAGTGGATACCATCCGACTGTGGAGTACCCGGAAACGACAGAGCTGATCGATTGGCTAAGGAAGGAGAAAAAAAGAACAACCTGATGTGCCCATTACATACCACCAAAAGAAAAGAATGATCAAATCAGTCAGAAGGCCACCAAACCCTACTCAAGACGACTATCACGATATGGACAGACCAGAACAGGTCATTATTCTGCGCCTCAGAACATGACACAATAGATTACGCAACCACATGTATACAAAATTCAAGATTTATGACTCAGCCATGTGCACATGTGGTTTGGCGTCACAGACAGCAGAGCAACGTACTCCAGGACTGCCCAAACTACAACATATCCAGGCGTACCTTCTGGCCCAGAGAGACAACAGTGGAAGATAAACTCTATGGACCGCTGAGTGAACTAAAAAAGACTGTTAGATTCATACAAGAGACAACATTGCAGTTATAGACATATTTCAGGCGAACGAAAGAAGAAGAAGAAGGTTCGTTCTCGAGAATGTACCAAAAACAGTATAAGCTTAGTGTATTGTTTTGCAGTTGTTTTAGCTAAAAAGTGCTAAAACTAGATACAAATTTAACTTGACCCAAATTTTTTTTTTTTTTTTAAAGAGGCATTTATGGCTAATTATTTTTCCCCCCTCTTTTCCATCCTGTTTCAGGATATTGCGGTCAACATCAGCATCTTTCGGCTGTATGTTGATTCTTAGGCTAGATTACGATTACTAGATTGCAATCTTAGACGAGAAGCATTTAGAGATTTATTCAAAATTATGAACTCATCGACAGAATATCAGCAAGCTAGAACTGCATCACTTCCTTTTGAGAAAATTTCTTCTACTCGCTGGCTTGTTCGGGGAAAAGTAATGTTCAACATTCTAATGAATTGGGAAGAACTCTAGGCTTATTTTATTTTTGCTGAATTAACAAATTATGACACTAAATTTAAGTCACGACTTATAAAGGAGATGCTTCTAGATCAAAGAAACTACCTTTATTTTCATTTTGCAACCCCTATTGTGCAGGAATTCGAAAGGTTAAATAGCCTTTTTCAGAAAAGTAAGGCAGATCCTCACGAATTACATGAAGAACTATTTTTGCATTATAAGAGTCTTAATAGTAGGATTTATGATGCCAATATTAAGAAAAAAGATATTTCTAATGTTGATTTTGGCATCAAGAGTGTGATAACTACATTCAGAAAAGTTCTGATACGAAAATTAACTGCCAACAAGAGGTCTTAGATCTCAAAGAAAGATGCTTATCCATGCTAGAAGAAGCACTCGATCAAGTTAGAAAGCGGCTTCCTTCAGCAAGAAATATATTTAAAGATCTAACCAATTTTAGCCCTGGAATAATCTTAAACCAGGCTTCTAGACCACTATTTTCGAAGTTGCCCTTTCTGAATTTGGCTGAAGAAAACCACCGCACTATTATTGAAGAACAATACAGAAAATTGCCTTTTATATATTGGAAGGAAGAAGAACAATTTAAAGAAAATGGACTGCCTAAAATTGCAGAGCAGTTCTGGCAAGGAGTCATGAAACATCCCCAAATTAAAGAGCTTGCTTCTTTTGCTCTTACTTGCTTAATAACACTTATTAGCAATGCTGTAGTGGAGAGGATGTTCTCTCTTTTAACATGCATAAAAACCAAAGCAAGGAATAGACTTCAGCTGTCTCTCTTAGAAGCAATTATTAGAATTAGAGCAGAACTATTATCTTCAAACAAGTGCTGTAATGAATTTGTTCCTTCATCCAGAATGTTGAATGATTCCAAAGCTGGAATTGTATATTCTAATGAATCCTGTACTGAATTTCTCAACAATGAAGAGGAATACTTATTTGAAGAAGAGGTCTTCGTGTGATGTAAGTATATTTTTAATATATCTTTTTACTGGGCGATGTTTGGCTTCTTCTTTGGCTTTTTCATATTTACTGTGTAATGTTTGGCTTTATTTTGGTTTTTTTTATTTCGTGACTTGGCTTCTTTTGATCACGGCGATCTGGTCACCCTGATCACTGGTACAAATTTTTTACAAAGCCAAGAAAAGCAAAAACGCCAAATTGATATTTTAATGCCAAACCTGCTTTTAAAAAGCCAGATTTATCAGATTTGGCGTTTAAAAATCCAATTAGGTAACCTCGCTACCCGTGCGCTGCTGGCGGGATAAAGGTTCAAACCCTACACCGGTAAGTGGGACTTTATTGTTGAACTCTCATTCAGAAAGCAATGGAAAATTTCTAGATGTAAAATTGCATAGAAGATCTACCTATGGTTGGGGTTGATTGCAACGTCCTGCAAAGGACATGCATGATTTCTATTTTCTATGGTTTCTGTGAGTTGGAATAAAACTGAATTCATTGCTTGAAGCATTTTCCATTTTTCATTTTGGGAGTCTCCGTGGCAAGGTAGTCAAGCCGTTTGAATGGGGCTCCGAAGGTTGTGGGTTCGATTCCGTGCCGTGTCCTTCGGTTTCACGTGTTAAATTTTTCGGAGACTCCTCGCTAAAGCTACGGAGTTCGTGCTTGGTGTGACCCTTTCCGCGATGCGGAAAGAGACGGAGCCATATGGGATATAACCCGGTGCAATGAAGTCGACCCTGTCGACTTTTAAGCGACTTTTTATGTTTGAAGCGATAGAAAAGCGGTTATCTCTTGAAATATTAAAAACTGTTTAGAAAAGGGAAAGAAGCCAACAGATTTTATAATGCGCAAGGGAGGCAACAAAATAAGGAAACTATTAAACATATTTACTTCTCTGTCTATTTGATTTTAGCAAACAACAAGCCAATTCAGCAAGATATTTATTAAGTAACTTTAGTGATTTAAGAAAACTTATAAATTATTGATAGATTTTCAGAAATTAATTACTTATAAGAATACAATCAAAAATAGAAAGCTCTAGAGATTCAACAATACAAAATGTAGATATGTGAAACCATAATATCGATAGTTGAACTAAAGAAAAATTGTGTCTCTTTAGTCTGGAATTTATTTGGGCGGCAATTTTGCCGTGACATAATAGAAAAAAAACTGTTGGATGTTTTCGTCATCGGTACACATGTGCTGATATTGACAGATTCAAAAGCAGTAATAAAGTCGCTCTTGTCTCGGAAATTGCCAGTTCTAAGAACACTACTTTCTGAACTTAGCATAAGGTCACCATACAGTGGATACCATCCGACTGTGGAGTACCCGGAAACGACAGAGCTGATCGATTGGCTAAGGAAGGAGAAAAAAAGAACAACCTGATGTGCCCATTACATACCACCAAAAGAAAAGAATGATCAAATCAGTCAGAAGGCCACCAAACCCTACTCAAGACGACTACCACGATATGGACAGACCAGAACAGGTCATTATTCTGCGCCTCAGAACATGACACAATAGATTACGCAACCACATGTATACAAAATTCAAGATTGATGACTCAGCCATGTGCACATGTGGTTTGGCGTCACAGACAGCAGAGCAACGTACTCCAGGACTGCCCAAACTACAACATATCCAGGCGTACCTTCTGGCCCAGAGAGACAACAGTGGAAGATAAACTCTATGGACCGCTGAGTGAACTAAAAAAGACTGTTAGATTCATACAAGAGACAACATTGCAGTTATAGACATATTTCAGGCGAACGAAAGAAGAAGAAGAAGGTTCGTTCTCGAGAATGTACCAAAAGCAGTATAAGCTTAGTGTATTGTTTTGCAGTTGTTTTAGCTAAAAAGTGCTAAAACTAGATACAAATTTAACTTGACCCAATTTTTTTTTTTTTTTTTTTAAAGAGGCATTTATGGCTAATTATTTTTTCCCCCTCTTTTCCATCCTGTTTCAGGATATTGCGGTCAACATCAGCATCTTTCGGCTGTATGTTGATTCTTAGGCTAGATTACGCTCATCAGCACGCCACGACCTTCTGAGCGACCGGCTCCATATTCTCATAAGTCACTGGCAGGGTGACCAGATTGGCCTTTAAAAGCCAAATTTGACATATTTGGCTTTTTAAGACAGATTTGGCGTTAGAAAATCAGTTTGGCTTTTTGGGTTTTTTCCTTGGCTTTTTTACATTTTTTTTATGGCATATGCCTCTTTTTTGAATTTTTTAATTTAATTGTTGTCTTGTTTTACTATTATTTAGCTAAAACAAATGCAAAACGATAAGCTTAGCATATGGTTTTCGTACTGTACTTGTACCTGGTCATGGTCTATGCGCACTGACGCACTACGCAGCTTTCTGTTTAGTTCAGTTTTCAAATTCATTATACCTTCATCTCAAGTATTTCTTCTTATTGAGCCTATTATATTATCATGCCAAAGTAGGTGAAATAATGGTAGCCCATGGATGTGGCAGCACTCTTGGTCAGGTAAAATTGCACCGAACGAAGTGCATATCACGAATAAAAAATGTTTTTTCACCGTCTTTAAGATCTGATCTAATTCTAGATCTGCAAAACAAGAAGTATGCACTCATCATTGATGAGTCCACTGATGTCTCGACCCAAAAATATTTGTGCATTTTAGTTAGATACCTCAGCGATAAAATAAATGAAATTACTACTAGTTTTCTAGGTTTGATTTCAGTTCAGGAGGCTACAGGAGAGAATATATTTAATTTGATTAACACTGAAATTGAAAAATATAATCAATCATTAAAAAATTGCATTGGTTTTGCATCCGATGGTGCTTCCAGTATGGTTGGATGCAACAATTCAGTTTGGTCCAGAATGACAGATGTATCTCCTTCATGTGTTCAGTATAAGTGTGTTTGCCATTCATTAGCATTGTGCATCAAATATGCAGTGTCAAAACTACCTTCAAACATTGCATTTTTGCTGACAGAAATACCAAATTGGTTTAGACATTGCAATCTTAGACGAGAAGCATTTAGAGATTTATTCAAAATTATGAACTCATCGACAGAATTTCAGCAAGCTAGAACTGCATCACTTCCTTTTGAGAAAATTTCTTCTACTCGCTGGCTTGTTCGGGGAAAAGTAATGTTCAACATTCTAATGAATTGGGAAGAACTCTAGGCTTATTTTATTTCTGCTGAATTAGCAAATTATGACACTAAATTTAAGTCACGACTTATAAAGGAGATGCTTCTAGATCAAAGAAACTACCTTTATTTTCATTTTGCAACCCCTATTGTGCAGGAATTCGAAAGGTTAAATAGCCTTTTTCAGAAAAGTAAGGCAGATCCTCACGAATTACATGAAGAACTATTTTTGCATTATAAGAGTCTTAATAGTAGGATTTATGATGCCAATATTAAGAAAAAAGATATTTCTAATGTTGATTTTGGCATCAAGAGTGTGATAACTACATTCAGAAAAGTTCTGATACGAAAATTAACTGCCAACAAGAGGTCTTAGATCTCAAAGAAAGATGCTTATCCATGCTAGAAGAAGCACTCGATCAAGTTAGAAAGCGGCTTCCTTCAGCAAGAAATATATTTAAAGATCTAACCAATTTTAGCCCTGGAATAATCTTAAACCAGGCTTCTAGACCAATATTTTCGAAGTTGCCCTTTCTGAATTTGGCTGAAGAAAACCACCGCACTATTATTGAAGAACAATACAGAAAATTGCCTTTTATATATTGGAAGGAAGAAGAACAATTTAAAGAAAATGGACTGCCTAAAATTGCAGAGCAGTTCTGGCAAGGAGTCATGAAACATCCCCAAATTAAAGAGCTTGCTTCTTTTGCTCTTACTTGCTTAATAACACTTATTAGCAATGCTGTAGTGGAGAGGATGTTCTCTCTTTTAACATGCATAAAAACCAAAGCAAGGAATAGACTTCAGCTGTCTCTCTTAGAAGCAATTATTAGAATTAGAGCAGAACTATTATCTTCAAACAAGTGCTGTAATGAATTTGTTCCTTCATCCAGAATGTTGAATGATTCCAAAGCTGGAATTGTATATTCTAATGAATCCTGTACTGAATTTCTCAACAATGAAGAGGAATACTTATTTGAAGAAGAGGTCTTCGTGTGATGTAAGTATATTTTTAATATATCTTTTTACTGGGCGATGTTTGGCTTCTTCTTTGGCTTTTTCATATTTACTGTGTAATGTTTGGCTTTATTTTGGTTTTTTTTATTTCGTGACTTGGCTTCTTTTGATCACGGCGATCTGGTCACCCTGATCACTGGTACAAAT
This sequence comes from Cepaea nemoralis, assembly GCA_014155875.1. Classification (NCBI taxonomy): domain Eukaryota; kingdom Metazoa; phylum Mollusca; class Gastropoda; order Stylommatophora; family Helicidae; genus Cepaea; species Cepaea nemoralis. The sequence goes on along the minus strand of JACEFZ010026980.1, from coordinate 39,286 downwards.
TTTTTACAAAGCCAAGAAAAGCAAAAACGCCAAATTGATATTTTAATGCCAAACCTGCTTTTAAAAAGCCAGATTTATCAGATTTGGCGTTTAAAAATCCAATTAGGTAACCTCGCTACCCGTGCACTGCTGGCGGGATAAAGGTTCAAACCCTACACCGGTAAGTGGGACTTTATTGTTGAACTCTCATTCAGAAAGCAATGGAAAATTTCTAGATGTAAAATTGCATAGAAGAGTTACCTATGGTTGGGGTTGATTGCAACGTCCTGCAAAGGACATGCATGATTTCTATTTTCTATGGTTTCTGTGAGTTGGAATAAAACTGAATTCATTGCTTGAAGCATTTTCCATTTTTCATTTTGGGAGTCTCCGTGGCAAGGTAGTCAAGCCGTTTGAATGGGGCTCCGAAGGTTGTGGGTTCGATTCCGTGCCGCGTCCTTCGGTTTCACGTGTTACATTTTTCGGAGACTCCTCGCTAAAGCTACGGAGTTCGTGCTTGGTGTGACCCTTTCCGCGATGCGGAAAGAGACGGAGCCATATGGGATATAACCCGGTGCAATGAAGTCGACCCTGTCGACTTTTAAGCGACTTTTTATGTTTGAAGCGATAGAAAAGCGGTTATCTCTTGAAATATTAAAAACTGTTTAGAAAAGGGAAAGAAGCCAACAGATTTTATAATGCGCAAGGGAGGCAACAAAATAAGGAAACTATTAAACATATTTACTTCTCTGTCTATTTGATTTTAGCAAACAACAAGCCAATTCAGCAAGATATTTATTAAGTAACTTTAGTGATTTAAGAAAACTTATAAATTATTGATAGATTTTCAGAAATTAATTACTTATAAGAATACAATCAAAAATAGAAAGCTCTAGAGATTCAACAATACAAAATGTAGATATGTGAAACCATAATATCGATAGTTGAACTAAAGAAAAATTGTGTCTCTTTAGTCTGGAATTTATTTGGGCGGCAATTTTGCCGTGACATAATAGAAAAAAAAACTGTTGGATGTTTTCGTCATCGGTACACATGTGCTGATATTGACAGATTCAAAAGCAGTAATAAAGTCGCTCTTGTCTCGGAAATTGCCAGTTCTAAGAACACTACTTTCTGAACTTAGCATAAGGTCACCATACAGTGGATACCATCCGACTGTGGAGTACCCGGAAACGACAGAGCTGATCGATTGGCTAAGGAAGGAGAAAAAAAGAACAACCTGATGTGCCCATTACATACCACCAAAAGAAAAGAATGATCAAATCAGTCAGAAGGCCACCAAACCCTACTCAAGACGACTACCACGATATGGACAGACCAGAACAGGTCATTATTCTGCGCCTCAGAACATGACACAATAGATTACGCAACCACATGTATACAAAATTCAAGATTGATGACTCAGCCATGTGCACATGTGGTTTGGCGTCACAGACAGCAGAGCAACGTACTCCAGGACTGCCCAAACTACAACATATCCAGGCGTACCTTCTGGCCCAGAGAGACAACAGTGGAAGATAAACTCTATGGACCGCTGAGTGAACTAAAAAAGACTGTTAGATTCATACAAGAGACAACATTGCAGTTATAGACATATTTCAGGCGAACGAAAGAAGAAGAAGAAGGTTCGTTCTCGAGAATGTACCAAAAGCAGTATAAGCTTAGTGTATTGTTTTGCAGTTGTTTTAGCTAAAAAGTGCTAAAACTAGATACAAATTTAACTTGACCCAAATTTTTTTTTTTTTTTTTTTAAAGAGGCATTTATGGCTAATTATTTTTTCCCCCTCTTTTCCATCCTGTTTCAGGATATTGCGGTCAACATCAGCATCTTTCGGCTGTATGTTGATTCTTAGGCTAGATTACGCTCATCAGCACGCCACGACCTTCTGAGCGACCGGCTCCATATTCTCATAAGTCACTGGCAGGGTGACCAGATTGGCTTTTAAAAGCCAAATTTGACATATTTGGCTTTTTAAGACAGATTTGGCGTTAGAAAATCAGTTTGGCTTTTTGGGCTTTTTCCTTGGCTTTTTTACATTTTTTTATGGCATATGCCTCTTTTTGAATTTTTTAATTTAATTGTTGTCTTGTTTTACTATTATTTAGCTAAAACAAATGCAAAACGATAAGCTTAGCATATGGTTTTCGTACTGTACTTGTACCTGGTCATGTTCTATGCGCACTGACGCACTACGCAGCTTTCTGTTTAGTTCAGTTTTCAAATTCATTATACCTTCATCTCAAGTATTTCTTCTTATTGAGCCTATTATATTATCATGCCAAAGTGGAAACCATCTTATGATACTAATCGGAAATATAATGATCAATGGGAAAAGACATTTGTGTGGCTCAAGAAATCCACTGACGGTTCTGAACAGGCATATTGCAAATTGTGCCATTGATATATTATTCCAAGATTTTCAAATCTCGCAAATCACGCAACAGAAAAACACAAGCGGAGCGCGCCATCTTCTTCACACAAATCACTTTCAGTGGTGACAATAAGCAAGAAAATTGATGAGAAAGTCAAATTAGCAGAGTTACAAATTGCTGTTAGCATGGCCTGTCATAGTGCCATACGCACCATCGATTACTTAGGTGAAATAATGGTAGCCCATGGATGTGGCAGCACTCTTGGTCAGGTAAAATTGCACCGAACGAAGTGCATATCACGAATAAAAAATGTTTTTTCACCGTCTTTAAGATCTGATCTAATTCTAGATCTGCAAAACAAGAAGTATGCACTCATCATTGATGAGTCCACTGATGTCTCGACCCAAAAATATTTGTGCATTTTAGTTAGATACCTCAGCGATAAAATAAATGAAATTACTACTAGTTTTCTAGGTTTGATTTCAGTTCAGGAGGCTACAGGAGAGAATATATTTAATTTGATTAACACTGAAATTGAAAAATATAATCAATCATTAAAAAATTGCATTGGTTTTGCATCCGATGGTGCTTCCAGTATGGTTGGATGCAACAATTCAGTTTGGTCCAGAATGACAGATGTATCTCCTTCATGTGTTCAGTATAAGTGTGTTTGCCATTCATTAGCATTGTGCATCAAATATGCAGTGTCAAAACTACCTTCAAACATTGCATTTTTGCTGACAGAAATACCAAATTGGTTTAGACATTGCAATCTTAGACGAGAAGCATTTAGAGATTTATTCAAAATTATGAACTCATCGACAGAATTTCAGCAAGCTAGAACTGCATCACTTCCTTTTGAGAAAATTTCTTCTACTCGCTGGCTTGTTCGGGGAAAAGTAATGTTCAACATTCTAATGAATTGGGAAGAACTCTAGGCTTATTTTATTTCTGCTGAATTAGCAAATTATGACACTAAATTTAAGTCACGACTTATAAAGGAGATGCTTCTAGATCAAAGAAACTACCTTTATTTTCATTTTGCAACCCCTATTGTGCAGGAATTCGAAAGGTTAAATAGCCTTTTTCAGAAAAGTAAGGCAGATCCTCACGAATTACATGAAGAACTATTTTTGCATTATAAGAGTCTTAATAGTAGGATTTATGATGCCAATATTAAGAAAAAAGATATTTCTAATGTTGATTTTGGCATCAAGAGTGTGATAACTACATTCAGAAAAGTTCTGATACGAAAATTAACTGCCAACAAGAGGTCTTAGATCTCAAAGAAAGATGCTTATCCATGCTAGAAGAAGCACTCGATCAAGTTAGAAAGCGGCTTCCTTCAGCAAGAAATATATTTAAAGATCTAACCAATTTTAGCCCTGGAATAATCTTAAACCAGGCTTCTAGACCACTATTTTCGAAGTTGCCCTTTCTGAATTTGGCTGAAGAAAACCACCGCACTATTATTGAAGAACAATACAGAAAATTGCCTTTTATATATTGGAAGGAAGAAGAACAATTTAAAGAAAATGGACTGCCTAAAAATGCAGAGCAGTTCTGGCAAGGAGTCATGAAACATCCCCAAATTAAAGAGCTTGCTTCTTTTGCTCTTACTTGCTTAATAACACTTATTAGCAATGCTGTAGTGGAGAGGATGTTCTCTCTTTTAACATGCATAAAAACCAAAGCAAGGAATAGACTTCAGCTGTCTCTCTTAGAAGCAATTATTAAAATTAGAGCAGAACTATTATCTTCAAACAAGTGCTGTAATGAATTTGTTCCTTTATCCAAAATGTTGAATGATTCCAAAGCTGGAATTGTATATTCTAATGAATCCTGTACTGAATTTCTCAACAATGAAGAGGAATACTTATTTGAAGAAGAGGTCTTCGTGTGATGTAAGTATATTTTTAATATATCTTTTTACTGGGCGATGTTTGGCTTTTTCTTTGGCTTTTTCATTTTTACTGTGCAATGTTTGGCTTTATTTTGTTTGTTTTTTTATTTCGTGACTTGGCTTCTTTTGATCACGGCGATCTGGTCACCCTGATCACTGGTACAAATTTTTTACAAAGCCAAGAAAAGCCAAAACGCCAAATTGATATTTTAGTGCCAAACCTGCTTTTAAAAAGCCAGATTTATCAGATTTGGCGTTTAAAAATCCAATTAGGTAACCTCGCTACCCGTGCGCTGCTGGCGGGATAAAGGTTCAAACCCTACACCGGTAAGTGGGACTTTATTGTTGAACTCTCATTCAGAAAGCAATGGAAAATTTCTAGATGTAAAATTGCCTAGAAAATCTACCTATGGTTGGGGTTGATTGCAACGTCCTGCAAAGGACATGCATGATTTCTATTTTCTATGGTTTCTGTGAGTTGGAATAAAACTGAATTCATTGCTTGAAGCATTTTCCATTTTTCATTTTGGGAGTCTCCGTGGCAAGGTAGTCAAGCCGTTTGAATGGGGCTCCGAAGGTTGTGGGTTCGATTCCGTGCCGCGTCCTTCGGTTTCACGTGTTAAATTTTTCGGAGACTCCTCGCTAAAGCTACGGAGTTCGTGCTTGGTGTGACCCTTTCCGCGATGCGGAAAGAGACGGAGCCATATGGGATATAACCCGGTGCAATGAAGTCGACCCTGTCGACTTTTAAGCGACTTTTTATGTTTGAAGCGATAGAAAAGCGGTTATCTCTTGAAATATTAAAAACTGTTTAGAAAAGGGAAAGAAGCCAACAGATTTTATAATGCGCAAGGGAGGCAACAAAATAAGGAAACTATTAAACATATTTACTTCTCTGTCTATTTGATTTTAGCAAACAACAAGCCAATTCAGCAAGATATTTATTAAGTAACTTTATTGATTTAAGAAAACTTATAAATTATTGATAGATTTTCAGAAAGTAATTACTTATAAGAATACAATCAAAAATAGAAAGCTCTAGAGATTCAACAATACAAAATGTAGATATGTGAAACCATAATATCGATAGTTGAACTAAAGAAAAATTGTGTCTCTTTAGTCTGGAATTTATTTGGGCGGCAATTTTGCCGTGACATAATAGAAAAAAAACTGTTGGATGTTTTCGTCATCGGTACACATGTGCTGATATTGACAGATTCAAAAGCAGTAATAAAGTCGCTCTTGTCTCGGAAATTGCCAGTTCTAAGAACACTACTTTCTGAACTTAGCATAAGGTCACCATACAGTGGATACCATCCGACTGTGGAGTACCCGGAAACGACAGAGCTGATCGATTGGCTAAGGAAGGAGAAAAAAAGAACAACCTGATGTGCCCATTACATACCACCAAAAGAAAAGAATGATCAAATCAGTCAGAAGGCCACCAAACCCTACTCAAGACGACTACCACGATATGGACAGACCAGAACAGGTCATTATTCTGCGCCTCAGAACATGACACAATAGATTACGCAACCACATGTATACAAAATTCAAGATTGATGACTCAGCCATGTGCACATGTGGTTTGGCGTCACAGACAGCAGAGCAACGTACTCCAGGACTGCCCAAACTACAACATATCCAGGCGTACCTTCTGGCCCAGAGAGACAACAGTGGAAGATAAACTCTATGGACCGCTGAGTGAACTAAAAAAGACTGTTAGATTCATACAAGAGACAACATTGCAGTTATAGACATATTTCAGGCGAACGAAAGAAGAAGAAGAAGGTTCGTTCTCGAGAATGTACCAAAAGCAGTATAAGCTTAGTGTATTGTTTTGCAGTTGTTTTAGCTAAAAAGTGCTAAAACTAGATACAAATTTAACTTGACCCAATTTTTTTTTTTTTTTTTTTTAAAGAGGCATTTATGGCTAATTATTTTTTCCCCCTCTTTTCCATCCTGTTTCAGGATATTGCGGTCAACATCAGCATCTTTCGGCTGTATGTTGATTCTTAGGCTAGATTACGCTCATCAGCACGCCACGACCTTCTGAGCGACCGGCTCCATATTCTCATAAGTCACTGGCAGGGTGACCAGATTGGCCTTTAAAAGCCAAATTTGACATATTTGGCTTTTTAAGACAGATTTGGCGTTAGAAAATCAGTTTGGCTTTTTGGGCTTTTTTCCTTGGCTTTTTTACATTTTTTTATGGCATATGCCTCTTTTTGAATTTTTTAATTTAATTGTTGTCTTGTTTTACTATTATTTAGCTAAAACAAATGCAAAACGATAAGCTTAGCATATGGTTTTCGTACTGTACTTGTACCTGGTCATGTTCTATGCGCACTGACGCACTACGCAGCTTTCTGTTTAGTTCAGTTTTCAAATTCATTATACCTTCATCTCAAGTATTTCTTCTTATTGAGCCTATTATATTATCATGCCAAAGTGGAAACCATCTTATGATACTAATCGGAAATATAATGATCAATGGGAAAAGACATTTGTGTGGCTCAAGAAATCCACTGACGGTTCTGAACAGGCATATTGCAATTGTGCCATTGATATATTATTCCAAGATTTTCAAATCTCGCAAATCACGCAACAGAAAAACACAAGCGGAGCGCGCCATCTTCTTCACACAAAGTCACTTTCAGTGGTGACAATAAGCAAGAAAATTGATGAGAAAGTCAAATTAGCAGAGTTACCAATTGCTGTTAGCATGGCCTGTCATAGTGCCATACGTACCATCGATTACTTAGGTGAAATAATGGTAGCCCATGGATGTGGCAGCACTCTTGGTCAGGTAAAATTGCACCGAACGAAGTGCATATCACGAATAAAAAATGTTTTTTCACCGTCTTTAAGATCTGATCTAATTCTAGATCTGCAAAACAAGAAGTATGCACTCATCATTGATGAGTCCACTGATGTCTCGACCCAAAAATATTTGTGCATTTTAGTTAGATACCTCAGCGATAAAATAAATGAAATTACTACTAGTTTTCTAGGTTTGATTTCAGTTCAGGAGGCTACAGGAGAGAATATATTTAATTTGATTAACACTGAAATTGAAAAATATAATCAATCATTAAAAAATTGCATTGGTTTTGCATCCGATGGTGCTTCCAGTATGGTTGGATGCAACAATTCAGTTTGGTCCAGAATGACAGATGTATCTCCTTCATGTGTTCAGTATAAGTGTGTTTGCCATTCATTAGCATTGTGCATCAAATATGCAGTGTCAAAACTACCTTCAAACATTGCATTTTTGCTGACAGAAATACCAAATTGGTTTAGACATTGCAATCTTAGACGAGAAGCATTTAGAGATTTATTCAAAATTATGAACTCATCGACAGAATTTCAGCAAGCTAGAACTGCATCACTTCCTTTTGAGAAAATTTCTTCTACTCGCTGGCTTGTTCGGGGAAAAGTAATGTTCAACATTCTAATGAATTGGGAAGAACTCTAGGCTTATTTTATTTCTGCTGAATTAGCAAATTATGACACTAAATTTAAGTCACGACTTATAAAGGAGATGCTTCTAGATCAAAGAAACTACCTTTATTTTCATTTTGCAACCCCTATTGTGCAGGAATTCGAAAGGTTAAATAGCCTTTTTCAGAAAAGTAAGGCAGATCCTCACGAATTACATGAAGAACTATTTTTGCATTATAAGAGTCTTAATAGTAGGATTTATGATGCCAATATTAAGAAAAAAGATATTTCTAATGTTGATTTTGGCATCAAGAGTGTGATAACTACATTCAGAAAAGTTCTGATACGAAAATTAACTGCCAACAAGAGGTCTTAGATCTCAAAGAAAGATGCTTATCCATGCTAGAAGAAGCACTCGATCAAGTTAGAAAGCGGCTTCCTTCAGCAAGAAATATATTTAAAGATCTAACCAATTTTAGCCCTGGAATAATCTTAAACCAGGCTTCTAGACCACTATTTTCGAAGTTGCCCTTTCTGAATTTGGCTGAAGAAAACCACCGCACTATTATTGAAGAACAATACAGAAAATTGCCTTTTATATATTGGAAGGAAGAAGAACAATTTAAAGAAAATGGACTGCCTAAAATTGCAGAGCAGTTCTGGCAAGGAGTCATGAAACATCCCCAAATTAAAGAGCTTGCTTCTTTTGCTCTTACTTGCTTAATAACACTTATTAGCAATGCTGTAGTGGAGAGGATGTTCTCTCTTTTAACATGCATAAAAACCAAAGCAAGGAATAGACTTCAGCTGTCTCTCTTAGAAGCAATTATTAGAATTAGAGCAGAACTATTATCTTCAAACAAGTGCTGTAATGAATTTGTTCCTTCATCCAGAATGTTGAATGATTCCAAAGCTGGAATTGTATATTCTAATGAATCCTGTACTGAATTTCTCAACAATGAAGAGGAATACTTATTTGAAGAAGAGGTCTTCGTGTGATGTAAGTATATTTTTAATATATCTTTTTACTGGGCGATGTTTGGCTTCTTCTTTGGCTTTTTCATATTTACTGTGTAATGTTTGGCTTTATTTTGGTTTTTTTTAATTTCGTGACTTGGCTTCTTTTGATCACGGCGATCTGGTCACCCTGATCACTGGTACAAATTTTTTACAAAGCCAAGAAAAGCAAAAACGCCAAATTGATATTTTAATGCCAAACCTGCTTTTAAAAAGCCAGATTTATCAGATTTGGCGTTTAAAAATCCAATTAGGTAACCTCGCTACCCGTGCGCTGCTGGCGGGATAAAGGTTCAAACCCTACACCGGTAAGTGGGACTTTATTGTTGAACTCTCATTCAGAACGCAATGGAAAATTTCTAGATGTAAAATTGCATAGAAGAGTTACCTATGGTTGGGGTTGATTGCAACGTCCTGCAAAGGACATGCATGATTTCTATTTTCTATGGTTTCTGTGAGTTGGAATAAAACTGAATTCATTGCTTGAAGCATTTTCCATTTTTCATTTTGGGAGTCTCCGTGGCAAGGTAGTCAAGCCGTTTGAATGGGGCTCCGAAGGTTGTGGGTTCGATTCCGTGCCGCGTCCTTCGGTTTCACGTGTTACATTTTTCGGAGACTCCTCGCTAAAGCTACGGAGTTCGTGCTTGGTGTGACCCTTTCCGCGATGCGGAAAGAGACGGAGCCATATGGGATATAACCCGGTGCAATGAAGTCGACCCTGTCGACTTTTAAGCGACTTTTTATGTTTGAAGCGATAGAAAAGCGGTTATCTCTTGAAATATTAAAAACTGTTTAGAAAAGGGAAAGAAGCCAACAGATTTTATAATGCGCAAGGGAGGCAACAAAATAAGGAAACTATTAAACATATTTACTTCCCTGTTTATTTGATTTTAGCAAACAACAAGCCAATTCAGCAAGATATTTATTAAGTAACTTTAGTGATTTAAGAAAACTTATAAATTATTGATAGATTTTCAGAAATTAATTACTTATAAGAATACAATCAAAAATAGAAAGCTCTAGAGATTCAACAATACAAAATGTAGATATGTGAAACCATAATATCGATAGTTGAACTAAAGAAAAATTGTGTCTCTTTAGTCTGGAATTTATTTGGGCGGCAATTTTGCCGTGACATAATAGAAAAAAAACTGTTGGATGTTTTCGTCATCGGTACACATGTGCTGATATTGACAGATTCAAAAGCAGTAATAAAGTCGCTCTTGTCTCGGAAATTGCCAGTTCTAAGAACACTACTTTCTGAACTTAGCATAAGGTCACCATACAGTGGATACCATCCGACTGTGGAGTACCCGGAAACGACAGAGCTGATCGATTGGCTAAGGAAGGAGAAAAAAAGAACAACCTGATGTGCCCATTACATACCACCAAAAGAAAAGAATGATCAAATCAGTCAGAAGGCCACCAAACCCTACTCAAGACGACTATCACGATATGGACAGACCAGAACAGGTCATTATTCTGCGCCTCAGAACATGACACAATAGATTACGCAACCACATGTATACAAAATTCAAGATTGATGACTCAGCCATGTGCACATGTGGTTTGGCGTCACAGACAGCAGAGCAACGTACTCCAGGACTGCCCAAACTACAACATATCCAGGCGTACCTTCTGGCCCAGAGAGACAACAGTGGAAGATAAACTCTATGGACCGCTGAGTGAACTAAAAAAGACTGTTAGATTCATACAAGAGACAACATTGCAGTTATAGACATATTTCAGGCGAACGAAAGAAGAAGAAGAAGGTTCGTTCTCGAGAATGTACCAAAAGCAGTATAAGCTTAGTGTATTGTTTTGCAGTTGTTTTAGCTAAAAAGTGCTAAAACTAGATACAAATTTAACTTGACCCAATTTTTTTTTTTTTTTTTTTAAAGAGGCATTTATGGCTAATTATTTTTTCCCCCTCTTTTCCATCCTGTTTCAGGATATTGCGGTCAACATCAGCATCTTTCGGCTGTATGTTGATTCTTAGGCTAGATTACGCTCATCAGCACGCCACGACCTTCTGAGCGACCGGCTCCATATTCTCATAAGTCACTGGCAGGGTGACCAGATTGGCCTTTAAAAGCCAAATTTGACATATTTGGCTTTTTAAGACAGATTTGGCGTTAGAAAATCAGTTTGGCTTTTTGGGTTTTTTCCTTGGCTTTTTTACATTTTTTTTATGGCATATGCCTCTTTTTGAATTTTTTAATTTAATTGTTGTCTTGTTTTACTATTATTTAGCTAAAACAAATGCAAAACGATAAGCTTAGCATATGGTTTTCGTACTGTACTTGTACCTGGTCATGTTCTATGCGCACTGACGCACTACGCAGCTTTCTGTTTAGTTCAGTTTTCAAATTCATTATACCTTCATCTCAAGTATTTCTTCTTATTGAGCCTATTATATTATCATGCCAAAGTGGAAACCATCTTATGATACTAATCGGAAATATAATGATCAATGGGAAAAGACATTTGTGTGGCTCAAGAAATCCACTGACGGTTCTGAACAGGCATATTGCAAATTGTGCCATTGATATATTATTCCAAGATTTTCAAATCTCGCAAATCACGCAACAGAAAAACACAAGCGGAGCGCGCCATCTTCTTCACACAAATCACTTTCAGTGGTGACAATAAGCAAGAAAATTGATGAGAAAGTCAAATTAGCAGAGTTACCAATTGCTGTTAGCATGGCCTGTCATAGTGCCATACGTACCATCGATTACTTAGGTGAAATAATGGTAGCCCATGGATGTGGCAGCACTCTTGGTCAGGTAAAATTGCACCGAACGAAGTGCATATCACGAATAAAAAATGTTTTTTCACCGTCTTTAAGATCTGATCTAATTCTAGATCTGCAAAACAAGAAGTATGCACTCATCATTGATGAGTCCACTGATGTCTCGACCCAAAAATATTTGTGCATTTTAGTTAGATACCTCAGCGATAAAATAAATGAAATTACTACTAGTTTTCTAGGTTTGATTTCAGTTCAGGAGGCTACAGGAGAGAATATATTTAATTTGATTAACACTGAAATTGAAAAATATAATCAATCATTAAAAAATTGCATTGGTTTTGCATCCGATGGTGCTTCCAGTATGGTTGGATGCAACAATTCAGTTTGGTCCAGAATGACAGATGTATCTCCTTCATGTGTTCAGTATAAGTGTGTTTGCCATTCATTAGCATTGTGCATCAAATATGCAGTGTCAAAACTACCTTCAAACATTGCATTTTTGCTGACAGAAATACCAAATTGGTTTAGACATTGCAATCTTAGACGAGAAGCATTTAGAGATTTATTCAAAATTATGAACTCATCGACAGAATTTCAGCAAGCTAGAACTGCATCACTTCCTTTTGAGAAAATTTCTTCTACTCGCTGGCTTGTTCGGGGAAAAGTAATGTTCAACATTCTAATGAATTGGGAAGAACTCTAGGCTTATTTTATTTCTGCTGAATTAGCAAATTATGACACTAAATTTAAGTCACGACTTATAAAGGAGATGCTTCTAGATCAAAGAAACTACCTTTATTTTCATTTTGCAACCCCTATTGTGCAGGAATTCGAAAGGTTAAATAGCCTTTTTCAGAAAAGTAAGGCAGATCCTCACGAATTACATGAAGAACTATTTTTGCATTATAAGAGTCTTAATAGTAGGATTTATGATACCAATATTAAGAAAAAAGATATTTCTAATGTTGATTTTGGCATCAAGAGTGTGATAACTACATTCAGAAAAGTTCTGATACGAAAATTAACTGCCAACAAGAGGTCTTAGATCTCAAAGAAAGATGCTTATCCATGCTAGAAGAAGCATTCGATCAAGTTAGAAAGCGGCTTCCTTCAGCAAGAAATATATTTAAAGATCTAACCAATTTTAGCCCTGGAATAATCTTAAACCAGGCTTCTAGACCACTATTTTCGAAGTTGCCCTTTCCGAATTTGGCTGAAGAAAACCACCGCACTATTATTGAAGAACAATACAGAAAATTGCCTTTTATATATTGGAAGGAAGAAGAACAATTTAAAGAAAATGGACTGCCTAAAATTGCAGAGCAGTTCTGGCAAGGAGTCATGAAACATCCCCAAATTAAAGAGCTTGCTTCTTTTGCTCTTACTTGCTTAATAACACTTATTAGCAATGCTGTAGTGGAGAGGATGTTCTCTCTTTTAACATGCATAAAAACCAAAGCAAGGAATAGACTTCAGCTGTCTCTCTTAGAAGCAATTATTAGAATTAGAGCAGAACTATTATCTTCAAACAAGTGCTGTAATGAATTTGTTCCTTCATCCAGAATGTTGAATGATTCCAAAGCTGGAATTGTATATTCTAATGAATCCTGTACTGAATTTCTCAACAATGAAGAGGAATACTTATTTGAAGAAGAGGTCTTCGTGTGATGTAAGTATATTTTTAATATATCTTTTTACTGGGCGATGTTTGGCTTCTTCTTTGGCTTTTTCATATTTACTGTGCAATGTTTGGCTTTATTTTTTTTTTTTTTTTATTTCGTGACTTGGCTTCTTTTGATCACGGCGATCTGGTCACCCTGATCACTGGTACAAATTTATTACAAAGCCAAGAAAAGCGAAAACGCCAAATTGATATTTTAGTGCCAAACCTGCTTTTAAAAAGCCAGATTTATCAGATTTGGCGTTTAAAAATCCAATTAGGTAACCTCGCTACCCGTGCGCTGCTGGCGGGATAAAGGTTCAAACCCTACACCGGTAAGTGGGACTTTATTGTTGAACTCTCATTCAGAAAGCAATGGAAAATTTCTAGATGTAAAATTGCATAGAAGATCTACCTATGGTTGGGGTTGATTGCAACGTCCTGCAAAGGACATGCATGATTTCTATTTTCTATGGTTTCTGTGAGTTGGAATAAAACTGAATTCATTGCTTGAAGCATTTTCCATTTTTCATTTTGGGAGTCTCCGTGGCAAGGTAGTCAAGCCGTTTGAATGGGGCTCCGAAGGTTGTGGGTTCGATTCCGTGCCGCGTCCTTCGGTTTCACGTGTTACATTTTTCGGAGACTCCTCGCTAAAGCTACGGAGTTCGTGCTTGGTGTGACCCTTTCCGCGATGCGGAAAGAGACGGAGCCATATGGGATATAACCCGGTGCAATGAAGTCGACCCTGTCGACTTTTAAGCGACTTTTTATGTTTGAAGCGATAGAAAAGCGGTTATCTCTTGAAATATTAAAAACTGTTTAGAAAAGGGAAAGAAGCCAACAGATTTTATAATGCGCAAGGGAGGCAACAAAATAAGGAAACTATTAAACATATTTACTTCTCTGTCTATTTGATTTTAGCAAACAACAAGCCAATTCAGCAAGATATTTATTAAGTAACTTTAGTGATTTAAGAAAACTTATAAATTATTGATAGATTTTCAGAAATTAATTACTTATAAGAATACAATCAAAAATAGAAAGCTCTAGAGATTCAACAATACAAAATGTAGATATGTGAAACCATAATATGGATAGTTGAACTAAAGAAAAATTGTGTCTCTTTAGTCTGGAATTTATTTGGGCGTGGTGTACCACATGGCGGCATTACTGACGTATACCGGTATGAAGTACCTACTCGGTGGTATGTCAACCTGACACAGGCGGCCATGTGGCAGTATACAAAGGCCTTCATGGCAAAACAGTTAAGCTGCCGGCGGAGGGGCTGGAGCTATCAATAGAGCACCTGGAACGAGAAAGGGACCGAGTTACGATTCATTGGCTTCCCAACACTATTTCTCCACAGGGAGTTAAGTTCATAGTGGAAAAAACAATTGGAGACGAAAACGCGGAAGTCTTCAGAATCCAGTACGGTGGCGGCAAGTGGGGCGTGCTGTGCACCCCCACAAAACCGGTGCCGCACTACGCAAAGATCACGGCACCAGGGAAAATAACAGGCGACCACCGCATAATGTTCTCTATGCCTGGTCGCCGGACTCAATGTCCATATTGCAGCCTAGACGATCACTGGTCTAACCAATGCCCGACAAGGCGGCAGAAGAAAGACAACAAGAAAACCTCTGAACTAGCACAAGAGAAATTCCCGGCAATCATGGGGAAGGCCCACACACAGAAAAACAACGCTGTCCAAGATGACGTCGAGGTAGCTAGCAGACCGGTGACCACAGAGACAGCCGTAGAAACTGCTCAAACAAAAACAGCTCCACAAAAAGCCAACGACGACGGCTTCCAAACCGTCACCTACGGCAAAAAAAGGCAGAGAGCAGAGAGAAGGAATTCCTCAAACAACAAAGACACAAGAGAAGAGGAGGGAAGTACTTCCCCTTCCCCTTCCAAACCATGCAAGAAAGCTGCTACAAAACAGCATGACAACAGCGACAATGAAGGACCACTTGTTATCAACACCGACGAAGACACCGACGAAGACACCGAGGAGAACGAAGACCACAAAAATATCACCACAACCGAAGACACAGCCCAGATTTGAAGTAATTTGTACAAAGGTAATCACGTAAATTCACCCACCATGTTTTTCATTCTATTTTTAAAATGGCTGACAATCTATGTATAATTAGCGTTAATATTCGTGGTATGAAAACGAAATTACAATATATAATCACACTCATACACAAACACAAACCAGATTTCATCTTATTACAAGAAACTAACATCAAAACAGACTTTGAAGCAATAGAACTAGTAACACGGTTAGGATTAAAGAATTCATCTTTCAGTTTAGCGAAACAAAACAGTGGGTCAGGGACAGCCATACTGCAAACATCCGACACGTGGGATATTGTTAGAACGCACAGAGACGAACACGGTAGAGTTAGCATGGTTCAAGTAAAGAACGACACACACGCCTACACAATAGTTAACATACATGCACCACCTAATTACCAATACCAACCCTTATTTTATGAACAGTTAGACGATTTATTAACACAGACATACAGGGGACAAAATATCGTCCTTGCCGGCGATTACAACTGCGTGCTTGAAGAAATAGACGTGTTAGGGGGAGAAGTAAGAACACAGCTGAGGAGGGCCGGCGGGGACGGCTTACATCAACTAGATACACTACGAAACATCATCGATACTCACAACCTCACAGACGCATTCAGGCATACACACCCCGACAGTAGAGAAACGACATACACAAACAAAACACACAACAGATCATCTAGATTAGATAGGATTTACACACCCGCAACACACCACATCATACAAACCAAACATCTACGGGAAACATTAGATTACACAGACCACAAAGGCATACTAGTACACATCAGCACAAACAGCACAGACACGCAGACATACAAACGGTCACCTCACTGGAAATACAATAATTCATTATTGAAACACACAGAATATGTAAAATATATGACACAGCTCATACACACGTACACAGACAATATACCGACTGAGAACATCGCACAATACTGGGACTTGCTAAAAAGCACCATACGAAGCAGAACACAACACTTAGCAACCATGATTCACAAAGACAGACTAAGACAGGAACGTATCATACAGACAGCCATACGGCTAACAAAACAGACAGACAGAAATGCATCACACTTACACATACTAGAAACACAACTAGAAGAACACCAACAACACAGATATCTGGGTGCTCTTCTCAGAACAAAGCTCGGCACAATCACACAAGAGACACCTACGAGACAATATTTAGCAATGGAGCAGAGTGTACAACGTAACAGACAAATAAGCAAAATATCAGACATGCAAGGAAACATGCAGACAGAAACACCACACATAGAGACTGCTTTCCAGCAACACTATACACAACTATTCACAGCAG
The DNA here is from genome assembly GCA_014155875.1 of Cepaea nemoralis. Lineage (NCBI taxonomy): Eukaryota > Metazoa > Mollusca > Gastropoda > Stylommatophora > Helicidae > Cepaea > Cepaea nemoralis. Next base: position 22,728 of record JACEFZ010026980.1, on the reverse strand, counting down.
AGACAGTTGACACACAGATACAAGATAACTTCTTACAGTATACAAAGAAATTATCTGACACAGACAGAGACACAATGGACACAGAACTGACACTGACAGACATAACACAGGCACTGAGCACAATGAACAAAGACAAAACCCCAGGACCAGACGGTTTGACAGTAGAATTCTACCAACACTTCTTTCCTATCCTAGGCAATCTTCTCCTCAAAGTCTATCAGGAAGCCTTTGACAAAAAACAACTTCCAGATAGCTGCAACATGTCCTACATTAAACTCATATGCAAAGACAAAACTGACAAGACACAACTAAAGAACTACAGACCAATCTCTTTACTCAACACAGACTACAAGATACTTGCCAAAACACTCACCAACAAACTTAAACCTTTCATGCAAACACTAATACACCCTGACCAACAGTGCAGTGTCAAAGACAGAAATATACATAAACACACCCATCTAATTAGAGACATCATCACCTACACGCACGGGAAAGACTGTCCATCCTCCATCTTGTCCCTGGATCAAGAGAAGGCCTTCGACAGAATTTCCCACACATACCTGCATAGAACACTAGAACACTGTAATATAGGACAATATTACAGGCAGTGGATACAGATCCTGTACAAAAACCCTGAGAGCAAAGTGTTGGTGAACCATTCACTGACAGCCAGCTTCAGGCTCACGAGATCTGTAAGGCAGGGATGTCCCCTATCACCACTACTGTATGTGCTCACCCTAGAGCCTTTATTAGAGAAGATAAGACAAGACACTAGTATTAAAGGCACCTTCCTGCATGGGATAGGAGAGCAGAAGCTCATCGCTTATGCAGATGACACTGCTTTCTTTCCCACTAGCAACACATCAATAAGGAACATACTCCACACCTTTACTTATTTTGGAAAAGGCAGTGGAGCCAAAGTAAATGTACAGAAATCATATATAATGGGACTGGGAAAGTGGAAACAAAAGTCTGATTTCCCTCCAGATCTGAGACACACAGACACCATGAAACTGTATGGGATCACATTTCCATGTGATCCCACAAAAACACACACACAGACATGGCACGCACTGACCCAAAAGATCACAGACATGTTACATAGGTATAGGTATAAAACATCCACAATATTTGGTAGAAGCACAGTAGTCAACACATTCATAATACCCAAAATAATATACTTAGCGACAGTACTGGACCCTCCCAAACAGACCATCACAAACATAAACAAACAAATCAGATGCTTTATCTTCACCAACACAATACACAGCATTAAACACAAAACTCTCATACAAGACAGGAAACAGGGGGGTATTGGACTTACAAGACATCCACACAAAAATACTGTCACTTAGGATTAGTTACATAGGTAAAATCATCAGACACCCAGAACAGCACAGACTAGCACTATACTACATAGCCCACAACATCAAACACCTCACACCACTTAACAATGCAACTGCACACTATCAGGGAACACTGCCAACATTCTATCAGACATGCATACAGGCAATACAAGGACATGAACAGTTAATACAGCAAACAACACACACAATATACAAACAGTTAGTTAGAGAGCAAGCACCACCACTCAAACTTAGAATCAAAAGAGGATACAAATACTTCATGTCTGACTTCACATGCACCTTTTCAAACCTACACAACAAACACATAACACCAACAGCTAGAGAAATCACATATAGGTTATTATACAGCATGACTCCAACAACACAGGGACAATACATAGACAAACAATGCCAGCTATGTAGAAACAACACACAAGAGACAGAGGAACACATTTATTTTACATGTCCAACAATTACTGCCACACGCGCAACACTCCAACACCTCATACAAACACACACAGGCAAACAAACCGACATATATAAAGCAATATTTCTCAACACTTTACCAAAGTCAGCAAAAGACATACACACAAAACTACTTATAGCTCTTTCTTACTATAGACATCTCATATGGACATGCAGAAACTCAGCCAGACACAAGCACTACACATATAACACACACTTAATATCATTTATGTACACGCGCAAAATATCACAACTATTTCCAGATTAAACCACATGTATTCCTTATTGTATTACAAATTTGGTATACATGAGCGCGAGAAAGAAAGAAGAAACTGTGAGTGAATGATGAGTAAATGATTAAAAAGATCACATATGGTCAAAAGACAAATGACAATCCCTTATGTAAAGAATAGTGGAAATATAAATGCTTGTTTTATTTGTTTCAAAATGATGGTTTTAACACTTATAGATAAGGGGAAAAGAAAAAAGGAGAAAAGAAAATCAACTCCTCCCATTCCAAATTACTATTTATGGAATGTTTTGCTTTAAATGCACTTGTTGTGCTATACTACCACCACTACTAAGATTATCACCTTAGTAAATAGAATCACATATCTATTATACTATTTATTATTATTATTATTATTATTTTTATTATTACTATTATTATTAATATATGTTTGTTGTTGTTTACTATTTTTATTATTATGAAAATGTCTACTATTATTATGATCATTATTATTATTACTATCATTATCTTACCCTTATTATCTTTAGTATCATTAATTTGAAAAGTATTAAGGATATCATCATTATTAATTTACAACTTCATCTCCCATGTCCCCCCCCCCCCCCACCTTTGCTTAAGGTTTGTTGCTTTTGCTACTACCCCCACTATTTTGTTTCAAACATTTGTCCAGCCTGTACCATCATAAAGAGTGGTCATGTCCCTTCTTCTCTTTGTCACCCCCTTTGAATCATGTGAGTGAGTGTTGAATGAATGAATACAAAATCACAAATGGTTACCAAACCAATGATACTGTAAACACTTGTGTCAATACAAATGCTCGGTTAAATTTTTATTAGAAAAACAAAAGAAAGAGAGAACACAGAGGAAAATATGAATGAACCCCTACATTTAAGGGGAAAAAAAAACAAGTAGGAAAATATAACCAACTCCTTTACTCCAAGTATTACTAAAAACTGCAGTTTACAAGTGTATGTACCTGCTAGGCTATGTTAACACCATTCCAAAGAAAATCATCCTAGCAAATGGAATCACATATTGTAAAAATGTTATCATTTTCATAACTATTAGTACCCTTGCTGTTTTTTATAATTGCTGTTATTACCCTCAGTATGCCTCTTCTTGCCATTATTATTATTGTCATCATTAGTAATAAACAAAAAACCCTTTCCCATGTGCCCCCCTCCCCTTGCTCATGGTTTGTGTTTGCCTTTGCTGATACCCACACCGGTTTGGTTCAAATAATTATCCTGCCTTTACCATCATTGCCCAGATAAGGGTGATGAAGGCATTGGTGGAATGAAACAAATTGGTGAGGAGATGGCAAGGGAAACAAAAATGTAAAGATTGTAAAAAAGTTTGTGCTAATACTGATGCGTGGTTTACTTTTTACAAAAAAGTTTAAAAAAAAAAAAAAGAGGAAGGGAAAAAATGAATGAACCCTTACAAATATGACAAAAAAATAAGCAAGGAGAAAAAGAAAACCAACTCCTTTTACTTCTACTATTATTGAACATTGCATGCATATGTAAAAAAAAAAAAAAGAAACAATAAGCAAGGAGAAAAAAGATAACCAACTCCTTTTTACACCTACTATATTATTTAACAGTGCAGGATGCAATTGTTATTGTATGTACCTGCCATGTTTTAACACCATTCCTAAGGAAATCATTTAGCAAATGGAATCACAGTTTTGGAAAATGTGATCATTATCATAACAAATTCTATCATTGTGTTTATTAGCATTGCTGTTATCACCCTTAGTAGTTTTTATTCCTTGTCATTATTATTATAAGATGTATTTCATGTAAACACCATTCCTAAGGTAATCAATTTAGCACATAAAATCACATGTTAAAACTATTATTTATTATCATTGAGTCTATCACTAGTCCCAGCACTGTTTATTCCTTGTCACTATGATATTTATTTATGTATTTGGTTGTTACTTTGCATTATTATCATTGTAATCACTATTAATATATATGGCTTTGTAAACGCGTATACTATCACATCCCCCTTTCCCACCCTTTTGATACTGTGATTGTTGTCTCTGCTGCCACCCTCACCGTTTTGTTTCAGTTCTGCACCGCCATGTTTATCATCACCGAGGGTGATGGTACTTGGTAGGAGTTTTTAGAGCTGACAGGAAAGCGGGGCGGCAGGGGAAATAATAACAGCCTGCTACCATCACGCTTTTGATTTAAAATATTTCCTTACAACAATGTCAATGGAGAAATGTTTAAATGTATAACATATTTGTAATTTTTGAGCATATGTCACCTACACGCCCACATGCAACGCTCTGTAAAAACACGCACACAAATACTGAACACACAGTACGCATGTAACAACACGAACAATACAAATGCAACAACTACCTTTCTGCATTGTAAACTAGTATACCCCTTGACAACCACCCCCCCTCCCCTTTTCCCCCACCCTTTCGACACTGTTGGTTTTGATGCTACTGCCGCCTTCAATAGTTAGTTCCAACAGATTTTACTGCCATTTTCCTCATTACCAAGTGGTGATGATGGTATTGGTGGGGTTGGAGCTGACAGGTGAGAGGGTGGCAGAGGGAAAATAATGGTATACTATCGTCTTGTTGTTGTTTGTACTCGTTTTTCTTTACCCCCCATTTCAAATGTAAAAATGTTGAAACAAATGTAAAAATTTGCGCATATGTCACCTACACTTCCACATGCAACGCTCTGTAACAACACGAACAATACAAATGCAAACGTTTCTTAACACTCAATAAAAGTTTTTTTTTAAAAAAAAAAAAATTTATTTGGGCGGCAATTTTGCCGTGACATAATAGAAAAAAAAACTGTTGGATGTTTTCGTCATCGGTACACATGTGCTGATATTGACAGATTCAAAAGCAGTAATAAAGTCGCTCTTGTCTCGGAAATTGCCAGTTCTAAGAACACTACTTTCTGAACTTAGCTTAAGGTCACATTTGGATTAAAGATTTTCTCTTTCACGGATTATTTAAACGTATCAGTGATATTTATTTTGTGGAAGTGAATTCGATAGTGTATCACCACGTGTATATCTGGATTAAAATTTCCTCTGTCACGGATTATTCAAATACATCAGTGATTTCAATTTTGTGGAAGTGTTTTCGATTGTTTTCACCACGTGTATCTGTATCTGTGCTTCCGTATTGAAGATTTCCTCTGTCACGGATTATCGAAGATGGAAAACCAAATTGTTAAACGTGTCAAAGTCAACACAAGTGAAGGTTTCGAAGGAGGAGCGTTCCATCAAGCGAACACACTTGTGTTTTCTATATCAGGACCTCATGTATTCCGTTTCAACTACTCGCTGATGGCGAGCGTCTTGAGGGGGCCTTGCGGGATTGGTAGGGAAGGGATAAAATCCATCTACCGCTTTCAGGACCCTAAAAGATGGTACGCTACGCTAACACCGGAAGCAAAGGCGGCTCATTATGAACGGCTTCACGGGATGAAGCATGAACTGCAGGATCCTAAAGTAACTATTGTAATTGAAAACATAGAGAAAGAAAAGACCAAGGCTATGATTCACTGGATGCCTACAACCGCAAAGATTGAGACAGTGAAGCAAATAGCCGCGGATATTTCGGGAGATATAAACGCGGAAGTGCATAAACTGAAAAACAGCACGGACAAGTGGTTATTTCTGTGCAACCCGAAAGAACCTCTGCCACATTACGTGGACATGGAGTTGGACGGGGTAGAAGACAAGCTACACCGTCTCTTCATCACAGTTCCGGGGCGCCGTACGGCATGTACAGTCTGTGGGGAAGACTCCCACTGGAGTAATAAATGTCCGGCCAAAATACAAACTCAGAAGGCACCTATACTGGCACAAAAAGTCACCTCGAACTCCCAGACAGATCAACATAGTAAGGAGGATGAAGACGGTTTCCAGCTGGTCAGTCGGAAAAGGGGACGCTCAACCAAGAGCCTGTCTGACGGTGAGAGCTCGACACCTCCAGCCTGCCAAACACATGTTACCACGCTGCCGCCCCTCAACAACCACGACTACCCTACACCGCCTGAAGCGCACAGGTCAAACAAAAAGAAATGCGTAAGTAATTATACTGAACAGATAACGACCAGCGCCATGACCGAAATAGACAGTGATAACATTAACACACCACCACGACAAAGAAACCTGTCAGATTCTTCACCACGCCTCGTTATTGACTTAGAGATTACGAGCCCGGCGAAGGAATCTACTGACAATCTCCAGAAATGATAACAGGAATACAGACAGTTTTGAAACAAGAAACATAATTATGCTCAACCGGTTCTTATTTTACAACAAAAATGGCAGCGGAAATTAAAATAATGAGTATTAACATTCGAGGTATAAGATCCAAAATTAATCATCTTATACCACTCATACACAAATATAAACCTGATTTTATACTCATTCAGGAAGCTAACGTTAAAACCGATGAACACGCATCATATATCACAACATGCTTAGGTCTAAGACACTCATGTTTTAGTCTTAGTACTCAACATATCGGATTGGGTACAGCAATAATACAGACATCGGACAGGTGGCAGATTATAGAGAAGGACAGGGACTGCCAGGGTAGGATAGCTATAGTGCAGGTGAGAAATAACATAAATAAATACACAATTGTCAACATACACGCACCGCCTGACTACAGAAATCAGCCGCTCTTCTACCAAACACTGGGAAATTTATTATCACGCTCATATCGGGGTCACAACATCATTCTAGGGGGTGATTTTAATTGCGTACTTTCGGCGCATGACCTTATAAATGGAGATGTAAGAATGCAAATTAGAAACACAACGGGGGAGGAGGAACATCAATTAGACACATTGCAAACAATTTTAGATATCCATGGGCTAACAGACGCATACAGGCAGATGCACCTCCATGGAACAGATACAACATACACAAACAATGCGCATAACAGAGCAGCGCGATTAGATAGAATTTATGCGCCCATAACACATCATATAACACAAGTCAAGCATTTACAGGAGACACTGAACTTCACAGATCATAAGGCGGTAGTTGCAACAATAAACACAGTACAAGCAACACCACACCTTAGAAGATCTCCCCATTGGAAACTGAACTGCACACTTTTACAAAATCAGGACTATGTAGATTGCATAACAAAACTGATCCTCACATACACAAGCGATATACCGGAGGGTAAAGCGCGAGAACTCTGGGAAACACTTAAACAAACTATACGAGAGAGAACACAAACACTAGCAGCAGTAATACACAAGCAAAAACTACAACAAGAAAAAGTATTGGAAAATGCAATTAAGCTCTTACTACAGACAGACAAAAACTCACCACACATCATAGCATTACAGGAAGAATTAGATCTCCACAGACATCATCGATTTCAGGGGGCTTTACTGCGAACAAAGTTACAAACTATAACACAAGAGATACCGAGTAAACAATACCTAGCTTTAGAACAAAACATACAGCGCAGCAGACAAATAGGCCAGATAATTGACAGGGAAGGAAATATACAAGTCGAGCCACAACAAATAGCCATAGCCTTTGAAGATTATTACAGGAACCTTTATACAGAGGAAAACACACAGGCGCACGTGCAAGAACACTTTATGAAATTCACAAAAGAACTCACAGAGGAACAGAAACTAACACTAGATACTGAATTAACACTAACAGATATAACACAAGCGGTTCATGGAATGCAGAAGGGCAAATCGCCTGGCCCTGACGGTATTACTGCTGAATTCTATCAGTTTTTCTTTCCTCTTCTAGGTCCCCTTTTACTAGCAGTATTCTCTGAATCTTTCCACAAACATGAACTCCCATCCAGTTTCAATACGTCTTACATCACTCTTATTCCGAAGGAGAACACTGACAAGACACTTTTAAAGAGTTACAGACCTATCTCGCTTTTAAACGTAGATTACAAGATTTTAACAAAGACTTTGATGAATAAATTGAAACCAGTAATGGCATCTCTCATTCATGAAGACCAGCAATGTAGTGTGCAACACCGGAATATCCAGCAACACACACACTTCATAAGGGACATCATCAACTACACACATCTGAAAAACTGTCAGTCCTCAATTCTCTCTTTAGATCAAGAAAAAGCATTCGACAGAATATCTCACTCATACCTCCACAAAACTCTCTCACACTGCAACGTGGGAAATTATTTTCGGACATGGGTCAAAATTTTATATTTGAAACCGGAAAGTCGGATTCTATTAAACCATACCCTAACCAATTCTTTCAGGTTGACTAGGTCAGTGAGACAGGGATGTCCCTTGTCCCCATTACTGTACGTTGTCGCTCTAGAGCCACTTCTAGAAAAGATACGACAGGACGACAATGTCAGGGGTACGTTCATACCAGGGAAGGGTGAACAAAAGCTGCGTGCTTATGCGGACGATACCATTTTCTTTCCGACCACTGAAAAATCTGTACGGATCATTTTGGAGACGTTCTCGTTTTTCGGCAAAGGGAGTGGGGCAAAATTAAACGTCCAAAAATCTACTATAATGGGCTTAGGCAAATGGAAAAATAAGGCGGATTTTCCATTTGACTTAACATCAAACAATCTTATAAAAGTGTACGGAATCGTCTTCCCATGTCAACCAAATCAGACACACAAAGACACTTGGCAAAATCTAGAGAAGAAAATAACAGATATGTTACAGAGATACAAATACAAAACAACTACCATATTTGGTAGAAGTACCATTGTTAATACATATATAATTCCAAAAATACTATATCTGTGCACAGTGCTAGATCCCCCACGTCAAACTGTCACAAACATAAACAAAGAGATTAGACGCTTTGTGTTTGGCAGCACCATCTACAGTATCAAACATACTACACTCATGCAAGACAAAAAAGATGGAGGTATCGCCCTCCAAGACATAACAACCAAAATACAATCACTTAGAATCAAACACGTAGGTGAAATCCTACAACACCCAGAAAAACACCATTTAGCACACTATTACATTGGAATTAGGCTATCTTCTTTAAAACCTATTAGGAATACATCCTCACATTATTTTGGCACTCTCCCAACGTTCTACAAAACATGTATTTCAGCCATTAAAGGACATGAAAAATTACTACACAAGAAAACACATACAATCTACAGGCATTTAGTTAAATTACAAGCAACTCCGGTACATCTCAGAATTAAAAGAGGACATAGATATTTCATAAAAGATTATACCGAAATTTTCTCTAATATTCACAACAAGCAGATTACTCTAAAAGCAAGGGAAATTACATATAGACTTGTTTACAGCATGACCCCAACAACAGAGAGAACAGCAAAAATAACTAAACAAATACTACAGTGTCAGCTTTGTAGACGGAACGTCCAAGAATCAGAAGAGCACATCTATTACGAATGCAACACAATCATGCCAACAAGAAATCTCCTACAAAACATCCTAAACACTCATTTGAAACAAAGAACAGATGTTTACAAAGCAATCATGATAAATTCCATTCCTTACTCCACAAAAGACACCCACACAAAGCTACTTGTTCTATTGGCAGAGTACAGAAATCTTATATGGACATTAAGAAACAAAGCACTATACAATTACAGAACAATCAACAAAGAAATTGTCCAACAACTTTATCAACAAAAAGTCGCAAACATTCTAATCCTAGCCCCACAAGCGCAAATCTCGTAAAATATTTGGCTGAAGACAGCACATATTACAGAAGAAGCAAATAACTTGTTTTAAATAAAGGATACTACAACTGTAAATGTATTTATTGATGGTATTAATAATCTTACAATTATACTATTATTATTATTATTATTATTAATACTATTATTATTAGTACTGCTATTATTATTATTAATTTTCCCATTATTATATTTGAATGTTCAACATGAAATATATTGTGGATGGGTGTCTGTGCCGTTGGCAGCAACATATGTATGCGTCTGTGTGTGGATGCAGGTGTGTGTGCGTGTGTGGTGCATGAATTTGCACGCGCATGTGTACGAGTGTGTGTGCGCGCGCACACGCGCGTGCGTGTGTGCGTGTAGCAGTCTTTAAACCAAGTCGGTATCTTAAGTATTAAAATGATGTTATACGGTAATGATATGTTTCAAAAGAAAAATATGCACCACCATGTATAAACAAATTCGATGAGCCCTTTAAGTACCCAGTAAGCTAAGTTGGCTTTTAGTGGCCAGGTTTTAATTCCTTCCCATTGTATATAAAACCCAGACACAATTTTGGACCAATTATCTCCCTGGGGACAGACCATGGACCCTAATTGCTAGTAGTAAATCCCTGATTCTTGTCCCCCAAACAAAAGACATCATGGACTAGAGCGTCACCCTGAAATTTGTCATCAGGCAACAACACCAACGGCCTTCGCCTCGGGAGCTTAGTGACCCAGAAATTACAAGGAAGCCACATTTTAATGGAAATGATAGTTTAAAGTTTATTGTCCAAGCGCGGGGCATTTAAATGTACTGCGGTCTCCAGAAAGCATGAGATTGTGTGTGCGTGTGTGTTTGTGTGTATGTGAGAGAAAGAGAGAGAGAGAGAGAGAGAGAGAGAGAGAGAGAGAGAGAGAGAGAGAGAGAGAGAGAGAGAGAGAGAGAGAGAGAGAGAGAGCGAGAGAGAGAGAGAGAGAGAGAGAGAGAGGAGAGGGAGAGATGGACAGGTTTTTCATGCATTTCGCTTGCGGAAGTGGAAGTGAAGCATATGCAAGGAATGTGTATCTACATGCACTATGCCACAAATGTCATATTAACATAACTGTATATATGTATGTATATGTTTTATTCACAATGTCACACTTAACACTAACAAACGGCAACGCTCTGTAATATACACAAACAAAAGAAACACACACTACAACTTGTAAATACACATTGCTTTGTATGAAATAAAAGTTGGAAGGAAAAAAAATTAAGGTCACCATACAGTGGATACCATCCGACTGTGGAGTACCCGGAAACGACAGAGCTGATCGATTATCTAAGGAAGGAGAAAAAAAGAACAGCCTGATGTGCCCATTACATACCACCAAAAGAAAAGAATGATCAAATCAGTCAGAAGGCCACCAATCCCTACTCAAGACGACTACCACGATATGGACAGACCAGAACAGGTCATTATTCTGCGCCTCAGAACATGACACAATAGATTACGCAACCACATGTATACAAAATTCAAGATTGATGACTCAGCCATGTGCACATGTGGTTTGGCGTCACAGACAGCAGAGCAACGTACTCCAGGACTGCCCAAGCTACAACATATCCAGGCGTACCTTCTGGCCCAGAGAGACAACAGTGGAAGATAAACTCTATGGACCGCTGAGTGAACTAAAAAAGACTGTTAGATTCATACAAGAGACAACATTGCAGTTATAGACATATTTCAGGCGAACGAAAGAAGAAAAAGATTCGTTCTCGAGAATGAACCAAAAGCAGTATAAGCTAAGCGTATTGTTTTGCAGTTGTTTAAGCTAAAAAGTGCTAAAACTAGATACAAATTTAACTTGACCAAAAAAAAAAAATTTTTTTTTAAAAAGAGGCATGTATGGCTAATTATTTTTTTCTCCCGCTTTTCCATCCTGTTTCAGGATATTGCGGTCAACATCAGCATCTTTCGGCTGTATGTTGATTCCTAGGCTAGATTACGCTCATCAGCACGCCACGACCTTCTGAGCGACCGGCTCCATATTCTCATAAGTCACTGGCAGGGTGAACAGATTGGCTTGTAAAAGCCAAATTTGACATATTTGGCTTTTTAAGACAGATTTGGCGTTAGAAAATCAGTTGGGCTTTTTGGGCTTTTTCCTTGGCTTTTTTACATTTTTTTTATGGCATATGCCTCTTTTTGAATTTTTAAATTTAATTGTTGTCTTGTTTTACTATTATTTAGCTAAAACAAATGCAAAACGATAAGCTTAGCATATGGTTTTCGTACTGTACTTGTACCTGGTCATGTTCTATGCGCACTGACGCACTACGCAGCTTTCTGTTTAGTTCAGTTTTCAAATTCATTATACCTTCATCTCAAGTATTTCTTCTTATTGAGCCTATTATATTATCATGCCAAAGTGGAAACCATCTTATGATACTAATCGGAAATATAATGATCAATGGGAAAAGACATTTGTATGGCTCAAGAAATCCACTGACGGTTCTGAACAGGCATATTGCAAATTGTGCCATTGATATATTATTCCAAGATTTTCAAATCTCGCAAATCACGCAACAGAAAAACACAAGCGGAGCGCGCCATCTTCTTCACACAAATCACTTTCAGTGGTGACAATAAGCAAGAAAATTGATGAGAAAGTCAAATTAGCAGAGTTACAAATTGCTGTTAGCATGGCCTGTCATAGTGCCATACGCACCATCGATTATTTAGGTGAAATAATGGTAGCCCATGGATGTGGCAGCACTCTTGGTCAGGTAAAATTGCACCGAACGAAGTGCATATCACTAATAAAAAATGTTTTTTCACCGTCTTTAAGATCTGATCTAATTCTAGATCTGCAAAACAAGAAGTATGCACTCATCATTGATGAGTCCACTGATGTCTCGACCCAAAAGTATTTGTGCATTTTAGTTAGATACCTCAGCGATAAAATAAATGAAATTACTACTAGTTTTCTAGGTTTGATTTCCAGTTCAGGAGGCTACAGGAGAGAATATATTTAATTTGATTAACACTGAAATTGAAAAATAGTAATCAATCATTAAAAAATTGCATTGGTTTTGCATCCGATGGTGCTTCCAGTATGGTTGGATGCAACAATTCAGTTTGGTCCAGAATGACAGATGTATCTCCTTCATGTGTTCAGTATAAGTGTGTTTGCCATTCATTAGCATTGTGCATCAAATATGCAGTGTCAAAACTACCTTCAAACATTGATTTTTGCTGACAGAAATACCAAATTGGTTTAGACATTGCAATCTAAGACGAGAAGCATTTAGAGATTTATTCAAAATTATGAACTCATCGACAGAATTTCAGCAAGCTAGAACTGCATCACTTCCTTTTGAGAAAATTTCTTCTACTCGCTGGCTTGTTCGGGGAAAAGTAATGTTCAACATTCTAATGAATTGGGAAGAACTCTAGGCTTATTTTATTTCTGCTGAATTAGCAAATTATGACACTAAATTTAAGTCACGACTTATAAAGGAAATGCTTCTAGATCAAAGAAACTACCTTTATTTTCATTTTGCAACCCCTATTGTGCAGGAATTCGAAAGGTTAAATAGCCTTTTTCAGAAAAATAAGGCAGATCCTCACGAATTACATGAAGAACTATTTTTGCATTATAAGAGTCTTAATAGTAGGATTTATGATACCAATAATAAGAAAAAAGATATTTCTAATGTTGATTTTGGCATCAAATTCCTGTCAGAGTGTGATAACTACATTCATGAAAAGTTCTGATACGAAAATTAATTGCCAACAAGAGGTCTTAGATCTCAAATAAAGATGCTTATCCATGCTAGAAGAAGCACTTGATCAAGTTAGAAAGCGGCTTCCTTCAGCAAGAAATATATTTAAAGATCTAACCAATTTTAGCCCTGGAATAATCTTAAACCAGGTTTCTAGACCACTATTTTCGAAGTTGCCCTTTCTGAATTTGGCTGAAGAAAACCACCGCACTATTATTGAAGAACACTACAGAAAATTGCCTTTTATAGATTGGAAGGAAGAAGAACAATTTAAAGAAAATGGACTGCCTAAAAATACAGAGCAGTTCTGGCAAGGAGTCATGAAACATCCCCAATTTAAAGAGCTTGCTTCTTTTGCTATTACTTGCTTAATAACACCTATTAGCAATGCTGTAGTGGAGAGGATGTTCTCTCTTTTAACATGCATAAAAACCAAAGCAAGGAATAGACTTCAGCTGTCTCTCTTAGAAGCAATTATTAGAATTAGAGCAGAACTATTATCTTCAAACAAGTGCTGTAATGAATTTGTTCCTTCATCCAAAATGTTGAATGATTCCAAAGCTGGAATTGTATATTCTAATGAATCCTGTACTGAATTTCTCAACAATGAAGAGGAATACTTATTTGAAGAAGAGGTCTTCGTGTGATGTAAGTATATTTTTAATATATCTTTTTACTGGGAGATGTTTGGCTTTTTCTTTGGCTTTTTCATATTTACTGTGCAATGTTTGGCTTTATTTTGTTTGTTTATTTTATTTCGTGACTTGGATTCTTTTGATCACGGCGATCTGGTCACCCTGATCACTGGTACAAATTTGTTACAAAGCCAAGAAAAGCCAAAACGCCAAATTGATATTTTAGTGCCAAACCTGCTTTTAAAAAGCCAGATTTATCAGATTTGTCGTTTAAAAATCCAATTAGGTAACCTCGTTACCCGTGCGCTGCTGGCGGGATAAAGGTTCAAACCCTACACCGGTAAGTGGGACTTTATTGTTGAACTCTCATTCAGAAAGCAATGGAAAATTTCTAGATGTAAAATTGCATAGAAAATCTACCTATGGTTGGGGTTGATTGCAACGTCCTGCAAAGGACATGCATGATTTCTATTTTCTATGGTTTCTGTGAGTTGGAATAAAACTGAATTCATTGCTTGAAGCATTTTCCATTTTTCATTTTGGGAGTCTCCGTGGCAAGGTAGTCAAGCCATTTGAATGGGGCTCCGAAGGTTGTGGGTTCGATTCCGTGCCGCGTCCTTCGGTTTCACGTGTTACATTTTTCGGAGACTCCTCGCTAAAGCTACGGAGTTCGTGCTTGGTGTGACCCTTTCCGCGATGCGGAAAGAGACGGAGCCATATGGGATATAACCCGGTGCAATGAAGTCGACCCTGTCGACTTTTAAGCGACTTTTTATGTTTGAAGCGATAGAAAAGCGGTTATCTCTTGAAATATTAAAAACTGTTTAGAAAAGGGAAAGAAGCCAACAGATTGTTATAATGCTCAAGGGAGGCAACAAAATAAGGAAACTCTTAAACATAATTACTTCTCTGTCTATTTGATTTTAGCAAACAACAAGCCAATTCAACAAGATATTTATTAAGTAACTTTAGTGATTTAAGAAAACTTATAAATTATTGATAGATTTTCAGAAATGAATTACTTATAAGAATACAATCAAAGATAGAAAGCTCTAGAGATTCAACAATACAAAATGTAGATATGTGAAACCATAATATGGATAGTTGATCTAAAGAAAAATTGTGTCTCTTTAGTCTGGAATTTATTTGGGCGGCAATGTCCGGCCAAAATACAAACTCAGAAGGCACCTATACTGGCACAAAAAGTCACCTCGAACTCCCAGACAGATCAACATAGTAAGGAAGATGAAGACGGTTTCCAGCTGGTCAGTCGGAAAAGGGGACGCTCAACCAAGTGCCTGTCTGACGGTGAGAGCTCGACACCTCCAGCCTGCCAAACACATGTTACCACGCTGCCGCGCTTCAACAACCACGACTACCCTACACCGCCTGAAGCGCACAGGTCAAACAAAAAGAAATGCGTAAGTAATTATACTGAACAGATAACGACCAGCGCCATGACCGAAATAGACAGTGATAACATTAACACACCACCACGACAAAGAAACCTGTCAGATTCTTCACCACGCCTCGTTATTGACTTAGAGATTTCGAGCCCGGCGAAGGAATCTACTGACAATCTCCAGAAATGATAACAGGAATACAGACAGTTTTGAAACAAGAAACATAATTATGCTCAACCGTTTCTTATTTTACAACAAAAATGGCAGCGGAAATTAAAATAATGAGTATTAACATTCGAGGTATAAGATCCAAAATTAATCATCTTATACCACTCATACACAAATATAAACCTGATTTTATACTCATTCAGGAAGCTAACGTTAAAACCGATGAACACGCATCATATATCACAACATGCTTAGGTCTAAGACACTCATGTTTTAGTCTTAGTACTCAACATATCGGATTGGGTACAGCAATAATACAGACATCGGACAGGTGGCAGATTATAGAGAAGGACAGGGACTGCCAGGGTAGGATAGCTATAGTACAGGTGAGAAATAACATAAATAAATACACAATTGTCAACATACACGCACCGCCTGACTACAGAAATCAGCCGCTCTTCTACCAAACACTGGGAAATTTATTATCACGCTCATATCGGGGTCACAACATCATTCTAGGGGGTGATTTTAATTGCGTACTTTCGGCGCATGACCTTATAAATGGAGATGTAAGAATGCAAATTAGAAACACAACGGGGGAGGAGGAACATCAATTAGACACATTGCAAACAATTTTAGATATCCATGGGCTAACAGACGCATACAGGCAGATGCACCCCCATGGAACAGATACAACACACACAAACAATGCGCATAACAGAGCAGCGCGATTAGATAGAATTTATGCGCCCATAACACATCATATAACACAAGTCAAGCATTTACAGGAGACACTGAACTTCACAGATCATAAGGCGGTAGTTGCAACAATAAACACAGTACTAGCAACACCACACCTTAGAAGATCTCCCCATTGGAAACTGAACTGCACACTTTTACAAAATCAGGACTATGTAGATTGCATAACAAAACTGATCCTCACATACACAAGCGATATACCGGAGGGTAAAGCGCGAGAACTCTGGGAAACACTTAAACAAACTATACGAGAGAGAACACAAACACTAGCAGCAGTAATACACAAGCAAAAACTACAACAAGAAAAAGTATTGGAAAATGCAATTAAGCTCTTACTACAGACAGACAAAAACTCACCACACATCATAGCATTACAGGAAGAATTAGATCTTCACAGACATCATCGATTTCAGGGGGCTTTACTGCGAACAAAGTTACAAACTATAACACAAGAGATACCGAGTAAACAATACCTAGCTTTAGAACAAAACATACAGCGCAGCAGACAAATAGGCCAGATAATTGACAGGGAAGGAAATATACAAGTCGAGCCACAACAAATAGCCATAGCTTTTGAAGATTATTACAGGAACCTTTATACAGAGGAAAACACACAGGCGCACGTGCAAGAACACTTTATGAAATTCACAAAAGAACTCACAGAGGAACAGAAACTAACACTAGATACTGAATTAACACTAACAGATATAACACAAGCGGTTCATGGAATGCAGAAGGGCAAATCGCCTGGCCCTGACGGTATTACTGCTGAATTCTATCAGTTTTTCTTTCCTCTTCTAGGTCCCCTTTTACTAGCAGTATTCTCTGAATCTTTCCACAAACATGAATTCCCATCCAGTTTCAACACGTCTTACTCTTACATCACTCTTATTCCGAAGGAGAACACTGACAAGACACTTTTAAAGAGTTACAGACCTATCTCGCTTTTAAACGTAGACTACAAGATTTTAACAAAGACTTTGACGAATAAATTGAAACCAGTAATGGCATCTCTCATTCATGAAGACCAGCAATGTAGTGTGCAACACCGGAATATCCAGCAACACACACACTTCATAGGGGATATGATCAACTACACACATCTGAAAAACTGTCAGTCCTCAATTCTCTCTTTAGATCAAGAAAAAGCATTCGACAGAATATCTCACTCATACCTCCACAAAACTCTCTCACACTGCAACGTGGGAAATTATTTTCGGACATGGGTCAAAATTTTATATTTGAAACCGGAAAGTCGGATTCTATTAAACCATACCCTAACCAATTCTTTCAGGTTGACTAGGTCAGTGAGACAGGGATGTCCCTTGTCCCCATTTACTGTACGTTGTCGCTCTAGAGCCACTTCTAGAAAAGATACGACAGGACGACAATGTCAGGGGTACGTTCATACCAGGGAAGGGTGAACAAAAGCTGCGTGCTTATGCGGACGATACCATTTTCTTTCCGACCACTGAAAAATCTGTACGGATCATTTTGGAGACGTTCTCGTTTTTCGGCAAAGGGAGTGGGGCAAAATTAAACGTCCAAAAATCTACTATAATGGGCTTAGGCAAATGGAAAAATAAGGCGGATTTTCCATTTGACTTAACATCAAACAATCTTATAAAAGTGTACGGAATCGTCTTCCCATGTCAACCAAATCAGACACACAAAGACACTTGGCAAAATCTAGAGAAGAAAATAACAGATATGTTACAGAGATACAAATACAAAACAACTACCATATTTGGTAGAAGTACCATTGTTAATACATATATAATTCCAAAAATACTATATCTGTGCACAGTCCTAGATCCCCTTCGTCAAAATGTCACAAACATACACAAAGAGATTAGACGCTTTGTGTTTCGCAGCACCATCTACAGTATCAAACATACTACACTCATGCAAGACAAAAAAGATGGAGGTATCTCCTCCAAGACATAACAACCAAAATACAAGCACTTAGGATCAAACACGTAGGTGAAATCCTACAACACCCAGAAAAACACCCTTTAGCACACTATTACATTGGAATTAGGCTATCTTCTTTAAAACCTATTAGGAATACATCCTCACATTATTTTGGCACTCTCCCAACGTTCTACAAAACATGTATTTCAGCCATTAAAGGACATGAAAAATTACTACACAAGAAAACACATACAATCTACAGGCATTTAGTTAAATTACAAGCAACTCCGGTACATCTCAGAATTAAAAGAGGACATAGATATTTCATAAAAGATTATACCGAAATTTTCTCAAATATTCACAACAAGCAGATTACTCCAAAAGCAAGGGAAATTACATATAGGCTTGTTTACAGCATGACCCCAACAACAGAGAGAACAGCAAAAATAACTAAACAAATACTACAGTGTCAGCTTTGTAGACGGAACGTCCAAGAATCAGAAGAGCATATCTATTACGAATGCAACACAATCATGCCAACAAGAAACCTCCTACAAAACATCCTAAACACTCATTTGAAACAAAGAACAGATGTTTACAAAGCAATCATGATAAATTCCATTCCTTACTCCACACAAGACACCCACACAAAGCTACTTGTTCTATTGGCAGAGTACAGAAATCTTATATGGACATTAAGAAACAAAGCACTATACAATTACAGAACAATCAACAAAGAAATTGTCCAACAACTTTATCAACAAAAAGTCGCAAACATTCTAATCTTAGCCCCACAAGCGCAAATCTCGTAAAATATTTGGCTGAAGACAGCACATATTACAGTAGAAGCAAATAACTTGTTTTAAATAAAGGATACTACAACTGTAAAAAAAAAAAAAAAAAAAAAAATTATAAGCATGTGAGAATGATGGGTTTAGAATGAACGAGGGGAAGGAATCATCACCACATCATAGTCGTTGTTGTCTCCGTCATTATCATCACCATTATCATCACCATTACCATCACCATTATCATCATCATTATCATCACCATTATCATCACTATTACCATCAATCAAGTTAGAATGGGATGTACTGAAAGCGTACGTCATTATCATAACTGTATATGTATGGTTTTGTTTCATTAACGCATATGACATAACACTAACAAACGGCAACGCTCTGTAATATACACAAACAAAGAAACACGCATTGCACCTTGTAAATATACATTGCTTTGTATGAAATAAACGTTTAAAAAAAAAAAAAAAAAAAAAAACGCTTGACGCAGACACAAAATAAAAAGTCGCGTTGAGCGGCAGAAAAAATCAAAAAAAAAAAAAAAAAAAAAAAAAAAAAATTTGGGCGGCAATTTTGCCGTGACATAATAGAAAAAAAACTGTTGGATGTTTTCGTCATCGGTACACATGTGCTGATATTGACAGATTCAAAAGCAGTAATAAAGTCGCTCTTGTCTCGGAAATTGCCAGTTCTAAGAACACTACTTTCTGAACTTAGCATAAGGTCACCATACAGTGGATACCATCCGACTGTGGAGTACCCGGAAACGACAGAGCTGATCTATTGGCTAAGGAAGGAGAAAAAAAGAACAACCTGATGTGCCCATTACATACCACCAAAAGAAAAGAATGATCAAATCAGTCAGAAGGCCACCAAACCCTACTCAAGACGACTACCACGATATGGACAGACCAGAACAGGTCATTATTCTGCGCCTTAGAACATGACACAATAGATTACGCAACCACATGTATACAAAATTCAAGATTGATGACTCAGCCATGTGCACATGTGGTTTGGCGTCACAGACAGCAGAGCAACGTACTCCAGGACTGCTCAAACTACAACATATCCAGGCGTACCTTCTGGCCCAGAGAGACAACAGTGGAAGATAAACTCTATGGACCGCTGAGTGAACTAAAAAAGACTGTTAGATTCATACAAGAGACAACATTGCAGTTATAGACATATTTCAGGCGAACGAAAGAAGAAGAAGGTTCGTTCTCGAGAATGAACCAAAAGCAGTATAAGCTTAGCGTATTGTTTTGCAGTTGTTTTAGCTAAAAAGTGCTAAAACTAGATACAAATTTAACTTGACCCAAATTTTTTAATTTTTTTAAAGAGGCATTTATGGCTAATTATTTTTTTTCCCTCTTTTCCATCCTGTTTCAGGATATTGCGGTCAACATCAGCATCTTTCGGCTGTATGTTGATTCCTAGGCTAGATTACGCTCATCAGCACGCCACGACCTTCTGAGCGACCGGCTCCATATTCTCATAAGTCACTGGTACAAATTATTTTTTAAAGCCAAGAATAACCAAATCGCCAAACTGATATTTTGACGCCAAACCTGTTTTTAAAAGCCAGATTTATCAGATTTGGCGTTTAAAAAGCCAATAGGTAACCTCGCTACCCGTGTGCTGCTGGCGGGATAAAGGTTCAACCCTACACCGGTAAGTGGGACTTTATTGTTGAACTCTCGTTCAGAAAGCAATGGAAAATTTCTAGATGTAAAATTGCCTAGAAAATCTACCTATGGTTGGGGTTGATTGCAACGTCCTGCAAAGGACATGCATGATTTCTATTTTCTATGGTTTCTGTGAGTTGGAATAAAACTGAATTCATTGCTTGAAGCATTTTCCATTTTTCATTTTGGGAGTCCCTGTGGCAAGGTAGTCAAGCCGTTTGAATGGGGCTCCAAAGGTTGTGGGTTCGATTCCGTGCCGCGTCCTTCGGTTTCACGTGTTAAATTTTTCGGAGACTCCTCGCTAAAGCTACGGAGTCGTGCTTGGTGCGACCCTTTCCGCGATGCGGAAAGAGACGGAGCGATATGGGATATAACCCGGTGCAATGAAGTCGACTCTGTCGACTTTTAAGCGACTTTTTATGTTTGAAGCGATAGAAAAGCGGTTATCTCTTGAAATTTTATAAACTTTTTAGAAAAGGGAAAGAAACCAACATATTTTATAATATTCAAGTCCCGAAATAACCAAATAAATCAATATTTTATAATGCTCAAGGGAGGCAACAAAATAAGGAAACTATTAAACATAATTACTTCTCTGTTTGTTTGATTTTAGCAAACAACAAGCCAATTCAGCAAGATATTTATTAAGTGATTTTAGTGATTTAAGAAAACTTATAAATTGTTGATAGTTTTTCAGAAATTAATTACTTATAAGAATACCTCCCCCGTTGTGTCTCCACCTTGACGTGGTGGGGGAGCTTGCGTGTCCCATCGACCCCATGTGCTTGCCGATGGATGAAAACTACATATCGGACGGCTCGTGGGTTAGGGACCAGACTAAGAGAGTCACAACCTGCTGCTCTGCAGGTGACTGAGGATAGCAGTCAAAATCAGGCAAACGATCCCAAAAATCTCAGTCCGGACATAACCTCTAAGGCTCCCATCCGAGGTGTATGGCTGAACGTCTCTAAGCCATAAACTCTCGGAAGTGAGAGCCTGGCCAACACAAACCTACATCAAAATTGTGATGAGGTGCTGAGCACGCTACATGCTCGGCGCAGATACTCGTTCGATGGCTCTTAGCTGGGGGATATGAGATATCCCCGGATGAAAGAGCCTGACCGTTACTCGCCCACAGACGCACGGAGGTAAGGTGCTGAGCCGGCAGCACATGTAGCCTACCTCGTGAGCGAGTACAAAAGGTGGGAAAACACCTCGGTCGCACGTCCCGTAGATAGTCTGTAACCATACTCATGAAGTGAGTGTAGTCAAAGGTGGAAAATTGTCTCGTTGACACGAAATGGAACGCCTGTCTTGCGAATCCATTACGTGGCAGCCCGAAGCGAAAGCTTGCTGTGTGGAAGTCGAAATAAGAGTCTCGAAACCCGAGGAAGGTTAACCTCATAAAAAAATGCCCGCAGAAGCCGGAAGTGCCAGCCTACGGGCGGCAAAATAAAAATGGCACTACGCAATTACGTCCGAGTGAAATGTCTCGTCCGAATGTCTTTCGTGCTAGGAACAGCTCTGACTACCTAGTTTCCGAATGCCGCTCTTGTTCGGAACAGCTCTGACTAGGTAGTTTTCCGAATGTCTGGCGTGCCTGGACCAGCTCTGACGGGCGCAACGACAAGCACATGGCCGTGTCGAAAACTCGCTGAGTGGATACCGTCTGCAGACCTGTCTGGTTTGTGCAGGAACGGCCCGGGGTTAACGAGGTACCCAATAAATTGAAGTGAGGAATTAAAGCAGCTATGAGCAGGACGTGACGATTCCCTCGGTGAACCCAGTCCCCAGATGTCGATTAGGTGTCGGCATCTGCATTATGGAAGCTAC